>CAWVRF010001253.1:0-342500 GCA_963932465.1 Maratus speciosus | reverse complement strand
TAAAAAATCTTATTACTTTTGCTCAGGGATGTTGTCTTTGGGTGTCTTTGTCCAACTGGCATTGAGTGGCTAGCGGAAGACGTGAAAGCATTTGGCTTTTCGTCTCTTTAGGATGTATGGGTTAAAATGTATAGACGACCCGTACTTAAGAGACGAACACGGTGCGTTCTGTGTGACGTTAGGAGGGCAAGGAATTTTTTGTCATAAGAATTTTTTATGAGAGCGCTTCGAATAATTCTAGGCAACTTAAGAATATAAAATTTTCAATCAAAAATATTTGTCGAATACGTCTTTCTTCTCTGATTTTCGAAATTACCGCGCGATATATATATATAGAAGAAGGAAATACACTATAGGAATGAAACTAAGAAAAAATTAATAAATAAAAATAGACCCGATATAAAATAGTAATAATTATAAATTGTACTAAGATAAAATATTTGAGTAAGTTTCAAAAGTATAAATTCCAGGGAAGGGCGGGAGGGAATTCAAGAATGTTTGACACAATATAAATATGTTCGGTCGGAATAACTCTTCAATAATAATTAATAAAGGGATTACTTTAAAGGTTAACAAGCACACCCAAATTTAAAAATACATATATTTAATTTCGCTATAAATTATTAATAGCCCATTTCCTAAATACAACGTACATAAACCTTTATTTATAGTTAGGTATACCTATAAATATTTTAAATATCGCGTCGCTAAAAATTAAAATTTTTAACATATATTATCTGAGTTATTTTTCAGTCGTATAATGATATATATATATATATATATGTATATATATATGTGTGTGTGTGTGTGTGTGTGCGTGTGTGTGTTTGTGTGTTTACAAAACTAAATATTAATTACATTAAATTAAGATAGAGAGCATATGAATATGAATTTACTTAAATCCGCGAGGACAATTTTAAGTTCCGTGTTGAAACTTACCAAAAAATTCCGCTACTTACCCTCGTAATAGAAGTCCATAAAAAATCTTATTACTTTTGCTCAGGGATGTTGTCTTTGGGTGTCTTTGTCCAACTGGCATTGAGTGGCTAGCGGAAGACGTGAAAGCATTTGGCTTTTCGTCTCTTTAGGATGTATGGGTTAAAATGTATAGACGACCCGTACTTAAGAGACGAACACGGTGCGTTCTGTGTGACGTTAGGAGGGCAAGGAATTTTTTGTCATAAGAATTTTTTATGAGAGCGCTTCGAATAATTCTAGGCAACTTAAGAATATAAAATTTTCAATCAAAAATATTTGTCGAATACGTCTTTCTTCTCTGATTTTCGAAATTACCGCGCGATATATATATAGAAGAAGGAAATACACTATAGGAATGAAACTAAGAAAAAATTAATAAATAAAAATAGACCCGATATAAAATAGTAATAATTATAAATTGTACTAAGATAAAATATTTGAGTAAGTTTCAAAAGTATAAATTCCAGGGAAGGGCGGGAGGGAATTCAAGAATGTTTGACACAATATAAATATGTTCGGTCGGAATAACTCTTCAATAATAATTAATAAAGGGATTACTTTAAAGGTTAACAAGCACACCCAAATTTAAAAATACATATATTTAATTTCGCTATAAATTATTAATAGCCCATTTCCTAAATACAACGTACATAAACCTTTATTTATAGTTAGGTATACCTATAAATATTTTAAATATCGCGTCGCTAAAAATTAAAATTTTTAACATATATTATCTGAGTTATTTTTCAGTCGTATAATGATATATATATATATATATATATGTATATATATATATGTGTGTGTGTGTGTGTGTGCGTGTGTGTGTTTGTGTGTTTACAAAACTAAATATTAATTACATTAAATTAAGATAGAGAGCATATGAATATGAATTTACTTAAATCCGCGAGGACAATTTTAAGTTCCGTGTTGAAACTTACCAAAAAATTCCGCTACTTACCCTCGTAATAGAAGTCCATAAGAAATCTTATTACTTTTGCTCAGGGATGTTGTCTTTGGGTGTCTTTGTCCAACTGGCATTGAGTGGCTAGCGGAAGACGTGAAAGCATTTGGCTTTTCGTCTCTTTAGGATGTATGGGTTAAAATGTATAGACGACCCGTACTTAAGAGACGAACACGGTGCTCCCATCAGCCCCCTCCCCTTTCTTCGGTATACTGTGATGTCAGTGTGGACTAACACGGAGCTAACGAGAGTGGCTATTTCGCTGTATGAAAGAAGAAAAAATTTCAGATTTATCTAAAAAATGTAAGAATTTTAGAAAACAAAATTACAAATCTATCTCAAACAAAAAAATCAGCAGGAAAAAATCAGCATTTCTTTCAATTCATTGTCTACTATTTTGGGAGAGTGCTGTAACCCCATTAGCCTCTTTCACCTCTTTGGGTATACTGTGGTGTCACTGTGCACTAATACGGAAGTAAAGAGAATAGAGCGGCTATTCTGTTGATTGGCAAGGAAAAAAAATTTAAATTTATCCCAAACAGAAAAAAAAATCAGCACCTTTTCATTACATTTTCGACTATTTCGAGAGGAGGGGGGGGGGCTGTAATTCCTCAGCTTCCTCCCCATCTTTGGGTATGCTGCAATACCAATGTGGACTAATATGGGGTTAACGAGAAAATGGCTATTTTGCTGTATGACAGAAGAAAAAAATTACAGATTTATCTAAAAAAGTAAGGAAGAAACGCTTTTTTCGTATAATTTTCATTTATTTCGGGAGGAAGGGGCTTTAACCCCATCAGGCCCCTTTCTCTTCTTTGGTGACAATGTGGACTAATATGGATCTAACGAGAATGGCTGGTCGGCTGTATGACAGAAAAAAGTTAACTTTTTTTTTCAAAAAAGAAGCAGTAAAAAAATCAGCACTTTTTCCATATCATATTCGAAAATTTCGGGGGGGGGGGGGGGGTTCTGTAGTCCCATCAGCCCTCCACTTTATGTACGCCCATAGGATATCACAACAAAGATAGTCACAATTTTAAGAAAATATCTAGTAGAAAAACAAATAGGAAACTAATAGAAAAATTGATGGATTAATTTATGGGATAAAGGTTTGCAAACTCCATCTTTGTCTATCTGTGTATGTCATAAAACGTCTAAAAGAACCCCCCTCCTTCTCCGCACTGATCATCATAAAGTGTTTTAACTTGCCTCGTTAAGAGGAAAACGCCAAAATTTTCATTTGAAAACAATGTACCACAGTCGAACCTCTATTTTGGCGAATTTCTCTATTTTGCGAACTTTTCCTTGAACCAAGAACATTTTGCGAATTTCCTTGTAAAATAACCTCCAAATAGCGAAGTGCATTCTCTATTTAACGAACTTTTTCTTGTGATCAATTTTTTTTCCTCCTCATATTTCAAAATATTTCTGGACATTTCAAACTTATTCTTTCTTTAAACACATTTTATGGTGTTCAGTGACCTTGAACTGGTTTTACCAGGCGCCTTCTTTGTCAGAAGTGAGAATTGGAGAATATATGCTAAGTACGGAGGACGAAGACGATAATCCCTTAGAGTAACTTAAAAAAAATGTGGATACAGTGAGAAAAAAAGAAGAAATTAACCATGATGTGCTGATTGATGATTGTATTTCACTTAATTCTGAAATTGAAACCTCGGAAACACTATCAGAATTGGATATTTTCGGCTGTGTGAAAAATAAAAACAATACAGCAATGAATTGCGATGAAGGCGAATATGATGATGATGGAAATGATCATTATGCAGGAATTAACAAAACTTGGTATGATGAAATGCTGAAATCATTTGAAACAATCCGACGTGGATTATAGCTAGAAGAAAATACGCATGAAGGGGTTTTCGGTGCATTGCAAAGATGCGAGACGTATTATGAGAGAAAGCACTTTTTTAAATAAAATACTCAGGCAAAATTATCAGAGTTTTTCAGAAATTAAATTTAAGGACGCATAGGTCAATGTATGGTTAACATTATTTGTTATAGTAATAATAAATAAGATAATGTCATTAAAATTCGTTAATTTTAATGTAAAACTATTTACTTTAAACAGAAAATAACAGTGTATTCCTGGACATGTTTTTTTTTCCTTGCAGATTTCAAAGATTTAAACACATAGAAAAAATGAATTGATGATGGATATTGGTGGGTAAAATAAATGAAACAAATCGATATAATTTATTTAAAAAATGTGATTAATTACTTTTAGTAAAAATATTTAGTGTTTATGAATGTGAAATCTGTTTTATGTAGTTTAAAGTATTTTAAAAGGTGAATCTCTATTTAACGAATTTTCCAAAAAAGAACTTTTTTCCGGGATTTAGCGACTTTGTTAAATAGAGGTTCGACTGTACTATGTTTATAGAATAAAATTTTAATCATTAGTTTTTTGATGATGTAGCTCATTCTTTTTGTTAGGGGGGGGGGGAGGATGGGCGTGAGCTAATGAGAGGAAACGCTCTTCCTTCATATTTGTAAGTATTTTTGACGAAACAGAATATTGGTAATTTTTGGCAAATTTTACTCATTTTGGCAACCTAATTCTTGCCATGGTGAACCCGCTCAATTGAGGCCCACATATTAGTCAGCCTCATAACAATAATTCTTAAGTCTTATCTAAAGCCATGTATATTATCAGCAGAATTTATAAACGCTATGCAATTAAAATGGGTACAGCTAATATTAAAAACGAATACATAAAAATGCACTTTTAGATATGTAAGTATCGCTCATAAACAGTAATGAAACCTAATTACTGTCTAATGCTCTAAATGAGTTACTGTTGACATGTTTTAGTGTATCCTTGCAAAATATTTATAAACACTACACACTCTACATTTTACAGAAAGCATGTTGTAATACACCTCAGTAACTGGATGTGATTAAAGCACTACCCAGCTGGACGTTGCCCAACGTTTTCTGACTTTCGGGGCTCTGAAATTTGGTATGAAACGTTAACAAAATTGGTACTTTAGATCTATTTTATTTTAATAACTAATCAGGGAAGCGCCTTATCAGAATGAACCTATTTACAAAATTTGCAGTAAATCGGATAAAGCTGCATGAAAAAATACATTTATCTAAATTAAGGGGGGGGGGTTAGCCCCCGTCCTCCCCTTTATACTTAACCAATGAATCCCCAAAACTAATTTGGGAAGTGCCTTATCAGAATGAACCTATTTACAAAATTTCAAGCAAATCGGATATTTCTATCAAGAGTTATCGCTTTACATACATACATACATACATACATACATACATACAGAGCCTGCGGGCACATTAGCTCTCAGGCTTTGATAGCCTGTAAGCTAAAAACGAAAGGAAATTCGTCAACAACCTTCCACAGTCTCAGCATTCCCACCTCAATATATATATATCTATATATATCGCATTTTGCATCATCTGGCGTTTTTCACCACTGATCTTTTATTTTGATACAAAGACTTACGAAAGGGCTCCGTTATGAAACCTTGGAGAACATTTACTGTAGATATGTGCGTTTAAATTGCGTCGATTATTTACCTGCCATGTGCATACTAAAACATAACGTTCTAAACATTTAAGATGGTTCTTAAAAAAAAAAAAAAAAAAAAAAAAAAAAAAGAAATCCAATAATAGCCCGAAACTTTCTGACACATTTTCAGACTAATTTTTAAATATAAAAGAATACCACTTGCAGAAATAGTTATGGGAGTAATTTGTAATAGATCAGTTTTTCATTTTTCGATAAATGAATCACTTCTTTAGTTATAATCGATTGTAGTCTTCGGACGACACTTTTTCCTTATCTGTATTGTTGTCTACGAAAATCGGCCAAAGACGAGATGGAATTAAATGCTTCATTTTATGCAGCGCAATATGCATAGGAACGCATTTTACCTAAAAAAGATTATTCTTCATTTATATATTAGTAGCAGGCTTTGCCTGTTACGCTGATCGGTTTCGCCAAACTAACTTTGAAACAAATGAAAAATTTCAGTGAATTTGACCATGTGTTTTATGTGGAACAAGTAACATGGAACGTTATCTGTCTTTCTGTATTATTGAAAACGATACGAACGGCATTGCGTTACTATATTTTCTAATGTGTTAGGTAACATTTGTTGTGTTAAGGACCGACTCCTTTTGTTGATCATTTATTATAGGTTTTGATATAGAATGTTTTGCAAAATACTAAAAACTCCCCTAAAAATTACCTAATTAACAGTGCATGTTCCATCAAAATCATTTAGCAAAATTCACGTTATCAACAGCCGGAACAAAATTTCCAATTGCATTTTATATATATAGTAGATATTTTAAATCCCAAATATTTCACCAGATGCAATGATTTTCTGTCAAGTAAGCTGATGTTACTGGAAGACACAATATTTTACCAATTTCTACACACAGTTCTTTTAGTTACTCGATGATGCTATCTTCTGCCGTGTGTTACGCAGCAATATAATTACTCAATGACACGGTATTTTACCAATTACTATACACAACTATCTCAGCTACTCGATAACGCGACATTCTGCCCATCTATAACATAAAACCATCTAACTTACTCGATGATATGGTATTTTACCAACTCTTACACTCAACTATTCAGTTACTCGATAATGCGATCGTCTGCTCTTCTGTTCACACATTAAGCAAAGTTACTCAATGATACTGCATTTTATCTAGTCATAATAGCTCTGTGATAATATCATAAAAAGGAAAAGATGAAGTGAGAAGAGGTGGGACTCGCAAGAATTTGGCCAATTGTTTTGTGACATTTTTGTATGGTCTGCAGACTTACGTCGATTAATGTTTTAAATCGAAATTAAAGGATAAAGCAAATGTGACATATATAACGATATAGCATTTTAAATTGTTTAATACAGCTCATATTCAAAATATTAGAATAGTGGAGAAAAAGTAATAGGAAAAAAATATTTTTCATTTATTTATTTTTTATACTAAGTAAATGCAATTAAATTTTTTATAAATTAAATCTGGAATGTTTAAATAAGATTTTAACATTTACAAAATATAAAATACAGTACAATAAATTAGGTATACAGCTTTCTGAAACACATCAAAATATTAGAATAAAGATTAAAGTGGTTTCAAAATATTAGAATATTTTATTTTACGCAACAATATTACCTTATGAATATGAAGTAAATGGGAGTTAATATTTTGTAACATCCCCTGTGGCTTTCATAACAGCGTACGATCGATCTTGCATACTATATACAAGGTGTTTACAAATATTTCTATCAGTATTAGCCCAAATAGACTTTATACGTGCCACTAGCACAGTTTTACTTGAAGGAGGATTTTCTTGGAGTTTTTTCTTCATGATACACCATAAGTTTTCGATGGGATTAAGGTCTGGTGAGTTTGGTGGCCAAAGAAGAACCTTAATGTTGCGTTGGTGGAACTAATTCTTAGTTGACACCGAGGTATGCGGTGACGCTAAATCTTGTTGAAAGATGAAATCACCTTCAAATAAATCTTCTGATGATAGAATCATGTAATATTCCAAAATTTCTTGATATATCTGAGAGTTAACCTTATCGTAGACTATGCATAACTTTCCAGGCCTGCACTCCTGCAACTCCAAACCATGACACTAACAGCAAATTTTACGGAACGTTTAAGGCATTCATGAAGCATTTATCAAATGCTTCTAGCTTCATTCTCCAAACTCGAATACCATGTTTACAATATGAAATACAAAACATACTTTCATCACTAAATGATATATTTTTCTAATCTTCTTCGCTCCTTAACGTCTTGATTTACACCAATTCAATCTTATACGTTCTTGTTTTGCAGTCATGAGAGGTTTTGTTTTCGGTACACGAGATTTAACTTAAATTTATGGAGACGTCTTAATGTTGTCGATGTAGAAACTTCAACTCCTTCTTCTTTCCATTTTCGGTGCAAGAATCACACTTTTAAAAAGGTTTTTCTTAACTATATGCTTCAGTTTCCTGTCATCCCTAGCAGCTGTTTTTGGTTTTCAGCCGCCATTTCGGCGATTATTTTGAAATCTTTCAATTTTTTTAATATTGTGTTAGTATATTACTAACGCTTGATTGCGAATAATGTAAATAATTCACTATATAACATTTATTTTTACCGTGCCGATACAAATCAACCATACGAAGTTTAATAGATTCAGGAATATCACTCACACGACCCATTTTAAGACTAAAAAGCAAACAAACTGCAAAAAGAATACTGATTTTAAATAAAATCGTCTGAATTTAATCAATGATGCCACTATATATGAATTGGTGATAATTAAAAAAGAATTAATGTGAAATATTCTAATATTTTGAGCCATTGAATAAATATTCAAATATTTTGACTTTTCAAAATATTTTTTTCTTCAATTAATCTTTTCAAAAACGATATTAATTTTAAGATAATAAATAAGTTTAATCAACAATAAGTTCTTAATAAAAATATCGTTTACATATTTGCATTAAAAGACATTAAATTACCAAACGATATTTTCAATTTGTAAAAAAAAAAAAAAAAAAAAGGAATTATTCTAATATTTTGAATATGAGCTGTAGTAGTTGGCCGTAGTTTAAGCGGGATTTACCTCTAGATGAACGAAAAAAGACTGTTTTGATCTTTTTTTTTAGAATAGGAATGAAAATATGTGTTCCGAGTTGTTTTGCATGCTATTTATTATCATTTGAAGGATATTGCATTTTTTTAAATCAAAAATTGATAATGTGAATTTAGTAGTGTAATTGATGTGCGTCGTGCACTTCCAACTGGGTGGAATCCGATAGATTACCTAGAGAAAGAGACGTCTGCAGTCAATTTTCGTTAAAGATTATGAAATTAGATAAGATTGTCTGGGGCTTCAAGTATTTTGAGGTAAAAAAATCGAAACAAAAATACAAAATGGTGGCTTAAAATGGTATATAAAAATGTCTGAAAGTGGTTCAAGCCCCATTAAATTACGTCTCATTTAACTAAAAAAATTTGCAAGATCTCTTTAATAGTTTTTGCTTTCTGATCCCGCCCAGTTTGAAAAAAAATCATTTTACATAAAATGCGTTTTTAGTGCTCCAAAACAGTAAAAACCTACAGACGCGTTGCGCTAAAGCACAAAATAACTACGAAAGGTCTTCGAATTTGGCTAAATAATTTTACAAGTGTAACCTACAGACTATTGGGAATAGAAAAATGTAAAACAAAAAGAAAAATAGATTTTTTGAACCGAAAAAAAGCAAATCCCCTCTTAAGGAAATATAATGATAACAATAAAATTAATCTCTTTTAAATAGTTAAATAAAACCGTAAATACTAGTGCATGAAATAGTTTCATTCTGAACACTATCCTTTTGATTTTTCCCCCATCATATCGCATAAAAATGTTTTACTTCTTTGACCACCTGGCATAGTGCATATATTATCAGATTTAACACACTCAGTTTTATGCCCTCTAATGGGAAAATCTCTGAGGATTCACGTAATTAAGTAACAAACTTTAAGTTTTCTCATAACAGTCAATGCATTATTCGGGGCATTCTCACAATCGTTCGACTTTCGGGAATAAAAATCTAGTGAAATTAAACTTGCTAAAATAACATTTTAATCTGATAGACGAATGCCTTAATGATTCAAAATAAAGAAAAATGGTCAGCAGCGAAAATGTTTTTATTTAACTGAGGTTTAAGTTATACTTGCGGGTTTAATTTTTTTTACCATTTTTCCACAACTTTCTATGTTCTTCTAAATTTTTACTTATAATGTATTTGCATAGTACCCACAGGACATTCAAATAAGAAATAATAACAATGTAGTATTTTTAATACAAAATTTTGACATAACATTGTCTTAAAGGGGTGCTAAAGAAGGGACGGTAAGGTAAAAAAAGGGGACGGTTTAGGAAAAAAGGGGCGACATGGGAAAAAAAGGGACGGTAATGAAAATTACCACCTATTTTATGCAAATCATGTTAAGACTAAGTGGTAGCCACAATGTTCATTGATTTTTGAAAACAGTTATTTACATTTGATTAAATAAAAAAAAAATAATAATTTACCTCGAAAAGTGCGGGAATAAACCTTGAAGACGGTAAGACTACCAATAAAGCCACGGTGTTTGAAATTGATATTTAAATGCTGATTTAAATTCTGCAGTAAATTCCCTGTCAAAGAATTTTAGACATTCTTTCTCTAGCATACTTCTGTATGAGAAAAAACTTGAAAAAAAAATCTGTGGCTGTATCTGAAGTGATTTTCTGTATAGTTTTAGAAGAGGGACAGTAAGGAATCTAAAACCCAGGGACAGAGTTTAAAAACTAATAACAACCCTAAAAATGTGTGCAGATTAATTTTTTGCTACATATTTATATAAAACAATAGTTTTAGTTTTTGAAAAATGTTACATCGAATTATTTTTTTTGAAACAATTTTATACAGACAACTCCAAACTTAAAAATCAGCATCATGGACACGGGACGGTATAGGTGTTTTCCTGGTATTTGGACCCCCAACATCGTCCAAAACTTATTTATCTCGTTAATATTGTTATGCAATCATGCAATGGGATGTTCCCCAGTATATGAAAAAACGAAACTCAAGAACATGCACTAAAACAAAAAATATTATTCAGGGACATAAAAGTCAAAAGATTGTCAGAATGCCCCATATATATTTTGAATCTGATGGCTACTTACTAAAATTTAAAATATTCAACAATTCTTTTTTTATATATATATCTGTAATAAATATAAATGCTGTGTTCAAATTTCTGGACATTGTTACAAAATATAATTCGTGAAGCAGTATTGTTCTGATTAAGACATATATTTTATATAGTTTAGAAAGTAGGACAATATATGTTTCGAAAATAATTCCTCCCTCCTCCCCTCCCCAATATATTTGATGTTCCAATTTTGTGTTTTGTTGAAAAGTATTATGAGTAAGATTCAGCGAATAATTTAAAATTATAAAAAAAATGGTAAATCGTCCTGCCGTATGATATACTCAACTTCCATATAAAGGCAAATATATTTAATAATAATAATAATAATAATAAAGTACAAGTTCAACTGAATATTTTTGAGTTTTGTTTTTTGCAGTTCAGCTATAAGCAGTTCTTATCCATTTCATGTATTACTTTCATTTGACATTTCCCATACAAAATTTCTATTCAGGTTTAGGATTTCGTGGTTGCATGCGTTATTTTTTTTCTCAAAATACTGCAACGTTTTACGAAGCCTTAATCGATTTTAATTGTTTAAACTAAAGTCAGGAAAAATTTACGATCAGTTTGATGTATGATTAATTTAATTATAAATAAAAAATTATAACAATGATAATTTTAGATTTATGCTAAATTTTATGAGTACGAAACATTGTAAACAAACACACTCACATAACACACACATATATATATATTATATACATATGGATAGGAGATTCATTTATAAATTAGCGAATGCTGAAAACTTAACTAAAAAAATTCTTGTTAAATTATGTATGAATGCAATGGTTACATGTGCTATATATATGGAATACTTTTATAGTATGAAATATATATAACTTCATTTCTTCATTAAAAATCTATAAAATTAGGAATCAAAGTAAATTTTGCCTATTCTAATTCAAAATTTAAAATTATAATATTTATATTATTTAAAAAAGCGAAGATAACGCATTTTTAATTCAAAATATAATTTTTTTTTTCTTACTTTATTTATTGCTAATCATTTGTAATTTATACATTTATTAAATTTATTTAATTTAAAATATTTTTATTTACTTTGTATCTTACCCAGAAAAAAAAAAAAAAACAATTTAAAATTGAGGATTTTAACTACTTCTACCGCAGTGACAGCAAGCACCCCAAAACGAACAAGAATGCACTATCCCTCTCCCACAGACGATTTCTTTCTTCTAAGAAGTAGCCTATATTAGATCCATGTGTTCCTAATGAAGTAAGGAACTCAAGCCTCTGGATTTCGATAACTAGTGTGAAACAGGTTTTACAGTAATAAGAGTAAAATTGCTTATGTAGGTAGAGCCGAAAAGTGAATAATGTACATCCTCGTTTTATTTCTGTTTTAAAAGTTTTTGCTCCATATAGGAAATTATTTTACAGATAAAAATAGTAAACAGAAAAAAAGGCCCTACCATCCTTCCATTTTTAAATAAAGCATTTAAAAATTCTCAGTAAACTGTCAAAATTAAATATTCATGTTTAAATTATAAAACTTTTGTCCCAAATTTTTCTTTTACTGCCTTTCTTTTGCTCTTTTTTATTTTGGAAAAAAAAAAAAAAAAAAAAAAAACTGTGAAAAGCCTTTATAATAAAAAAATATATATACTGAATATAATTCTTTTTGATGCATCCATAAAACATTTTTTTAATATAACTCCTCGTAAATTGTTTAAATTCTGTGATCAAAATCTGAAAAATTTATCAATATTTTACTGAAGATAGAAGTTATTCTTTTCTCCCTACTCTGAAAGACAAGTCAAAATTATATATTTCTATCACTTTCCTTTTTTATTCTGAAAAACCAAGCTGTGAAAAACCTTTGTAATAATAATAAAAAAAATACTGAATATAATTCTTTTTAGTGCATCCATGACCACTCCTTTTAAAGGAAAAAAACATTTTTTTTTTTTAATATAACTCCTCGTAAATTTTTAAATTCTGTGATCTGGATATGAAAAATTTATCTATATTTTACTGAAAGATAGAAGATATTCCTTCCTCCCTACTTTGAAAGACCAGCCAAAAATGCATATTTCTATCACTTCCTTTTTATTCTATAAAACCAAGCTGGGAAAAACATTTATAATAAAAACAAAAAAATACTGAATATAATTATTTTTAATAATGCATCCATGACCACTTCTTCTAAAGAAATAAAACATTTTATTTTATGTATATAACTCCTCGTAAATTGTTTAAATTCTGTGATCCAAATCTGAAAAAAATATCTATATTTTACTGAAAGATAGAAGATATTCCTAACTCCCTACTCTAAAAGACCAGTCAAAAGATATATATTTCTATCAATTCCATTTTTATTCTGAAAAACCTTTATAATTAAATAAAATACTGAATATAATTCTTTTTAATGCATCCACGACCACTCCTTTTAAAAGAATAAAACATTATTTTTAAATACGACTCCTCGTAAATTGTTTAAATTCTATGATCCAAATATGAAAAATTTATCGATATTTTACTGAAATATAGAAGATATTTCACCCTCCATACTCTAAAAGACCAATCAAAAAACATATATTTCTATCACTTCCTTTTTAAACTAAGCTGTGAAAAACCTCTATAATTAAATAAAATACTGAATATAATTCTTTTTAATGCATCCATGAGCACCCCTTTTAAAGGAATAAAAGATTTTTTTTTTAATACAACTCCTCGTAAATTGTTTAAATTCTGTGATCCAAATTATCTATTTTTAACTGTAAGATAGATGATATTCATTCCTCCCTACTCTGAAAGACCTGTCAAAAAATATAGATTTCTATCACTTCCTTTTTAAATTCTGAAAAACCAATCTGTGAAAAACCTTTATAATTAAATAAAATACTGAATATAATTCTTTTTAATGCATCCATGACCACTCCTTTTAAAGGAATATATATATATATATATATATATATATATATATTAAATACAACTCCTTGTAAATTGTTTAAATTCTGTGATTCAAATATGAATAATTTATCTATATTTAACTGAAAGATAGAAGATATTCCTCTCTTAAAGACCAGTCAAAAAATATATATTTCTATCACTTCCTTTTTTATTCTGAAAAAAACACAAACTGTTAAAACCTTTATAATAAAAAAAATTCTGAATATAATTCCTTTTAATGCATCCATGACAACTTCTTTTAAGGGAATAAAACATTTTTTTTTAAATATAACTCCTCATAAATTGTTTAAATTCTGTGATCCAAATCTGAAAAATTTATCCATATTTTACTGAAAGATAGAAGATATTCCTAACTTCCTACTCTAAAAGACCAGTCAAAAAAAATATATTTCCATCACTTCCTTTTTTATTCTGAAAATCCAAGCTGTGAAAAACCTTTATAATTAAATAAAATACTGAATTTAATTCTTTTTAAAGCATTCATGACCACTCCTTTTAAAGGAATAAAGCGTTGTTTTTAAATATAACTCCTCGTAAATTGTTTAAATTCTGTTATCAAAATCTGAAAAGTTTATCTATATTTTACTGAAAGATAGAAGATATTCCCTCCTGAAAGACTAGTCAAAAAAATATATATTTCCGTCACTTCCTTACCTGTACTTTTCAACCATTTCTCTGAAAACGCCTGGTAAGTGTTCATACTTTTTCTTTATGCAAATATTAAGGTGGTACTTCACTCATGCGGAAATATCCGCTCGCTAAAGTTAATTCTATAGGGAATTTTGTTTTAGATATCTCGTTTGTATTTCAATATTTTATTTATTTTTACTACTTTTATTTTTTATTTGTTTTATTATTATTATTATTTATTATTATTATTTATTATTATTTTTATTATTATATATTATTTATTATTATTATTATTATTATTTTGCATTCGGTAGTTAGGTTCGATCTCAACAAAGGTCGTTTTATAGTTTTTCAATTTTATTTGTGACTTTAGTTCTTTCTGTTTCGAAGTCAGTTTCAAAAAGGAAAGTATCCCAATGAAAAAAACCTGGTAAGCAGAATGAAAAAGTAAAAATAAAATGGCTTTGTAGAGATCGACCTCAGCTATCCAATGCAAAATAATAATAATAATAATTTAAAAATACTGAAATGCAAATGAGATATACAAAAAAAAAGAAAAAAAAAATCTAACAAAAGATTAACATTAGCGAGGGGCTGTTTCGCGTGGGAGAAGTAGTCTCTTTAAAATTATATTTTAATAAGTTTTAAAAGTCCCATCCCTTAAAGTAAACCCTTACTCCCAAAGGTAGAAAAAAATATTTTATGGTCAGATGTGCAATTAATACTACTATAATTTTCGCACTGTATATTTTGTAATTACCTGCTCAAATGCAAAATGAAAACGATTGGTTCTTTGGAATTTCAAAGGAGGAGATGACTGGAACTTATGAATTAAAAATTAAAAACATATTTTATTAAAGGTTTCCACAGAAAATATGATATTTAGTACAGTTCGTTACACGTACAGTGAAGCCTGCTAAGACTGAATTGCCAGAAATCGGAATTACCGTATATTTCTGTGTATAAGACAATCCGTATATAAGCCGAGTACATGACTTTTCGGTGAAAAATCGTCCAAAATCCAAACCCGCATATAAGCCGATGTTAAACAAACATGATTAAAAATTCATGGAACTAAAACTTTGCACGTTCATTTTACATAGCTAATAGAAAAAAATGCGCTTTTTGAAATTATTGCTATTTCCTAAAGATCTCCGATAGATTCTCGGTGGCCTTATTTCCATTCTTCAACACTCGGGAGTTTTTCTAAATAAGTCATTTAAAGGTAGGCTCCGTTAGATATGGATTGAACGGATGTAATTAAAAAAAAAAAAAAAAAAAAAGTTGACATTACTGCTATCACTGAATGGGTGAAAAAATCTTCGCTGGAATTACCAACAGAAATATTCATTCGATCGGTCATAAATTGTTGCATCAGTAATACGATGGATGGAACTGAGGATGAAGAAGATGATGATTTATGAAGAAGATGATGATTTATGAAGAAGATGGCGATGATGATAAATTAGATACTGAGATATTAATCCTGATGTACCAATGAGAGAAAGCAATTTTAAGGAGCGGCTTGAAAATTCTGATAATAACTTGGATAGTGAAAGATGATTGGTGACTTTTTTCATTATAAAAGAATGGAACATTAAAGTATTTTTTGGAAATATGTAGACATTTATTATGTTTTTTATATTTACCATCCCTTTTCTTTTAGAATATTAAATTTGGAATTTTTCATAGACTCGTATATAAGCCAACCCCCCACCCCCTTTCGAGCCAAAAAGAGGTCCAAAAATTATCGGCTTATAAACGGAAATATACGGTATTTCTGTTTCAGGTAGAACGTTTTCCATCTTATCGGTTGCTGGAACTATAATAATTTCTACGGCAGGATTTTATTTTAAACAGCTTTCACACATTTTACCGTATATATAAAATAACCTATGAATATTATAGAATGTTTATTATAATGAAATTATTCTTATCTTAATTCATTTAATATTAAGAATTGGAAGCTTTTCTCTGTTCTTAAATAATATTTTAAACTTTTTCTTTATGTTTGAAATTTTTTAAGCAGTTGTCCTATATTCTACTTTTCTTCTCGTTTCTGTTTTTTTTTATTTTTTCTTCCTTTTTTTTCCTTCTAGAGTAGATATACAACTATACTACAGGCAGTCAAAGAATCATTTCTTCAATTGCTGAGATATACTTCTTTCTTTTGAAGTAATTAAAAAAGGAACTGCTTGCTATAAAATAAATATATACAGAATGCTTTGAATTAGGATTTGGGACACTTTTAAGGTTCCATAAATTAATGGATTTCAAAAACATATATATTTCCTCTGCTTAACGACTCAAAATTTTTAACACATTCTCGTAATCATTTCATTATTAAACGCGAGAGCAGGCAATATTAAGGCATAACTGTTGAAGTGATTTGGAATCGAATAACATTTTTCCTTTTCTGATAAATGTTTTACATATTGGGCCATAAGCGATTGCTGTATCATGACGACTTTCCTCTGACTGTAGTGTACCTAAAAGTAGTATAAAATGCTAATATTTGATATAATTTTCCCGAAAGACTATTTCCCTTTATAGAACAGTGGAAAACGCTATCCAATTACATAATTTTTAAGAAAGAACACATACCAATTCCATACGTCCTAGATTAAAATTAATTTCGCAAACATATCAGAAGAAATCATGTTGTTGAGCAGGGATTTTTTTTTTTTTTTTTTTCAGATAAAATTACTCTTAAAATTTATCACAAATTATTTTTTACTATTGTATTTTCTTTATTTATATTAGACTAGAATTTTAATAAGATACTACCATCTTTAATATTAGTCTGAATTAGTACTTAATGTTGAAATGATTATTTTAAACATTTATTTTAAACTGCTAGAAATATGACATAAAGAAAGTAAAAACAGACAAAGTTTAAAGAAAATTTTTTTAACATTTTTATATGTCGCTTTAGTAACTTTATTAAATTTATTTGGTTTGTTAATGCATATTTTTCAGATATGAATTTTATTAAAAAATTGATATGAAAGTGTACTTTAATTAATACACCTATAGTTTCTTCATTTTATCGTAGAACGTTTCCAGTTTCCTGTTCCCCGGATTGTCTTCTACAAATGGTGTTGGAGGGAATAATAAAAAGAATGCTAATGATTTATGAAAAAGAATATCTAAGTCTAAGATTCTATTTCAGTCTGTATACTTATACTTTAAAATATTCAAAATGCTAGCTATTTAAGTTTGCAATTCATTTAATTTTTCGCGTGTATTAAGAAGATATATGTTCTTTCACATCGAAAGACAGATTTTATGTTAAATGTTAATTGTGTTAATTAATAGAAGTAGTATAGTATAAAACAATACAGATTTTCAATGTACTACTGTGATATTCTGAGAAGCAAAATCAAACGAAATTATAGTCATTTTAACCTAAAAGGTGTGTGTGTAGAAAAAAAAAAAAGATGTGCGAATGATATGATTAAAACCTGCATCTAATATGATCATACTCCAAATAGCAGAAAGTTATGGTTGTGTCTGCGACAATGATTTTGTGAGATGAAAATTGTTGCATGAGTAGCATGCTTCAGTTTTATAATGTACATTATAAGCATTAAAATAAATTGGATTTATATGGATTAATATTGTAAAAATACAACTATATTTCAATTATAATATAAACCACATGAGTAAAAAGCAAAATTAATATTTTATTTTTAAAAAATAGATAATAATAAATGTAAAGCGGTTCTTTAAGGCTGTTCTCAAATCCAAAGGGTCAACTTTCTGACAAAAGTTTTAATTCATTTTTGTTCGGAAGGTGTTGTTATTCAGAAACTAGGTCATAGAACTGTTTTTTTTTTTTTTTTTTTTTTTTTTTTTTTTTTTTTTTTTTTTTTCGTTTTCTTGTAAACGCAATACATTTTTCAGAAAATACTGTCAAAGTTCTCATTTTGAACTGAACTTCCGAACGAAAGAAGAAAATCCAGTGAGTAAGGGGAGAAAAATGCAGTTGTCACGTGATCCAAATTACTTGGCAATTGATGGATCCAAAAATGGAAAACACAGTTCGATTCCAAATAGCTTCCATGGTCAGGCTTTCCAATTTTATATTTTTCCGTTAAAAAATGAATTTGTAAATGTGTCAAAACGTTTTGGGCTTGTTGAGCAGAGCAGTTGAGAACAGCCTTAAGGTCGAAGTTAAATCTAAACTTATTTAAAATTATGTTGAAGTATTATATAAATTTATTGAAAATAACGTATAGTTTCTTACTTTGCCTAATCAGTGAAATCTGCAGAAGAAATAAAGACAATGACTTTAAAGAAAAAAAAATCATAATTTATATACATATATAGTCAAATATGTTGCTGTAGTGTTGACTCTAGAATAAAAGCGTCACCGCACTGAAAAAGTGCAATTTTTTCAACTCTGTTCCTTCTCCCTCCCCCACCCCATTCTCCACCTTCAAAATAACCACTGAATACGCCTTCCATATTTACGATTTTACATGCAAAGAACATAACTGATAATTATTTTTTTAACTCCACTGTTACTTTTATTACTTATTAAATTACTTTTAATTACAATATATATATATATTATTTAAATTAATGCCCTTCAAAAGCATTTTTAGCAGTTCTGACCATTTTTGACCATATTTTGGACGATTAAAACTACTTTTATCCAGTGTCCTGGTCAAAGTAGTTTTGATCGGTTAAAATTACAACTCTGCTTCTAAAAAAGGTTACTAACGCTGTTACTACCGCAGTAAATGAATTTTTCGTGACCTAGGGTCTTTCTTCGCTAATATTAAAAAAACTACTGCACACAAAAATATGGAAAAGGTAGTATTATAGAGGAATGTTTGATAAATAAGCTGAAGAAGACCGTTTTAAAATCAGAATTTTATTTTAAAAGATATTTAATTTTAAACTTGGTCAAAATCATTCTATTAAAGAAGTTTTATATTAGCAAAAACTATTCATATAGTAATATAATTATTTTTCTAAGGATATACATTAGAAGTTTCCGGTGTGCCGACTTCAATTATTTTTTTGAATTTGACTAATTTTTTGAGGGCTTATTTCCATTTTAAATCAAAATTTTCAGCTTTTTGAGAGGTATTTTTTACATATTTTGGTTATTATTTTAAATTGTTGCCAATTGTAAAACAGCTCAAACAATAATATTTCCTTCAAATTAAAAATATATTTAAGCGTGATTATTATAAACAGAAAAAAAAACTTTCAAATTAGAATTAAATTATTACGTATTAAAAGCAGGAAAATATTGAAAATTATGTCATAAAAAATACATTTACTACATGTGAATACTAAAAGAGAAAAGAAATTTTAAAATAATAAATACATTAATCTGTGTTAAATGTCGTAATTGGAGGAAATTACGTCCTATTTAAAATGACCAATTAATAATATTGTAAAACAATTTAAATTTAAAAATATGTTTACACGAGATATTTATTTCATATTTGGAGATAATCTTTTTAACTATTGTTGTGAATTCTAAGACAACACAAATACTTCCTTTCTAACAACAAAAGTGTTTTCACGTGAATATAAAAAAGAGAAAGAAAACTTTTGTTCAAAATATCAGATATAGAACGATACATTTAAAATGTCTTATAAAAAAAAAATTCTTATAGCTTTGTTAAAAAAAATACCAGGAGGGTAAGACTCAGTTTACATAGTTCCTTTTATATTAGCTTTTTTGTCAAATGTTGATCTCATCTTATGTAATCAAACATGAAACCAGCAGATGTTTACCAGCAGCTAAACTGGCCTTAAAATCCCACAATCGAAAGGTAGTGAATGGAAATCTGTTTAGAAGGAGATCGCCACTGATTTTTTAAATTATAGTTCAGTATTCTACAATCTTTTTAAAGTCGATCAAATTAGCGTGTTTTTAGAGTTTGCGGGTCTCGATGGGGGATGGCGAGCGTAGCTTGTAGATGACAGTAGGAGGCGAAGCCCTATTATACTAAAACATGCTTTCTAAACATTTAAGCCTGTTAAAAAAAAAAAAAAAAAAAAAAATCCGCTTAATAACGCGAATCTTTCTGACATATGTTCTATGATTATCCAATGGCGGATCCAAGAGGGAGGTTACAGGGGTCATAACACCCCCCCCCACCCCCCCGTTCCACAATGCGATTCTCTGACTCTTTAAAGCTCTACTCAAATCAAAATTAGGTAATTACTGGATTAGGTAATTTCTGGCATCAGTGAAAATATTTTTCAATCTCAAGAAATTTGTAAGTGCACTTATTCAAAAACTGTGTGATCAAAAAGTGTTTTCTATTTTTCAATAAAAGCAAAGAATATTTCCAAAAATCCCATAAAATTTGGCATTTTAAATTAAATTTCCGGACGCGAATGCTAATTGCTCCCTCGTGACGACATTTCTGTAGCTCTCAAGTCGCAAAAATTGGCTGAAAATGCTAACTTCACAACATTTCTGAATCATTCTTTGCATTTATAAGAAAATAGAAAAGGCTTCTATTTCATGGTATCTGGATGAAATCTGTAAATTATACATGTATATTTTCACGAATACTAATGCAAATTTTTTGTATTGGAAAATGAAAATGAATTCGCGAAAGTATCAGAAAAATTGTGAGTTTTAATTTGGTAATAGCCTTCAACATAAAAATAATCATGAAGTGGGTATGACCCCCCCCCCCTCAACTCCTCCACCCTCCACCAAAAAAAAGGAGCCATAACCGCCTCCCCCCTCTAAAGTGAGGGCTGGATCCGCCCTAGTGATTATCGAAGTGATATGTAATCGTGCAATTTTTTTCCGATAAATAAAAAGCACCTTCAGTTAAACGATTTTTGTCTCATAACGACATTTGGTGCTTTGTCTGAAAATTTAGTTCAAAATGCCAACTTTAACAGCATTTTCTGAATAATCCTCTGCCTTTATCGAAAAATGGAAAATAAATATTAGATTTCCTAGTTTCTGAAAAAGAGCAGCTGCCAATCTCATGCGTTTACGTACATAAACGAATTCGGGAATGTGTCATAACGCTGTCAATTTTGATTTAAGAATATTAAAATGATTCTTAAATAATGGGTAACTTTAATTCTTATAAAAATCAATCTAGAAATTCTGTATTAAATGCCAGTTCAGAGTGTTTATTGCGGAGTTAAAAAGTGTGTCTTATCGATTCGGAATTTCTATATGCATTAAATTTGTTATATGAATAAAGAACAACAACAACAACAAAAAAAAATAATGGGATATGTCTTGTAAGGTTCCATTTTCCAGTATTAGATTAAACATTTAAAAAATCTTAAAGGTAATATTCTTTACTGGAATAGAAGCTGAATGAACTATTTGGAAAACTGTTGACGATTAATTTATAATAGATAAGAAATGGCAAATGAATTAATAGTTTTCATGCGTATATTCCGTTGAGATAATCTTTTTTTCTCAACTCTTTTACTAACACGATAAATATACATAATATATTATTATATTTATATTAATAATATATATATAACTCTTTTACTTCGAACACGATAAATTTAAAAATGCATATACACATTTATTGCGGAGAAAATAATATGAATCTTTAACTTTATAATTAAAAATAGTTATAATTAAATGTATTTTGTTTTTTATCATGATGTTTCGTTGTTATCTATAATACATTTAAAAACGCATTTAATACAATCTTCATAAGTTCAAGCTATTTCTCCAATCACTTGGAATAGCTTTTTTCCCCCCTAACAAGCCGCTGCAAGGCAAGACATCTGTTTAACAGGGAAATTCCATTTGCTGCATTTTGCTAATGACTGGTGACTGATTAGTGACCAGACTATCTTTCCGCTAACCATTCGAGCATACAACAGGATCAGTGTAAAACGGGTTTTAAATACATTCTTTCTTTATTTCTTGGAACCAGTTCCGGTATTTTAAGCGCGAAAAACCCATTCAGATTTATAAATAAAGAAAATGTTATTCGCTCAATGGAAAAAAAAAATCTGTAACAAATCGGATTTAACAAATTGTTATGCTTCTTTATTTAAAAAACTAATATTCCGTTGAATACATTTTATTTTAATTCAAATGTTAATATGTGTTTATAATTCTTCTATTTCTTATTGTAAAAAACGATGTTATGATAGTTTAAACTAGCAAAACAATGTCAAAGATTAAAAAAAAAAATGTAACTAATACTTGTATGAACCAACCCATATCTATGGTACAAATAAATGCACTAATGAAAAGTATTTTGTCACAGCGACTAAATATATTATGGTTTCGATTAAAAAAATAATCTGAAAATAAAAGATAATTTATAGATTAAAAATTCCTGGAAAGCGATATAAATATTTATGGATGCAGATTTTTAAGTGTAATTTTTATAGAAGATAATATACTGACGTGGAAAATTTAACAATGAAATTCTTAAATTTAAAATGCAATTTTTCATAACAATATTAAACAACATTATATATTTCCAAATTCCAATTATACTAATTTATTTTTCTATATGCCAAATATATTAACGCTTTTTTGGCTCTTAATGTTCCATTTCAATATTTATAATTAAATTCAGAATATCTTTCTTAATATATATATATATATATATATATATATATATATATATATGCATTAATAACAGTTTTTAAATGTTGTTTTTATGTCATTCTGTGTAAAAATGTAAGCAAAAAAATAAATAAATAAATTAATTAATCTCAAATTTTTCTAATAGAAAAATCGTGATTTAAGGCTGTTCTCAATTGTTCTGCTCAACAAACGCAAAACGCTTTGACACATTTACAAATTCATTTTTTTAACGGAAAGATATAAAATTAGAAGGCCTGATTACGGAAGCGATTTGGAATCGGACTGTGTTTTCATTTTTTGAAAAATAAATTACCTAGCGAGTTATAAGCGATTTTGACCACGTGACAAAAACTTTTTCACTCTTCCTTGAGTGGTTATTCTTTTTTCACAAGAAATTTGGTTCAAAACGCCCACTTTGACTCTATTTTCTGAAAAATCTATTGCGTTAGGAAAAAAAAAAAAAAAAGCGGGGAAAAAACAGTTTAATTGCATAGTTTCTGAACAACTGCTAGTTTCATGCATTTCCGGACAAAAATGAATTAAAACTTATGTCATAAAGTTGCCCTTTTGGATTGTTTTAAATAATTATGATATTTTAATCACAATAATATTTTGTTTAAAATTTGAGATTTAATTGCGTATTCAAATATAATTCAAAATTAGTTTCTTATATAATTAAAATATATGTTTTCTTATACAAAAATATTTAAGTCAAGAAAAACGTTTTATTTTAAAGTTTATGAATATAAAAAAATAGATTCAAACATGTCTGCACATAAACATTTATTATATTTTCTTTTATATGTGATAAACTTATGTTATGTGAAATATTTCTCTGTGCCTAAATCCATAGTGGCTACTTTTTGACACATGCAGGAAGTCATTTTTAATTTTAGATTAATGCAATGCAGGCGTTCTTATTCAGACACTATGACATTGAATAGCTCAGAAAATGTGTTCAAAGTGGATATTCTAAAAAGATTTTTCGCAAGTAAATATATCCTTGAGATAGGAATCGCCTATAACTGAATTTGTAGTGAATGAATTTGTCAAAAAATGAACAATGTTATTTGATATCAAATCTTTTTCAGTAGTCCAACCTGTCAAATTTTGTCCATTTATCTTTAGAAATTAAAAACTTCTGTGTTGTTGATCGGGAAAAAAGTGTTTTTAAAAACAATAACCTTAAAAAATGATATAGTTTGTTATTTCATTTCTTTACTAAAACAAGCAAACTGGATATATATTTTTTTTAAATTCTGAATTTATAAAATGTTTATTTCAATTTTATGATGCTAAAGTAAAAAAAGAAAGAAAGAAAGGCATATATGTCTAACTCCTCTCTCATACATATTCAAGATTTACCTATCAATTGCCAAAATGCTGCAAACTTGTCTAAATATTTTTCTTTTATAAAGCATGTTATGTAATGATTGCATTGGCTATGCTAAAAGTAATACAGTGAAACTCGTTTAAGATACGCCCGCTTAAGATACGATCCCGCTTAAGATACGAATTTCTTCCGGTCCCTTGAAAAATGCCTATTAAACCTGTGTAAAATTACCCGCTTAATATACGTACGGATAAGATACGATCCCGCTTAAGATACGAAGAAAATTTGTATGTTCATGTCAAAAACCCGCTTTATATACGAAACGGTGTTTGTGCAGTCCGTTTACTACGTGTCTTTAGGGCAAAAGGGAAGAAGAGCAAAGGATTTCCTCACCAAATAATTATTCTTACATACATCTAGTTTGTCGTTTTAAAAATAATTACGGAAATTTATTATTTTTCCTCTTTGAGTATGTAATATTTAAATTTCTGTTTTGCAAAGATTAACATGAATTTTGTTTTATTATCTTTTATTTAATTTGGTAGAGAGTATTGTATAAAGACACCTTTGTTTTGTTACTGTACAAGCAGTAACACAATAAAATTTAGAAAGTGAAAAAAATGCCATTCTTTATTTCAAAAGTGAAAAAAAAAAAAAAAAAAAAAGGTTGTCCTTTATTTCAAAATCTTAAACTCATATTTTCTAGACTATCTAAAAATTGTTAGAAAGAATTAAAATAAGAGTTACAAACAGTTAAAACATGTTGATAATAATGTGTACTGGCTGCGTATGCATTACTATTCGAGAATTTGTGAAATCCGGATAAGATACGATCCCGCTTAAGATACGAAATGCCCTCGGTCCCTTGATTCGTATCTTAAACGAGTTTCACTGTAATATACGGAATGATATAATGGAAATTAAGTATGCGTAACATATGAGTTTCCTTCCTTTTTTTAGTTGAACATATTTAAATTTAATTTACAACTTCCTTAACATTAGATGGATCACAGGGTTACTACTTTTAATGCGTGCTAGTGTGTTGCGTATGAGAGAAGTGTACTCTAAATTTTGTTTTATTTTAATTGAAAAGATTTTAATATAATTTTAAAAAGTTTACAAAGAAATAAAAAGAAACAGATTTTCACTTGTCTAAAATACAGCCTAGTGCCTATGTTCTCAAATTCATTCATTGACACAGAGATGTTAGTGTTGTTTACGGGGATCCCCCCCCCCCCCCTCGCACTTAAAAAAAGTCGTTTATAAAAATCACTAATTAAACAAATCAACCGCCACCGCCTTTATGAATCAAAATAAAAGCCAACCTATTAGTATTTTCAGCTTGTTCTGAATCTGCTGTTTTCTTGAATCTCATTCTATTCAAAAAACGTGGTTCATCTAAACAGTGATTGTTGTATTTAAAAATGGAGTAAACGCATAATAGATGCTTGGTTTAGTGAAAACTGTCAACATATTATAAAAAAAAGCAGTGGTCAATTTATGGCAAATAAGCTTTTTAGACTATAAAAACAACCATTTGTTGTCGCACAATTGGGGGGGGGGGGGGCATTTTCTTTGCATTTCTCTTTCTGCTCTTTGTTCGAAATGAGACTTGACTGTCTAATTCCAGGAAAAATTCCAATGCGCGCTATGGAGGCTTTCAATACACCTTGTCACTTTTTTCCACCTGGCTATCGCATATAAAGAGGAAAGGGTAAAAATCTTTTTAAAAGAGTAAGAATTTATTAAAGGTACTTCGGCCTCCAAAAATTAAAATAGAACTTAAATACAATTGAAAAAAAAATGTTACGGAATAAAACAGTTATAGATGGTTATTCTTGTTCCGAAATTTAACAGTAATGAAGTTGTTTTAACAAAATTTCCAATAGACTTACCTTGTTTCATGTAAAATGCAACAATACTACAAGAATTTTTGGAAGTTATAACTACCCGCGTCCAAACAGTGCTGAACTAGACTCTTCATATTTCAGAATGTAGTTGTAATTCTATAGATTGTCCCTAACCGAATTACTGTATATTTCAAACTTTTTTCATGATATCTTGTTTCACACAGAAGAAGGTAAATATGTTGAAAAGTCTTTAAAATATGTTCATTTTTAATACTTTCCAATAAAGTTAAAAAGTGTTTATGACTTCGGTTTGTCTGTCTGGGAAAAAATCGTTTCAAATGATTTTTAATTTTGTTACACTCTTTCAAACATAATAAAATTGATATGCATTAATGAAGTCCACAAAAATATGCATTCTGTAGAATATGCGGTACAAAAAAAAGTTATTATTCATTTACAGGGCCACACAGAAGAATTCCGTTACATAATTGTATAGGGGTGGAATTGCTTGTGGCGTATTTGAATTATGTTAAACTATTTCTGAAATTGATATACGTCTCTGAGCTATAGTATAAGTTATTTCATGTATATGTATTTCATGAGGTGCATAGAATTTACAGGAACACACAAAAGATATCAGATACTATATTATACCCGAATTACTGTACATTAGCGACGATTGCTGGAAATACAATTTTAATTTTGATACGGTCTTTTATGTTTCACTATATTTATGTATACTATATGGTGTGTATAAATGCTATAATTCATATACAGGGCTACACAAAAGAATTCGTAAGGGTTACTGGGTATGAGCGCAAATTACTTAAAGGTGGTTTTTAAATAAGTTATACATTTGTAAGCTGAACTGCATTTAGTTTACTAAGAACGAGTTTTAGAATATAGATAAAATGATATACAGGGTCACGAAAAGAATTGTATACATGGCCGTCTACAAATTACAATTTCTTGAAATGTGATTTCAGTAGTTTTAAAAGTGTTTTAGTTTTAATTAAATTTTAGCTAAATAGTGGCGTGTAATAAAGGTTCTCGGTAAACTACAGGGTTGTACAAAAGTATTCAAGTATGTTTCTATGTGTTAGTATAAATTGCTGACAGAGAAATTTCAATTTGTTATGCGTTTTCTTGCTAAACTAAATTTTCCCATTATATAGTATAGATATCAACCTACGGATCCAATACAGGGCTCTTCAAAAGAATTGGAATACATATTTGGATATGAACAGTAACTGCTGAAATTAGTTTTTCAAATGTTTTATGAGTTTTCTAAAATGTTTACTTAGTTATCTTATTTACCTTATTTCCCTAAATAAGTAACGAAAATTTTTTAAAGCATTCAGTAAGTGTTGGAAAGGGTTTCATAATCTATGCTTAACGCATGATTTTTCTTTCTTGTTTTTTTTTTTTATTATTATTTTTTTTTTATTTTACTAGGGGGCTCGGCTCCCTACGAGTTACGCTCGCCAACCCCCGTCCAGACACCGCAGACTCTAAATGCAAGCTAATTTGATCGGCTTTAAAAAGATTTCGAAAGATTGAATTATAATTTAAAAAACAGTGGCGATCTCCCTATAAACGAATTTCTATTCATTTCTCTTTGATTGGGGAATTTTAACGCAAAATCCGCTATTACTTGATTATCCCGTCGACCAATTTCGCCAAATTATATAAATCGCCAAACCACTCGCCAAATTATACAAATTGATATAATTTTTATTTTAAATAACGAAAGAACAAATAAATTAGTACAACATTAATAAAAATACAAATAAAACGTGGAAATAAAAATAACTTGATGACGTAGACACGTGTAACAACATTTAAAAATAAGCTAATATAAAAGGAATTAAGTAAACAATCTTTTTATCCTGGTATTTTTTTAACAAAGCGAAAAGAAAGTTCTTTTAAATAAGACATTTTAAATTAATCGTTTTTAATCTGACGTAATTTTTGTCAAGCTATTCTTTCTTTGTTAAATATTCACGTGCAAATACTTTTGTTAGAAATGAAATATTATTTGCGCTTTCCTAACAAAAACAGTTGAAAAGTATCCTCTCAATATATCAAATAAATGCCTACCGCAATTTTTAAATTTAAACCGTTTTGCAATATTATTTTGTGTTCATTTTATGTAATAACTGTAATGTGACGTAAATATGACGTAATTTCTCCTATTTAAGACTTCTAACGCATGTTAATAAATTTATTATTTTACAAATTCCTTTCTCTCTTAAAATTCACGTGTAATTATAGTTTTTATGACGTAATGTTTAATAATTTCCTGCTTTTTGTACATAATTATTTAATTATAATTTCAAATGTTTTTTTTCTGTTTATAATAGTCACGTGTAAATAAATTTTTAATTTATTTACACGTATAAATATTTTTTTGAAGCAAACATTATTGCTTCCGCTGTTTATACAGCTGGCAACAGTTTAAATTAATATCACTTTCTAAAATCTGTAAAAAATATCTCTTGAAATGCTGAAAATTTGAATTTAAAATAGAAATAAAACCTCAAAAAATGAGCCAAAATAAAAAAATTAATGCAATCTGCACTCCGCCAAATTCTAACGCATAAAATGATCTAAAAATGATTACACTGCCTTGTATAGTTTTTGCTGCTATAAAACTTTTTTAGTGGAACGATTTTGTCCAACTTTAGCATTAAATATCTCTTAAAATAATTCTTCGATTTGAAAACTGTCTGCTTCAGCGTGTTTATCAAACATTTCTGTATAAAACCACCAATATTCATATTTTTGTATGCATTATTTTTCTTAATATTAACGAAGAAAGACCTCCAGTCACAAAAAATTCAAAACCGGCGGCGGCGGTGACAGCGGTAGTTACTTTTTTTTAGAATAGAGAGATTTATGATTGCCTAAATATCAGAGTTCTACTTGAAATAGATACCCCAAATTTCTGTTTGAATAAGCAGATTGCGACCCTAGTTTTCTGTACTAAAACTGTTTGTTATAGTGTGTTTTTAAATCTCTTATCCTTTTTTAAACAAACTGTAGTCGATTTTTTTTTTCTAAGGGAAAAAGTCAAATAAAATATTTGCGATTCTATCACTTCACATTTAAGGATGCATACACTGTGCCATTTTATGTGGAATGAAATTTTTCTATGATGTTTTCAATCTTTTGAGTAAGCCGTAGTAATTTTAGTCCTAGAACAGTCACAAAACATTTCCTTCACCCCAACTGCCAAATATGATTTATACTTATGGAATATTGTGTTCTTTTATTGCAGTTCGCTTAATCTAGATCGCCATGCATATGATGAAAATAAGTAATTCACGTACGTACAGCATCTTTATGTGTAATGAATAAGCGTGTAACCATTTCCTGCGGAATGAAGAGAAAGAATAAGAAAGTCCCATGTGTAGAGTATTATGCTCCAGACCTGATTTATAAATTTTTTGACTCTAGGTACAAACAGGCCGAAACTAAGGGGAGTGGGAAAGAGGGGGAATATGCCCTGGGCGTCAGAACGAAGGGGTGCAAAATGAGGATATTGTTTGTCAATTTTTCTCACGTCTGTGTTTAGCACGGTATTGTTAAATTAGCCCTGTTTGGGGTATGCTAAACCATAGAAGAATCTAAGGATGATATGGCATAAGGATCCTGTATAAAGCGGATTTTTTTTAGATTCCGTTTTTAAGATTTCAATGAATCAATATTTGACAAAGCAGATTACGTAGTTCAGTATTACATATTTTATGATTACATATTTTAAAATTTAAAACAAGTCGACTATTAAAAAATTAGTAAAATTATCTTTGTAAATATATTTTGCGGAGCAGGGGAGGGGGTCACTAAAATCTATGTTTGCCGCGGGTGCACATGTACCCAGAGTTAGTTACGGCCCTGGGTACAAACACTTCAGAGGGCCCTTATACACAGCTTAGCTTACATTACTTGTTTCTGTTAACTGGTATATACTTAAATAATATATAAATATGACCAGAAAATTACTGCCTAAAGAGGGGGGAGGTACTAACTCATATATAATAATAATAAATAAATGTATACATAAATCTAGAAGCTACGCACAAAGCTGCCCTCTTATCTATTCTTATAAGATTTACTTCTATTTTATATGTGCCACTAAAAGAGAATCAGAATAGCAGAATTGCGACTAATATTATAATATAAATATACGATTAAAAATATTCTTTTATTAGAGAACTTTTAAAAATCGTTATTTTTTTCTTAAAAAAAAAAAAAAAAGTGAGATAATAACTCTTACCACAGACATTTTAGCAATGATGTATCAAAACAGATAAAATATTTTATGATAAATCTTTTTCTCCATATTCATGCTGAAAAACTCAATACTTCCACATCAAAATCTGTGTTTAGTTTTTTTTTTTTTTTTTTTTTTTTTTTTCCTCACAGAGTTGTGAATTATTTTTAAAGTATAGAAGTTTTTCAAATAAAGTAGAAAAGAAAACAGTATACTATTAAAACTGTAGCTATTTCTAAGTTTGAGAGCACCAAATTATGAGAGCTCTGCCTCGCAGAAATGACATAATCATTTGAACTGGAATTTCAAGTTGGAAAGGAGAAATAAATAAATAAAATAAAATAAAATAAAAGGGATCTTATTTATACATTGAAAGACCGTTCAGAAATTCAAAGAGGCTATTTTCTGACGCATTACTGAATTCATTTTTGTTCATAAACACATTAAGTTAGCAATTACTCATATTCATAAACTGGGAAATCGAACAGTTTTTATATTTTTCGATAAAGGAAAGGGGTGTTTGAGAAAATCCTGTCGAAGTTGGCGTATTGAATAGATTTTCTGTCCGCGAAATACGTATAGATAAACAAACAATTTTTAAAAAAGCATCAGTCATTTTTCAGCCAGAATCATATTTATTGTTTAATAAAACAGTTACTGCGAAACTAAATATAAATATTTTAAGTATTTATATATGAACTTATACAAATTATATCATTATTGTAGCACAATACTTATATAAAAATGCGATAATTAATTTGAGCGATTTAAGAACATATAAAAATATAATATTGATTATTAAAGAAAAAAAAAAATCATAGCTATTTTTTTTTTTTTTTTTTTTTTTTTTTTGCACTTTCGCATCTAATTTTTAGATTACACTTCACTTTTATGCGGAAATACATGTAAAGTATATTTTTTCAAATGTATCTTGCTGCACATTTCAGCTTAGTAAACGTGCAAAATGTTACTACAACAAATTTCAACCGAATAACCTTTGCGAAAGTAAACTCATGTTATAAGACCATAAAATGACATACGGGGATAAGTAGAAGTATGATAGTCATGCAGATATAAAAGTGATAGTTTCTATAAAGTTTCCGATACAAATTTCTTCGAGTATAATGAAAATAATTGTTCTTCTTTCTGCAGAATAATATTCGCGAAGGGTCGTGTCGTTTTAAATTTTACCGCAGATCACAGACAACGTCGAAGATAATCCTTTTTCTGCTGATATCCCATGAAAAAACCGTGACTTCCTTTAAAGCCGAAAAAATTCTAGTCGAATCCTACGGGGGACTGTTAAAAATTAAAATACGGAACTGAGATAAGGAATCCAGTTTCTATTTCCTTTTCACCCACCCTCTCAACCCTGTCTCATTACTGTTCTTCGCGGTTAACCTTCTTCGCATCCCAGTCAAACCCTTATCTTCGGGGTCACGAAGGGTCACTATTTCTTTCTCCTTACTGAAATACAAAAGACACAGACTGCTTTTTTTTTTTCTTTTCGAATAACTCTTACTTTATGGAAGATTATTAGATTTGATTCATAAAAGTTGCTAACGTTGCATAAAGTTGATTAATTAGTGATTCATATAACCCGTATTTTTTGTGTGTGTGTGTTGGAGGGGGGAGGGGGGAACAGGGCCGAAACTAGCCCTTTTTGCACCCGGGGCAAACATGGATTTTGGCGCCCCCCCCCCCCCCTCCTCTTCCGCAAAGTATATTTACAAAGAAAATTTTACTAATTTTCTAATCGCCGACTTATTTTAAAGTTTAAAATATGTAATTATAAAATATGTAACACTGAACTACTTAATCTACAATGGCGGATGTCACGGGGTCATTAGCCCCCTCTGAACACCAACAAAAATATTCTAAAGATAATTTTAAAAATGAAATATACAGTCAGAGTCCCGATTATCCGAGTCCTGCTTAACCGAGTTTCCGCTTTCACCGAGTTATTTTCTTTTGATGGACTGATGCTTCTATTATTATGAAACAGCCATTATAAATGAAGTGTTAGGTGAAGATGAAAGAGCAGTCGTAAAAAGTTAGAACTCTGATTTTCTGGTCAGAATGGGAAGAAAAAAAATGGCCATAATTTTTTTTTGTCAAAGTTTTGAAAAGAGGGCACTGCCCTATTTAACTAAGCAATAATGCGTAAAATTCGTTTTTATCGTCAATTTGAACGTACCTAAGCAAAAAGTACCTGTAATGCTATGCATCTGGAACAAAACAAAAAGGAAAAGAAGATGAGGAGGGGACGGTGCATTTTTAGTGAACTGTTATTCAAAAACCAGTTAAGTCTCAGTCATAAAATTTACAATTTAACTTTATAGTACAAAGATGTTTATTATCCTAAGTTTGCAGAATTTCTTAGTCAGTCCTTTTTGAGATATTAATAAGTGAAAATTGCCAAAAGCAGACTTAACACAGTTTTTGATGAGCTGTACAAAAAAAAAAAAAAAAAAAAAAAAAAAAAAAAAAGGAAACGGTTTTCGGGATGGAAATTTATAAAAATGAGTAGTCCTATAAGAGATCTTTTTTTAAAAAAAAAATATTTAAGGTGAGTCGCATTTCTTTCATAAAAAACAATGGCAGCGTAATGCGATGTTTGACCTTTTATTTCTCCGGTTTTTAAGCATGTTTTTGGTCTAAGTCCTTAAGTCTAATGAAAATTTTATAATTACATAAAATGTCGACAATTTTAAGACTAATGAAAATTTTATAATTACATAAAATGTCGACAATTTTAAGACTAATGAAAATTTTATAATTACATAAAATGTCGACAATTTTATGCTGAACATTTTAGTTTTTGATTCCTCTTGATAGGTAGAAAAATAAAGCAGTTACAGCATTTTCCGCAAAACACGTTTTTCTCTGAAAAATGGCTGTGTAATTTGTTAAAAATGGCCCCTCCAAAAAACTATATGATGAAAAAAAAATTTAGTCATGTTTTTAAACTCAGAAAACTATGAGGAAGTCTTTGTTAAAAGATTAGGAAAATTAAAAATGTCGAGCGACACCACCTGGTGATTTGAACTGGATTGACCCTAATATGTAAATGGTTATTTTGCGCCATAGTATACTAACTACTAAGTGAAATGTATGCTAACGGATAATATAACGCAATGAAATAATTTACATAAATTTTTGTTAAGGTTTTGGATAGCATGGCGCAAAAGATAAACCACATTATTCAATTGCTGGCAAGATCTAGACAACTATTAAAAATTAGGTTAATGAATATCTTAATTTATCTATAAATTCCCTAGCACAAGCTAACAAGAGTGTTGGGCGCACCCTTTTCTCCGAACTTACTTGATCCAAAAGAAAATCTATCTTATAGGGGCCTCTAATTATAGAGAACCTGGTGATCGTAAAAGCCTAGTTAGTTAATAGATAACCTACGGTCATTTACCTAAAAGGTTATCTTGAATAAATAAGACAATGCGTTGTGAAATGTTTAGAAGATAACTAACCTATGGCCAATTGGTTTGAAGGGAAATATATAATAAAATCAAAACCACTAAATATAACTCCCCAATTTTCAGACAAACCAACCCTACAAGATAAATTTAATTATGGCTTTTACATATATGGTCTAATAATAATATTAAGCAGTCAGGTAATTTCTAAATACGTAAAATAAGTAATTAGCAAGACTTTTAACAAATAATAACAAAGAAGGGAATTAATAATAATACATCATTTATTTACACCACAGGCAAATTATATTAAGTTACAATTAAATAATTCATACTTTTACCATCCAAAATAATAACTCATGAAAAAAAAACACTAATTTGGATATTAATTGAAGTTGACAAGTTCTCCTGGGCACCCTATTCCCAATTCAAAACATTTGATATTAAAACGGTACACAATAGAAAAGAGAACATCCATAACATCGTACCTTTTTCCCCATTGGGGTCACAAGATCCTTTTAGAGTTGTAGACTTGACAGTTATATATATATATCCAAAAGTTCTTTTTTTTTGTTTGTAGAACCACAACACACATATTCGTGTTCCGTAATTTTAGTTTTAGTTACACTAAATTCCACCCAGGTCTGGGCCAAAAGCAAAAATGTTTAAATCATTTTTTTTAAAAAAAATTAACACCACTATATTGCTCGTCTTAGACAGAGCAAGTAAACATGGGCAGATCAGCCAAAAAGGGCTTGAAAAAAAAAAACTACCGCACTCTGGAACTCTTTTTGTAACTCTGTATTTTTTTCGAGAAAAGGAAAATCTCTCTCTGTTAAAAATTTGCATGTGCGGCCCTGAGTGGTGGATGCGAATTAACATATTCAGCATAATTAAAATCTCCAACCACTCGCCGCTGCCTGGACCCGCCTTCGTGTCGGCCAGTGGTCAGTGGGTCCCCGGAATGCACGGGGCCTTTCGACCCTCCTACATCCGATATTTCAAACCCCACTTTCCCACGAGACCGCGGGCTCCCACACGAAGATCCTGCAGCTGTCCCATAAAACATGAGGTCATAAAAGTCCCTCTTTTGTACCAAAACTGTCCAATTCTTTACTTTACATCGTAATATCATACATACAGATAGTAACTGGCAATTAAGCTTTCCCCTTAGCAAAACACTTGCCTGGGAAAATACTTAATGCTCTTGGTACCCATCCTTAATAAAATAATAATAATGTACTAATAAATGCATACATAAAAACAATAATACTGTACATTGAAAAAAAAAACTTGAATTAAAAAATTAATCAATTAGATAAAATAATCACTTAGATAAAAAAAAACTTGAATTAAAAAATTAATCAATTAGATAAAATAATCACTTAGATAAATATATACATAGATGATATCGACAGTAAACTTATTCATATATATATATATCTTTTTCCTTAAAAAAAAAATAGTTCTAAATATCCAAAATGTTGAAATCATGCCAACATTACTCCCCCCCCCCCCCAACACAAAGCACTTGAAAGTCCATGTACAGGAACTATAACATCTTTCAAGTGGACCGATGTCCTTATCAAACACCGAAAGCCTCTCCAACGGCTGGACGTTGCAGATCTGTAAGGCACTGGGGCATCTCCTCTATGCTCCCTGATTCACCTCTTCCGTAGTGTTCAAAACTCTGTGAAGTCCGTGCAAAGATAGGAATGTTCATTATCAAATACACGCTGATGTTATCTGTATAGTTCATTAAAATATGCCTGTACCCTAAATTGTACATTGTACATAAGATGAATATTCCTTCTTATTCTGTCCACTGTTTTATGCAGATTTGTATACGGTCCCTAAAGCAGTGTTCCCCATAACCATCACAGCCGCATACCGCATGAGTTCTGTCTCTCTGTGATGCAAGGTACAGTCCCTGAATGTTCCCAAAAATTGTATATATGTGTACCAATTTAGAAGAGAAAACAAAAAGTTAATCATAAAAGATAAAATCCCAAAATTAGGAACCTAATTAATTATGCCAAAGAGTTTAAATACTGATCCACAAAGTTTAGCACACTTTTTTACACAAAGCAAGTATTCAGTTCATGACTACATAAGTACAACATTTAAATATCCATATTAAGAAAGGTTTATAACACACAATGAAACATATTTACCAACATAACTTTTTACACCAAATAATCATTTAACTACCAAACAAGCAAATATATCAATACATATTCTTACATTTTTCAAATACTTTTTTTACAATTATTTCACTACCTTTATAGTTTACAACACACATATATTTTTAAAACTATGCAACCACAATATCTAAAATTGATTCTCATATAGTAAATTCGATACTTTCATTCAGTAAATTACGTGCTTCTCTAAACGTACCCTCTAATTAAAAGTTAACCAAATAACTATTAATATTCACTCAAATATAAGAAACTCAGTCTCAGACTTAAAAAAAACAAAAAAAAACAAAACAAAAACAGCACTTCCACCCAGAGAAGGAGATAGAGATAGTAGAAATTTAAAAACAAAAGAAAGCAGAAAAGAAAAAAAAACAGTATTTCATATTATTTTGTGACTGAATCCTTTATCTGAAATTACAAATTATGAGTGTAAGTACTATCATGTTACTTTATTTTAAATAAATTACTCAAACACTCTTCTTCTATTTATTCTTTTCTTTCATATAAATAAGTGAATTGTTTCCACTCATTCACCGCTTCACTACTCCCTTTTCCTCAATAGGTACTTTAAACACCCTAGCAAACAGTGCAATACAAGCTATCGTAAAATTACAATTTCTAATAGCGTCAACAAAAGAGGAGAAAGAAGAAAAAAAAAAAATATCCACTTTTCCAGCTACCCGTTACCTGCCATCGATAACACTTAGAATCGCCCATTATAATGTATCGAAACAGGCTGGAAAGTGATAATTCCAGAGCGGCCGAAGGTCACCCCTTAATGCCAAGCCAAGTCTAGTACGAGCTGGTGCTGGAGTGACCCTTAAGAGAGAGGCGTGGATATTCCGTTTGCAAAGTAAGTAACAATTACTTCTATTAATCCCTGTAATACATGTATTATCTTTACCTTACTTCTCCGTATTCCTTAATCTGCACCCTATACACCGCCTACGCAACAAAAACAACTTCTTTTCGTACTATTTACTATAATAATTAACTATAATACAAGTGTTTGTAATGCAAATACGGAAGCCTAGTAGCCATTTTGCTGCATCAATGACATTCCACGAAACCAGTTTCACTTCCTCCCGTACGGAACTGTAGCCTGTTTTCTTACAAACAGCATCTGATATCCTTATTTGATTACTGTCTCCCCTATAAATGTTAGTTCCATTTAGACCTATGAAAAGTGCTAAGAAAAACTCGATATACTTTCTTAAAATATAACATCCAAAAATGTTATTCCTGTTCATTGGAATCCCTCACTTTTACTGACACCTGTATAAGACGAAACTTAATTCGTAACTAATAAAGTTGAACCGCGCCTTCGAATTTACAGTATATTGCAGAATAAACGGGTTCTGTGTACTTTATATTAAAATATCCTAAACAATTAATTTTGTATTCACCCCGAGAGAAAAAAAAAGAAAACAAGGAAAAAAAAAATTATCAATAATAACTCCACGAATACTCTTATCTAAAATATATAAATATCGTTTTCAACTGATACTCTTAAAATTGAATTAAAACCACGAATGTTTTTTCTTTCTTTCTTTCTTTCTTTTTTTTTTTTTGTTGTTGTATGTGGAAACCCTTATTTTTTTAAATACAATACCCTAATACCTGCACCCAATCTATATTTTTACAGGGGAACCCTGAAGAAAGACATGATCCTCTTCCTCACAATGCCGGCCGGCTACAAATAATTCTCCGCCTGCAGAGAATATCAATGCCTGGAAGCTGATCAGCCCTCTTTCTGCTCTCCACACAAAAATGTAAGTAAAAATTAATTTAAATAATGATTTAATTATTATTCCACAAGAGAAAACAAAAATTATAAATAGATTTTTTTTTTTTTTTTTTTTTTTTTAACCTACAGTGTTCAATAATACATTTTCTTTTCATTTTAACCTAGCTCTCCCAGTTCTGGTACCCCTGGTAAACCCTTTTATGTACTCTATATCTTCTCTTACGTGTAGATTTTTTATGTTACTTAAAAAAAAACAAAAAAAAGCTGTATTACCTCGTAACTAAAAAATATATATATACCAAAAGAGTCCGTAGAGAGAGAAAAAGAAAATAATAATAATTAATTTTGTTTTTCTTTTTGCGTATTTACTTGTATTATGAAATTTATTTTGTTATATTTATTTAATTAATTTGTATTATTTCAAATTTAATACATACTAAAAAATAAAAAAAAAGATATACCAATAGATGAAAATTCTTATTAATTTAATTGCAACCTACATTCGTTAATGAATTTTTTTACCATCCAGTATGCACCACAATTGACGTGATTAAATTGTTTAAATCTGATAATAGTCCTTCCTTTTTTAAAAATGTAAATTTTGACTAACGAAAAGACGAGAAAAAAAAATTATCCTCTACTTTAATTTATTTTATCTTAATTTGTTAAAGATATTTTCTAACCCAATACCGTTTAAATGTCCTATACATCTATACGTAATGTCTTTTTATGTACTATGCTAATACTATGCGGGTTATTTCAGTGAACAAGAAGAAGAAAAAAAAAATTGTTGCTCCTGGTTAAAAAATTACATCTGGCGGTCGCAATGTGGCGAACCTTCCTGACTGAATCCAGGATTTCTACAGAGAGCGAAAACCGGTAAGATAAAATTACCATTTCTGCATGCCTGTCTTTGAATACATTTTGCATGTTTCTCTGAAATGCACGTAGATGGCGCTAGGCGACTGTTTATTTACATTTGACCCTTTAAATTTTCTTGACCTGTAGTAAACATTGCCCTTGGGGTGTAACCGCTACCTTCTACACACCATAACTAGCATTTATTAATAAAAATACTTACTTAGGACAATATGAATTGTTTTTCTATTTATACTAGTAGAATATATATATATATATATATACATAAGGTATAAATAGTATTAATCTTAATTATTTATTCATTATTATTTTTTTTTTTTTTTTTTTTTTTTTTTCGCACACTTAAATCTTAAATTATTTCTTTTCGGTGTCAAGCAATCTGTATTCCGAAAAGATGAAATGCAAAACTGACACCAGAATTTAAAATCAAATTTAGAAGAAAAAAAAAGTATTCATTATTTTATTATTCATAAAAGGGGGGGAAAATCCAATTGAATTTTCCTGATGCCAGTATGTTTAAAACTATGTGTCCGCTAGAGAGGCCACAACATTTAAACTTCCAACCGAATGCCTGCTGGTCAATTTATTTTTATTTATTTAATTTCTTACTGCACGTACTCTGCATGACAGTTTTTTATCTGTTTATTTATCTGATTTTAAACCGCATGCCTCTGCATGACAATTCTTTATATATATATGAAATGTGATAAAATGTTTTCAGGCAAGGTGAAGCAGATGTTTGTCTCTAATTTACTATTTTTATTTATTTATTTTTTTTTTTTTTTTGCACAATACTATCTGTTTTGTATTTAAATACAATATGAATTTGAATCTTATATATTGATGTGTGTGCATAGGGAGCCCTTTTCCAAACCTACTGATTTTCTTTTTTTCTTTTTTTTTTTTTTTTTTACTGCTTATCAGTTTATTTGATTAAGATTTTATTTCTATAAATATAATGTATCCATTTCATTCGAATCGTTTGTAAAATAACTGGAACCGTAAATACCCTTGTTATATATTTACTTTTCTTGGGAAGAAAAAAAAAGTACATCCCCAAAAGAAGTTGCCAAAACCAAAAAAAAATGTATATACATATTTATCTTTGGCTCTGCCCAGTTTTATATTAATAATTATTTATAAAATATACCCTACTCTGCTGTTAATCCATCTTCCACAGTTATCCTAATATCCTTATTAATTTAGGTGTTGTTTAAATACCACCACCCCCCCTTTAAAAAGTGCAAATCCCTTTTAATTATGCATCCCCAAAAATTTATCCTGCAACATTTTTTTATCTATGTGTGCAGTTCCCATAGAAATTTTGAAAATCCCCTTTTCCAAAAATCCCGCTGTCATGAACCAAAAAGTAAAAATATTGAGTAGTTAATCACTCCCCCTTCATCCTCCCCTTTCTCTGAACCCGAATTCCTTCTCTCGTTTCTGTAAAGAGAGATCGTGAACTGATGCTCCAAAAAGAGGATGGGGAGTTCTCCAAGAGAGAAAAACAATCCCTTCTCTGAATGTCTTTCCTGCCCTGCGCGCGCACTTATTGCGTGGTAAACAGAAACTAACTGACAGCGAGTTATTACCTATTACATTCCTTACTTACTTATCCGTACGGAGTGACCCTATGCACATACTTTTGCTTATGTTATATAAATTGTATTTATTACTTTATTTGTGTAAGAGAGAGGAAAAAAAAAGAGTTGTTTTATGTATTCCCTTTGTGTTTTAACTTGAATTCCGAATATATATATATGTGTGTATATAAAAATAATTATTTATTCTCGTTAAAATGTTGTAGAGTTCCCTATTTATTATCTTGTAGACACCCCCCCCCCCCATTTATATTAAAAAAATATCCCTTTTTTTTTTAAAATTAGAGTCCACCGGATTTTATTAGGACCTAAAACAGTGGTGTGTAGCCCGCAAAAGGTTAACTTAGAGGCGTACCACATGCTTTTTACATGTATCCATTTGTCTAATGACTAGTAGTTACAAAACCAGTGTTCAGAGCCCTACTTTAAAATCCACCACAACCAAAAAAAAAAAATATATTTTTTTTTTTTTTTTCATATGGCCAATTTGGGAAAAAAAACATTTTAGTCATGTATATCCATTTACCACCCATATAACTTACCCCCCCCCCCAACAATAGTAATTATACCCCAATAATACAGTAACTTTCCCAATTTTTATTATTACTATTTTTTTTTTTAATTATTCATTGATAATACCATTATTCCAAGTATTGTAAATATTATAAAAGTGAAATATTAAATTTTTATATTTTACAGTATTATATCAAAAATTAGTCAAAAATCATAGATCTACTATGTTTATAATTTTTTTTCACTTTATTTATGGATTTATACCATTTTCCTCATTAAACTATTTCTACTAGAAATTTGCTTAACTAAATAATAATAAAAAATAATAAAATGAAGTATGTTCTTTGCTTGAACCTTTTACCTAAAACTATCTAGCCACTATTTTAACCACTTGGTTAAAGGTGCAACTAACTAAAATATATTCCGCAGGAATCGTAATTACAAAAAGTTTAAAATACTAACTAAAATTCCAGAGACATCAAAAATCATCGCTATTTACAACCTAGTATGCCTAAGCAAAACAATGTATATTATAAGTTCTCCCTCTTCCTTTTTTTTTTCCTTCACTTAGTGATAAATCCGCTCTATGTGTATTATTAATAGACTGGAACCTAGTAATTACCATTCTCCCAAAACGTACTCCCAGACTGTTACAGTGTACCAGAGTGAGAGAGAAAGAGGGAAAAAAAAACACACCATCCTATGCTTGTGAGCATTTGTCTACTATTTATATATATGTATTTTGCTACATATTCTACCTATTTTACTATTTTACATGCTTTAATATACTATAAATAACCGAAATATGCAAAGAAAAAACACTTTTCTTCTATCAATATATGCCCTTAGATATAAAAATTAATATTTGAATAAGAACCTTTAAGTGATATGTTTATCACCCTCGCAACTGTTAAACTATCTAGATTAATATACTATATATATTAAAACTTACACACTAGTAGATACATAAAAGCCGTTAAACTACCTGTTTATCTCCATCGCCAATATTAAACTACATTAATTACCCTGTTATACATACTAAAACTTACACGCTAGTAGATACATAAAAACAATTCAATAACAAGTTTATAACCCTAAACCTCAAAAATATAAAGCACCTCTTAGGCCATGTGAATCACTACACTACATATACTAACTTAAACACTAGTAGATACAGAAGCACAATTCGGTGGCCTGTTTATCACCCTAAAGAACGAAAAATAGAAACCTATTTCGAATTATCTGACTAAATATCCTATATACATTAAACTTAAACACTAGTAGATACAAAAGAACAATTCGGTGACATATTTATCATCATAAACAGAAAAATAACAAGTAAACTTTGAATTATGTTATTAAACACACTATATACACTAAACATACACACTAGTAGATACACCAGAACAATTCAGCTCCCGCCCGTCTTTTTTTTTTTTTTTTTTTTTTTTTTTTGTGTGTAATACTTTAGTTAGATCAACCTCTACTTCTAAAAAAACATAAAAATGAAGAAAATTTAAAATATTTTTACACTTCTTCCGTACTTTCCTCATCGTTGTCGTTCGTTTGAGGTAATTTAATTTTAGCACTTGGCTTCCACATGTGAGTAATATGGCGTTGAATCTTTTTTTTATTAGGTTCGAGTATATGTTTCAAAATATAATTATTGCGTCTTGCCACCTTTACAACTTCATAAGGACCGTCGAACTTAGGATGTAACGCCAATGGGCGTCCAACCTTTTTTTAAGTATACTTGATCCCCAATTTCCAATTTCACAACTTTTTCAAAATCTTTGCCCACATATCCGTATGCACCACTGAGCCTATTATATGATCTTTCTCCACTTTCTGTAAGGGAATCTTAATCATTTTATGCTGCTTATTTTTGTTACAAGGTATGCAAGCTGCACAATAATTTTTTACATCCCTATACATCCCAAACCAGTAAAATCTTGTTTTCACTAATTCATATGTTTTGGGAAAACCAAAATGTGCCTTATGAGCTTCTTGAATTATTTCAAATATTAATTTATTAGGAGCTATCAGCAGTGGTTTATCTTTATACCGTTGCTTCAATATTAGTACTTTGTTGTCCTTTAACTCAAATTTCTTAGTCTGGCGATTTGGTTTACCATTTTCAATTTTCTGAATAATTAATTTAAGTTTTGGATCATCATTTTGAGCCTCTCTTATCTTTTCTTCAGAAAGATTAGAGTTAACTTTAAATAAATCATTTTGTAGTTCATTTAAAGCCGTTATATTATTTATATTTCTTGAGACGAAATCTGCCGGGTTCTCTTCGCCAGGAATAAATCCTATCTCAAAATCAAAATTCCCTAACCTCATTATCCACCTTGCTATGATATCGCTCTGTTTTTCTAACTTAAGATGATCAGTCAAAGCTTTAGAATCGGTGAGTATTGTAAATTTTTTTCCCAAAAGAAAATTTTCAAAATAAACACAAGCATCATGAATCGCTAGTAATTCGTACTTTATACTAGGATATTTTTTCTCAGAATCCTTTAATTTTCGTCCGTAAAATTCAATCGGTACATAATCCTCTCCCTGTTTCTGTGCTAAGATTGCAGAAAGTGCTGTCTTAGATGCGTCCGTAATTAAAAAAAATTCCTTGTTGAAATTTGGCGCTTTTAAAGTTGGATTATGTAAAATAGCTTCTTGAATGGCCAAAAATGCTTTTTCCGCCTCTTCGTTCCAATTAAATTTTACTTTTTCTTTGGTCATTTGAACTAATGGATCTACAATTTCCGAATATTTATGTATTAACGATCTAAAGTAATTGGCCATTCCTAAAAGAGATTTGACACCCTTTTTGTTTTTAGGTCTTGCCAAATTTTGAATTTTTTCAATATTCTTTTTCGAAGGAGAATAACCGTTTTCATGAACCCTAAAACCTAAGAATTCAATTTCATGTTTGCATATTTGCATCTTTCGTGGCTCTATTGTTAAATTGTTGTCAATCAATTTTTTTAAGACCTCTGCAATTAGAGTTAGCATTCTTTCCACCGAATTCGCCGCAATAAGGACATCGTCTATAAAATATGTGACTTCCTCTTTATTGAAGTCGCCTAAAACTAAGTCCATTAATTCTGCGAAAGTAGTTGGACTGACCTTCAAGCCAAAATTCATTCTCACTGGCTGAAACTTGCCAAATTCCGTTATAAATGCTAATTTTTCCCTGTCTTGTGGTTGTAAATTTATTTGGAAAAATGCGCTGTGGAGGTCCAGGACTGTATAATATTTTTTTCCGCTAATTTTCTGCAACAATTCACGAATATCAGGTATCGGATAAGCATATCCTTCTAATATTGCATTTAGTAATCTATAATCACAAGCTAAACGATATTTTAACTCCTGGTTCTCCGCAGTCTTCTTTTTTACAAATAATACCGGAAACGCGTACGAAGATTTGCTTTTCTCAATAATATTTGCCTCCAACAACTTTCTTATCTCTGCTTGTGCATATTCTCGCACTGTATGAGGAATCTTATAAGGTTTAGACTGTATAGCATGATTGTGCGCCAATTTGATTTGGGGGGTGACTAAGGATGTCTGACCTAACGATTTATAAGATTTCGAAAATGCATGTAAATGTTGCATCAAAAGGTTCTCCATCTTTTCCTGTAGTTCTTTGGGAAGATGCGCAAGATCAAAATCTTCCGGTGAAATTTCTGTTTCCCTCAATTTACGAACTTCCTCAATACTTAAAGTATTAATCTCATGTACCTTACCGTCTATAATATTTTCAGGCACTTCATCCGTTCCAAAATCAATGTCTAAAATTAAATTCCCAAATTTTGTACCCTTCTGTAGAATAATTTTCTTATCCGAAATATTCTTAATTATTACATTAATAATTCTGTTCTGAGATATTTCGTGTACCGAGTTATAACATTTAATGCCCAAATTATGAATATCTGGCTCAAAAAGTACCATACTGTTTTCTTCTATAAAATCAGGACATAGTAAAGTAGCTATTTTTTCTTGCCCTGCAGCAATATAAATTTTGTGCACTGATTTTACCCATATTTTGTTTCTCTTACTCTCCTTTTTAGTAACTACATTTTCTACTTCTTCAGTAATTATAATATTTATGTCCTGCACTGGTAATTTGTTATCATTATGATTGAGTGGAATTTTCGCATTTTTAAATTTCAACATTTTTTTTTCTATGTCAATCACCATTTGATTTGTTTTTAAATAATCATATCCCAACAACATATTATAAGATGCCTTAAAATTATTTTCTGTTACATAAAATGTGCCAGAAGTAAATGCATTCTGTAATTTAAATGACAATTGTATACAATGTGTAAATGGAATTGATGTACCGCTAAAAGATTGTATTCTAATCCTATGGCCCAAATATTTAAATTTTACATTATTTTCTTTTATTTTTTCAAATAAACTGGCTGAAATTAAAGACACTGCTCCGCCCGTATCTAAAAGAGCTGAAACTTTTATTCCTTTAATATCAAAATTAATAATTGGTACATTTTCCATTTCTTTATCACTAACACTCGCTATAACCTTCGTATTTTGGGATCTGAGGACCGATTCCTGCTCCTCATTCTTAGTATCCCCAGATCCCCTTATATGTTTCCCGAACGTTGCTTATTTCCCGTTATCTTACGTCCCTCTGTTTTATTTGATGTACTATTATCGCGATTCGCATTATTCACATTCCTATAATTTTCCTGGGGATTTATTTGACCTTGATTTTGTGGGTGATACCTCTGCCCATTCGGAAAATTCTGCCCATAGTTATAATTAGGATGAATATTTCCCACACCATAATTACCATAACCTGAAGGCTGTCCCTGTGGGACATAATTATACTGATAATTTTGACCCATTGGCAATGAAGGAGGAAGAGGGGGTGGAGGAAAATTCCAATTACCTACACTTCCGTACCCCTGAAAATTCCGAGACTCATTATTAGAGCTTGTAAATCCCTGCATATTTTGTCCATGTGTTGGAAAATTCTGTTGATAATCATTATTCCGATACTCTCTTTTATTATTTACATTATAACGACATTCTTCCGTATCATGATTTCTTAAATTACATATATTACAATACCTCGTATTATTTCGTGAATTATTTTGCCATTTTTCTGTTGGCTTACATTTTAATTTTTCCAATTCAGCTCTCAACTGATTTAATTCCTTTTCTTGTTTTTCATTTTTTCTTAATAATGATTCGCAAAATTCAGTTGTTGTACTTGTACCTATCGCATTTAATTCCTCAAACTTAACCGACAAAAACGCCTCTTCCACTGTTAGGGCAATTTCGGTTGCTTCCTTATACTGATCAATCGCTCTCTTTCTTATTTCCAAAGCAATATCCGGTTTGATAGATTCTAAGAATCGGTGTAATTTCATCAAATCAAATAATTTCCGCGCATCTGCCTTGTTAGAAAGACCCGAAATGTCAAAAAATTTCGCAGCTACCAGATTAAATCTCACAATATAATCCGACATACTCTCCGCTGGTTTTTGTTGAATCTTTGAAAAATCATTATGTGATTCACCGAATGTTTTTTTTGTGTCAAAGGTTTGGATCGCTTTTTCTTTAAATTTCGCATAATCGGTTTCCGAATTTAGTTCTACATCCGTTTGCAACCTTTCACGTGCCGTTCCGACAAATTTTGAGCGTAAAATTATTAATTTCACTTCATTAGAAAAGTTCGTCTGGACGGCAGCTCTATCGAACTCCTGAATAAAATAATGTATATTACATTCTTTCTTCCCATCATATGGTGCAATCACATTTAATAAATTATCCGTATTCGCCTTTTCGGTATCCGTTTTAGACATATTTACTTTATTCGTTGAATTTTTTAACTTACTCTGTGCAAGACGGGTACGCGCTTCAATAATGAAATTATTAAATTCCGAACTGGTACGCTTTTTAATTTTAGACTTATTTCCCATGCGCTAACATTATTTTAAATAAATTGGGTGTAAAATTTCCAATTGCAAAAAATTATTAATAATATGAAATACCATGAAAAATCAAATATAAAATGTAAAGAAATATAAACACAGCATTCAAAGAAAACCCCTTAGGAATAAGAGAAATAATCACAGTAAATATAACGCATACTCCAAAAAAAAAATAAATTCTTCCGAAGAATAGAGGAAAAGAAAAATTAATGTAATGTATATAAATCTTTCTTCAAGTGCACCATCTCAGCCACACATAACTGTATATATATATATATATATATTTTTTTTTTTTTTTTTACATCTATGTATTTCTACCTTTTCTATCAGTTGCACTGATAAATTATAGAAAAATTTTATTATTTTCTTTTTATTTATTTATTTTTTCTTATTTATTTTTTCTTTTATCATAATAATACCCCTCTATTATTATTTCTTAATGCACATGTATAATATACAATTACTCATTATAATTCAACTCGATATATTTAACAAACTCCTAAACCTGAGAAAAACATATATAAAAAGTAAATATATAATTTTCAATAATATATTTTCTCATATTATCATTTGTCATGACTGAACCTTGTTATAAAAGTTGTGCCAATCTTTGTTTTGTCCACAGGAGAACTTTGTCATTCGAACAAAACAAAAAAAAAATTAATATGTAGGATGAAAACATTGAAATTATCTGCATAATAATTTAGACCTAAATATCCTTAGAATTTTAATACCTAAAGTATACAAAAAATTATTAATGTAATTAATTTGACCCAAAATGTAATTATAATTAAGATAAAACAATAATAACCTCACGTTCCCAAAGGAAGAGATCACGGTACCACCTAAGTATCGGGGAAGCCCATGCTGGCAAGATCTAGACAACTATTAAAAATTAGGTTAATGAATATCTTAATTTATCTATAAATTCCCTAGCACAAGCTAACAAGAGTGTTGGGCGCACCCTTTTCTCCGAACTTACTTGATCCAAAAGAAAATCTATCTTATAGGGGCCTCTAATTATAGAGAACCTGGTGATCGTAAAAGCCTAGTTAGTTAATAGATAACCTACGGTCATTTACCTAAAAGGTTATCTTGAATAAATAAGACAATGCGTTGTGAAATGTTTAGAAGATAACTAACCTATGGCCAATTGGTTTGAAGGGAAATATATAATAAAATCAAAACCACTAAATATAACTCCCCAATTTTCAGACAAACCAACCCTACAAGATAAATTTAATTATGGCTTTTACATATATGGTCTAATAATAATATTAAGCAGTCAGGTAATTTCTAAATACGTAAAATAAGTAATTAGCAAGACTTTTAACAAATAATAACAAAGAAGGGAATTAATAATAATACATCATTTATTTACACCACAGGCAAATTATATTAAGTTACAATTAAATAATTCATACTTTTACCATCCAAAATAATAACTCATGAAAAAAAAACACTAATTTGGATATTAATTGAAGTTGACAAGTTCTCCTGGGCACCCTATTCCCAATTCAAAACATTTGATATTAAAACGGTACACAATAGAAAAGAGAACATCCATAACATCGTACCTTTTTCCCCATTGGGGTCACAAGATCCTTTTAGAGTTGTAGACTTGACAGTTATATATATATATCCAAAAGTTCTTTTTTTTTGTTTGTAGAACCACAACACACATATTCGTGTTCCGTAATTTTAGTTTTAGTTACACTAAATTCCACCCAGGTCTGGGCCAAAAGCAAAAATGTTTAAATCATTTTTTTTTTTTTAAATTAACACCACTATATTGCTCGTCTTAGACAGAGCAAGTAAACATGGGCAGATCAGCCAAAAAGGGCTTGAAAAAAACAAAACTACCGCACTCTGGAACTCTTTTTGTAACTCTGTATTTTTTTCGAGAAAAGGAAAATCTCTCTCTGTTAAAAATTTGCATGTGCGGCCCTGAGTGGTGGATGCGAATTAACATATTCAGCATAATTAAAATCTCCAACCACTCGCCGCTGCCTGGACCCGCCTTCGTGTCGGCCAGTGGTCAGTGGGTCCCCGGAATGCACGGGGCCTTTCGACCCTCCTACATCCGATATTTCAAACCCCACTTTCCCACGAGACCGCGGGCTCCCACACGAAGATCCTGCAGCTGTCCCATAAAACATGAGGTCATAAAAGTCCCTCTTTTGTACCAAAACTGTCCAATTCTTTACTTTACATCGTAATATCATACATACAGATAGTAACTGGCAATTAAGCTTTCCCCTTAGCAAAACACTTGCCTGGGAAAATACTTAATGCTCTTGGTACCCATCCTTAATAAAATAATAATAATGTACTAATAAATGCATACATAAAAACAATAATACTGTACATTGAAAAAAAAAAACTTGAATTAAAAAATTAATCAATTAGATAAAATAATCACTTAGATAAAAAAAAACTTGAATTAAAAAATTAATCAATTAGATAAAATAATCACTTAGATAAATATATACATAGATGATATCGACAGTAAACTTATTCATATATATATATATCTTTTTCCTTCAAAAAAAAATAGTTCTAAATATCCAAAATGTTGAAATCATGCCAACATCAATAAATACATTTCAATGCGTAATATAGGTTTAGTGAAAGTGATATACAGTAAAACCTCCCTAAAGCGATCACGTTCCGTTCCAATAAAAATTGGTCGATCCGAAAGGTGGTCTCTTAATGGAGGTCTTGTTTAAATCTAGATTTGAATTATTGAAAAAAGGTAACAATTAATGGTAATAAAATTTATTTTTCACATTAGGAAAAAATATGAAAATTTAAGTATCAAAACAAAAGTTAATTGCATAAGCTAAGTACTATAGAGTTCAAATAAAAAATTAATACAATGACGTTTGCTTTGATTTTACGGTTTTATCTTTTATAACTTTTATTTCCAAGTCGTTTCAAAATTCAGTAAATAAATGCACTTTTTTTTTTTTTGAACGTCAGAAAATAATGAAGATTTCATTAATTTGTCTATTTCTTTGAGAGTTTCCTGACAGAATAGGCCAGGGGAGTTTATTGACCGTCATTCTTAATTTGTCTTCAGAGTTAAATTCATTACCTAAAGAGGCACAAAGATTTAACACTTAAAAGTTGCCGGAATAAAAAAATTTTAATCTTAGTTTAGAAGTTTGATGAATAATGCGCTCTTCGGAATTACTTTTCTGAAAAAACCTTCTTCAAGCGACCAGGAAAAAACGGAATTTGTTTCATTTTCTTCAAGGAAATTGGTCGCTCATGGAGGCAGCTCAACTGGGATGGTCTTTGAATAGAGGTAAAATTAGTATTGAGCCTATGAGAATAAATTTCGTTTCATGAAAAAAAATGGTCGTTCAGGGAGGTGGTCGCACAGGGAGGTTTCAATGTATATGCAATTATAAATAAAACAAAAATAAAATGATGAAATTATAGTGCATGGTTAATGATCAAAAGATAAATGAAATGAAATGAAATATGCTATTTGATGCAGAATTTATGGAGATAAAATCGAAAAACTAATGTTTTCTTCGTGTTAGAAATGTCCTGTATATCACAGGTTTTAATTCCGAAACAGGTGTGATTTAAAATAAATGAAAATGATGTCACTCTGAAGCAATTGTTTTCAAAAGTTTCCCTTTTATGAATAATATTGCAAGTTCACTTAAGTCTGTTTTAAAATCCAACCCTTCTTGACATAGTTTTCAATCAGAATAACCAGAATTCAGAATTTCGATAATTCAGAAACTGTGTAATCCAGTTCCATTTTTCGGCAAAGTCAGACTATTTTTCAAAAAATACTTTGGAAGATAGTGTTTTGAACCACACTTCCAGACGGTGACAGTCAGGGAAAGGAAACAAAATGCAGTCTTGAGACATGAATCGCTTTTAACTCAAGATGTAATTCATTTATCCAAAAAAAAAAAAAAAATCAACAACCTTAAATAGCCATTTAAGTTTTCTATCTACACTGTAAAAAATTTTCGTAAAATTTCGGTAGATGTACCGTAAATTTTACGGTACTTGTACCGTTTTCACTCTTTATGGTATGAGTACCGTAATTCTAAGGTATATTAAGCGTAAAAAAATGGTATATATGCCATTTCGATTATAAACGGTATTTATACCGTAAAATGATTGTTTTTCAGCACAAACTCGGTATTTATACCGTAAAATGATTATTTTCCAGCAAGAAAAAACCTGGTAGCCCGGCCTCGGTGTATCGTAAAACCCCTGAATTGATGCTCTTGCTCTTGTTTCGTAATGCGTGTATCACTGAGGAGAGGGGAGGTGCAGCCGGTACATTGTTTCAAGGCCCAAAGAGCTCAAAGGGGCACAGCTCTTAAAATACACACTGTATATAATATTTTTTAGCTTACGGGCTATCAAAGCCTGAGAGCTAATGTGCCCGCAAGTTCTGTATGTATGTAAGTATGTATGTACGTAGCGCGATAACTCTTGATAGAAATATCCGATTTGCTTAAAAAAATTTCCAATTTCATTCCGATAAGGCGCTTCCCTCATTGGTTTTGGGGGTTCATTGATAAAGTATAAATGGGGGAGGGGGTGGAACGGGAGCTAATCCCCCTTAGTTTTCATGCAGAATTATCCGACTTTATTCAAATTTGGTATACCGGTTTATTCTGATATAACGCTTCCTTAATTAGATTTGGAAGTACATTGATTAAGTATAAAAGGGTAGGAACGGGGGTTATCCCCCCCCCCTTAATTTAGATAAATGTGTTTTTCATGCAAAATTATCCGATTTTCTTTCAAATTTGGTATACCAGTTTATTCTGATAAGGCGCTTCCCTGATTAGATTTGGAGGTTCATTGGTTAAGTATGAAAGGGAGGAAGGGGAGCTAATCCCTGCCTTAATTTAGATAAATGGCTTTTTCTTGCAGAATTATCCGATTTTATTCAAATTTGGTATACCGGTTTATTCTGATAAGGCGCTTCGCTGATTAGATTTGGAGGTTCATTGGTTAGGTATAAAAGGGGAGCAACGGGTGGCTAATCCCCCCTTAATTTAGATAAATGTGTTTTTCATGCAGAATTATCCGATTCTCTTCAAATTTGGTATACCGGTTTATTCTGATAAGGCACTTCCCTGATTAGATTTGGAGGTTCATTGGTTAGGTATAAAAGGGGAGCAACGGGTGGCTAATCCCCCCTTAATTTAGATAAATGTGTTTTTCATGCAGAATTATCCGATTCGCTTCAAATTTGGTATACCGGTTTATTCTGATAAGGCACTTCCCTAATAAAATTTGGAGGTTCATTGATTAAGTATAAAAGGGGAGAACGGGGTGCTAATTCCCCCCCCCCTTTAATTTAGATAAATAGGTTTTTCTTGCAGGATTATCCGATTTTATTCAAATTTGGTATACCGGTTTATTCTGATAAGGCGCTTCCCTGATTAGATTTGGAGGTTCATTGGTTAAATATAAAAGGGGAGCAATGAGTGGCTAATTCCCCCCTTAATTTAGATAAATGTGTTTTTCATGCTGAATTATCTGATTTTCTTCAAATTTCCATACCGGTTTATTCTGATAAGGCGCTTCCCTGATTAGATTTAGAGGTTCATTGGTTAAGTATAAAAGGGGAGCAACGGGGGGGGGGATCCCTCTTAATTTAGATAAATGGTTTTTTCATGCAGAATTATCTGATTTTCTTCAAATTTGCATACCGGTTTATTTTGATAAGGCGCTTCCCTGATTAGATTAGGAGGTTCATTGGTTAAGTATATAGGGGAGGAAGGGGGCTCATTCCCCCCCCCCTTTATTTCGATAAATGTTTATTCTGATATGGCGCTTCCCTGATTATTTACCGTTTTTCTCAAAAAGAGTGAGTTCTATTTTATGAATATAGACATAAATAAGAGTATAATATACATATATTGTGAATAGCCTGTGAGCTCAATGCTGTCAGTATTTAAATGAAGACTTTTCTTTTTTCTTTTTTCTATATTTATTTTCTATGTATACCATAATTTAAAACAAAGAAAAAATGTCTAATTTATTTTACTTTTGTAAAGCAGTATAAATGTCTAATTATTACCCTTAAATGCTGGAAAATAAATAATATAATTTATGAGAGACGAAACAAGTGGTCGCCGAAGTCGGCTAGGTATTATTAAAGATTCACATGCTTTTTATGTTTCTCGAGAGTGTGTTTGTGTGTGTGGGGGAGGGGGAGGGTTGTGTGGTTCATCCTGGACCCGTCACGACTCTCGGCGGCCTTTAATACTAGTTGGAACTTCCAGTCTAACATGTTGAATTATGTCAAACCGATCTTTAATCTTCATTCAAGAATTATGACATTCGAACACTGTAAAAATATGTCCTGAAATTAACTGGCGCTATTCTGTGAATTTTTCTTTATTTGCCTAAAAATTTTCATTTTGTGAGAAGACTGACTTTTCCTAGAATTACCGGAAATATTGAGTCTAGCGCTAAGCGCTAGCGAGAAACTGAAACGCAGTGTTGAATTCAGGGGGTGGCCCGGGGGGGAACATCCCCCCCGGCAGATTTGAGATTTTGTGTTTTCAATAGTCAAAAATTGCAATTTCTCCCGAGGGGTCTACACTGTCCCCCTTCGGAGCCACAGAAATCCCTCCCGGAGAAAAGTGTCTGAATTCAACACTTCTGAAATGGAAAAGCTCCTCTACGGCGAGACCGAGGAGTGGCGAGACGCCCTGAGCCCGAGGTCGAGGATAATATCTCTCTGTTTTCCAGAGTATAAACGACCTTGAAGTCTCAAGCAGCGTTTACAGAGTACAGAGGAATCAAACTGGTTCTTAGAAGTCTGCACGGGCCGAAATTTCCAGGCCCGGGCTCGGCCCGACTCATAAAAAAAATTTCGGCCCGGCCCGTAGAAAAGTTAAAAGTTTGGCCCGGCCCGGTATAACAACTAAAAGTTTGGCTTCAGCCCTGCCCGGTCCGAGTGAATTGCTACGAAACATTGATTTTTACGTCGATTTGGTTAAAAATTTGACTCTTACGAGGAATCCTGACAAAAAATATTTTTCTTAACTTTTTTTTCATGTTTTTAAACTTCTATGTAAATATTTCAGTTATCATTAATATTGTTAATCCATATTCGGGGCTATGCATATATAACGTTATTAACATTTTGCTAATTTTAGACCCCCTGCCCCCCTTACGATATCATAAGTTATCATTCGTCCAACCCATCCCCCCCCACCTTAAGATGTTATCGTTATCAATGTCTAACATTTTTCCCTTTCTTTTTATACGCTGCGACACATGATACACGTATATAATTATACATTTATTAGTCGCATACTTTACGGATTCAAGAAGACAATAAAATATCAATACATGATATAAATTTATATCAAATAATATCTAAAAAAGTTAGTTACTATTTAAAGGTACTTAATAACAGCTTATTGTTACATAATGCATTCAAAAGTGATGTTGTCTTCTAGCACTTGCCCCCTGCCCTGGCAGAACTTATCAACAAAACAGTAGACAACACTCTTTGTCTTTCTTTACTGCTAAACGCAAGTATCACTTCCTACATAATTATGCTCCTGATTTCTCTAACAGCGAATTATATGTGCATAAAGCAGAAGAACAGCAATGCAAACGTTGAAGTATTCCAAATTTTGGAATGAAATGATTTTATAAAAATGTAACGGCTTTAACAACAGCTTTGTATTTTCATAAAAACATATTAAAATAGTAATAATAAAAAAGGTAACAGACTATTTGGATGTAAAAAAAAAAAAAAAAAAAAAAAAAGGGTTACTGAAAAAAGAAAAGTTTGGTTGGATCAAAAATGATATCGATATCAAAAAGCAACCCCCCCTCCTTTTCCCCAGCGATATCTTACGATATCAAGTGCCAGACCCCCCCTCCCCCCCTAAAGTGATAACGTTATATATGCACAGCCCTTTGCATGCATTGAATTGTTAAAAATCTGAAAAATGCTATACAGTAAAATCTTCTAAGACTCAATTACATAGAAAAAAAAATGCGTTAAAGATAAGTTTCCTTTTTAGCAAATGTAAATTCATTATATATTCTTTTCTTACGTATTAGTATATCCACTTTGCACGTATCAACACGTTTATCAGTTTAAAACAGGATTCCGTAATAGGCAGGTTTCTTTTCACACGTTTTACTATATTTTAATTTAGCAATATTTTAACTAGTGTAGAAATTTACTACTCTCCAAAAAGAATAAATGTTAATGTTTAATTGTAGAATAATGGCGATTCAAAAATGTATGCATATTTTGCAAAAATCTTTGGGCCAGGCTCAGGGATGTAGTGGAGGGTATACGGGGGTATACGCCGTATACCCTCTGGATTTTTTTAAGGGACACCGTATACCTTCTGTTTCTCAAGAAAGCTATAGTATATATATACTAGGGTATACCCTCTGCCTTGAGCGTATACCCTCTGCTTAGAACGTATACCCTCTGTTTTTTTTTACGATTACACCACTGGCCAGGCTTAATTTTACTAACCTTTGAACGGACAGGTCACGCCGAGACAATGATTTTCATGCGGGCTGGCTCAAAATTAGGACTGAAAATTGGGCTGTGAAGAATAGAAAAGAAACCAGTCCCGGCCCGATTCTTCCGGAAAAAGGTAAGACCCGAACCGATCCGGTCCGTAAAGAGTAGTTACTAGGCCCGGCCCAAGCCTTCAGAAAAAAAACATGGCCCGGGCCCGGCCCGAGTGCCGCAAATGAACATAGGCCCGAGCAGTGTTGATTTCAGGGCGTGACATCCCCCCCCCCCCCCAAGAGCCACAGAAATCCCTCCCGGAGAAAAGTATCTGAATTCAACACTGGGCCCGAGCCCGGCCCGTGAAGATCTCTACTGGTTCTATTACTATCGAGCCTGCTTTCATTTTGTACCCATTTACAAACGCAAGCATAAAACCAGAGATAAAACCTATCAGCTCCAAAAATCCGGAAGCTGCGTAATTTTCCCTTCTGAATTATGATTGGCTGATTAGTGAACTGCCGTCGTACAGACTTCCGGTGTAATCATAAACAGAATACGCCTTCGCCTGCAATCGTTTTGGCGCGTAAATCGTTGTGCTTTACATTTCCTTTTGAGAATTAAAATTGCTGACCATGCAAACTTTTTTTAATGTCTTTTTCACACCCGATTCTTGCAAAATCTTCAAGGAATACTAATGCCTGGATTCCGCGATCGCCGATTGTGGGCCAAAGTGCGACCATCAGACTGGTGGGACAGTCTTGTTGTGAAAGATTTCAAGGACCCTGATTTTAAAAATGATTTTCGCGTTTCAAGGTAAGACAATTTTCTTTTTATAGATATGTGTTTTTTATCTACTCAAATCAGGGTTGCAAAAAACCAACCTACCCCCCAAAAAACCTGGGTGGGTTTTATTGGGTATTTTACAATCCATGAAATTATTATTTAATTATCAGTAACTTTTATATTACTCGTGTTAACCTTTGTGTTTAAAGAGTTACACTATCCTATTAAAGCATATTCTGAGCCTACTGCCAAATGTGACAAAGTCAAAAAGAAATAATTTGCTTAAGTCTTTTAAAAGCATGCTAATATTATGAGGGGGGGGGGGGGGGCAATATCAGTGTAGTCAGCGTCTTTGATTAACTAGCTTTTTTATGGCGAAAAAAAATTGTCTAAAAAATGTGTTCTTAGTGGGGAATACAGATAAAAAGTAATCTATTGAAGTAACTTTTAAATATGTTGCTATATAATATTATATGATGACAGCCTTTTACACTGATTTATAGGTATTTAAACTGATATTACTTGTATATTAAGTTAATTAACAAAAATATAATAAGATTTATTAATTTAATACATACTTTCTAAAAATAAATAAGCTATGTTTTTTGCAACTCTGATTAAAAATTGTGTGTCGTTTATTTCATATGAGTTTAATCGCAGGCCTAACGATAATAACATATCTTATATGTAATAAAGTATTTTATTATAAGGAGATTAAATTATTAAGTTGGCTTGCACCCAGTATATGTGTGAAGAGAGGGGCGGGAGAAACAACGCTACATGCGCGTTCATTTTTAATTACTATTAAGACACAATTTTATTTACAGAAAAGAGGTTCCTAATTGCAGACATTATGCATTAGGCCTATTGCATAAACATGTATTTTGTTTCTTCGCATGTCATTTTCCGAGTAATTTTGTGTATATCGGTGTTGAATTCAAGGTGGGGGGGGGGATACTCTCCAGCAGGAGCAATGAGTACCCCCCCCCCCCACCACGCGAAGATTTGATATTTTGTTTTTAATGGTCGAAAATGTAAATTCACTTTAAAACTGTGAGAACCTTTTCTATGTGTAAGTAAATTTTCATATAGCACCAAATATTTATAGTAAAGCCAATTTTTTTTTAAATATTCAAGATTGGTGTTGGAGAAAAATTTTAATTTTAAGATAAATAAATTTTAATGTTTCTAATTAATACAGAATTTTGCTAAAAGTTATTGTTTTTATAAATAAACACTTTTATAGATAAAGGATCATCATTTATTAGTATTTTTAGCCATCAGTCATATAAATATAGTGTATCATACTAAAAAGACCCCAAAAATTTAGATTGCATAAAGTAATATTTACATACTATATAATAATAACAAAACATGTTAAAACAAATTTTGGTACTTTTCAGTATATATACATACAGGGGCCTGTTTTTGTGAAATTGTGAACAGCTTTTTAACATTTTGTGAAAAATCTAGTCCTAATTTTGTGAATTTAAAATGATTGTTATATTAAGGTTCTTTTTTATATATTTTTTAGAAGATATATGTATGTAAAATACATATATTTTCTTTATACTATATGTAAAAGTGACAGGTCAGATTTTACTTTTAAATGATTAAATTTGTGAAAAGTTTAATCTAAAGATGGAAAATTTTTGTAAAAGGATTATTTTTAAGCCGAAAAGTTTTGTGAAGGGTCCTTTAAAGGACCCAATTTCTTCCTAAACAGATCCCTGATGTACATATATTGCATATATACACATATATACAAATATCCACATATATATACTACATAGACATACATATATGTATGTAACACTGGCGTCCGGCTAACCGAAAAGTACCTACCCAAATTTTATTCTGTCATTTGTTCATATCTTTCAAACCAAAATTTCATTTAATTTCTTTGAATTAAAATTTGTCAAATTGTATTTTCTAAAATGTTTATATATATAGATCTTTCAAATCAAAATTAAATGTTATTTTTTTAAAGTAAAATTTGTCACTGAATTAGTATTGTATTATCATTATTTTAAATGAATTGGGCCTGAAAATTAAATTTTCTATTTAGTAGCCAAGAAAGCATTTGGATTTTTTTTAGCTTAGTGGTCTTCATTCATTCTTAGTCTTAATTATTGTTAAATTAATTTACAATTAAATGTTTTAAAGTAGTATCTAATATATAATATAGGGTAGATATGCTAGTAATGGACACCCTTAAGAAATTTCTTTAAAAATTATTTTTTTATTAATAAGCTTTTTCAATATTAATCTATCAACAATATTTAACCATTCTAGCCTCATTTCCCAATATGAATAGAAATTTAATTTTAAAGAAATAATCAATAAATTTTTACAGAAATAATCAAACGCCCAGTAGTGGACACTTTCTGTTCCAGTAATGGACACCCCATAAAAAGCAATAAATATAATTATTTTTATGGCTGTATTTAGATAGAACCAGAATTTAATGAATACATACTAATGAAAAAGAAATAGTTATTTTCAAATACATTTAACAATTAGGATACCAGTAATTAATAAAATATTTGCGATAATCATTTACTGTTTGCATCAATTATTGTAATTATCAGAAGATCGGTGTTTTAATTATTTTAGATGGATAGTTTGAAATACTAAATATCAAGCAATTACAGCTATCAAATTATTGAAACAGTGGTGGTGGTGGGGGGGGGGGGGGGGGTGTTTAAAGGGTAATTAACCCGGGAGAACTCGCTGCATGAGATTTTCTCTCACCGTCATACTTTTTTAAAACTCTTATTTAAACCATTTTTCATTTTAATTAAAATTTCAAAATGTTATTTCAATTATTTTACCTATTTTGTGAATAAAAGTACTAAGCCAACCAAAAAAAGTTGATATATGAATGTAAAGTAAAAGAAAAGCAATTGGGCATTCTCACTAGCAAGTTCTCCCAGGTAATTTTTTTTTTTTTTTTTTTTTTTTTTTTTTTTTTTTTTTTTTTTTGGAATATTAATGTTAAGTTTTGTCTCACTATTTTTAACAATCTTTCAAAGACTACTTGATATATCATTTATAATAATTAATATTACAAATATGAAATAAATGATATTGTGAGTTGAATATTTTGAATACTAAATAAAATAACTTCAAAATAAAACTGTAGAACTGATGTTTGAAGCCACTGATCTGCAGATTTACTAGTTTCATGAATATTACCTAACTTTCATTAATAGTGTACATTTTTTTTTTTTTAAATAAGGAAACATTTAAGGCAGAAAATAGATTTTTAATAGCTTCTGTAACTTAATTATTTTTATTTAAACGGAGAGGAATTAAGCCCTATGAGCCCCTCTTTGACAATATTTTCTGCTTCCTGGCTGGTTTGATTGCCAGATTATAAAATATGCAAGGTACTACATTATGTATGTACTACATTAAAAATAATAATAATAATAAATAAAATATTGAAATTTTATTAATCACATAAAATAACTTAAAAGCAGCTTTTTATAAAAGTTTTGGTGTTATTACATTTTGGTAAGTATAATTTAAAAATTAAATTTGATTATTTAGGTTTGCAGTTAAGCCAAAGTATTTTATGCACTATAAACATTACTGAAATTGAAATTGTTAGCAATGTCTACATGGGGTGTCCAGTCCATTACTGGAAAATGACTAATTAATCATCCCAGTAATGGACACCCCCTATTAAAACCTTAAAAATAAATGAAATTTGTAAATGGCCATTTGTATATAAAATTCAAAGTTTTCTATTGCTACTCAAACAAAAACATTCAAATTTTGCAAGATAAATAATACATAAATTAATTAAACGAAGCCAACTCTTAGCCTCGTCATTAAGATTTTCACAGAAAAACAGCGAAACTTTGAAACATTATTTTCTGCTTCCTGATTGGTTTGATTAAAAGTGTCAACAATAACCCAGTTTTATAAAACATGCAAAGGGGAGTTATAAAAGAAAAAAAAATTAAAGCTAAATATTTATTAGTTATATTTTTATGAACCAAAAACATCAAGGGGTGTCCATTACTGGCACATCTACCCTATAATATGTATATAAACTGGTTATATTTTATTTAGCAGACAAATATTTTTTCGCTTAGTTGCCATTGCCATGTTGCAAGTAATGCATGAGTTCCCAGATCTATAACAAATGTTTATTGTAGGGGTATTCAAAGCATGCAACATCCCAATCGCGCCCGTCGGCCTAATCGTTCGGAGTTTTCATGGTTTTCTTCGAGCCGTGGATCTTCCATGCGTTAATACGGATTAGGTTCCCTTAGAAAGACCCCCACGGAGGGCACTCCCCCCCGGGCCTATATCCCTCGTGTAGATAATTGGCCGTCAAAAATCAACCCAACTCAAAGGATGCAACTCTCTAAAATCATTGTTTTTTTTTATATGTTAAAGGTAAAATTTAAATTAAGTATTTCTATGCCATAACCCACTGTTCATCATAATTTTTTTCATCATGATTAATAAATTTTATGTACAAATATTTTTTTTTCTAAAATATACATTTAAAAAAAATGATTGTACAGGCAATGCGAATATGTTAATGCTTTCAAGTTTTGAAAGTGATCGCCACATAGGAAAATGCAATTTCTTTGTTGATTGAGAATTCAAAAATTCATTTTTAAGCACATTATCTTACAAAAACAATTGGAAATTAACTAAAAAATATTTATAAACAAAGGTTTGATTTTTTAAAATTTGTTGCATTGTTGGGGGGAGTGTCTGCCCCATGAACTCCTGTTATTTCTATTAAATTTAGCTTTTAAATATAAAAAATCAGATTGTAAAATTCATTTGATAAAAAAATATTTATGTTTTGAAGAGGATTTCTTGGAATTTGTTATGTTACAAAAAAAGAGTAAAAACTGAAAATTTGATTCTAAGGGGTGGGGTTAGGATTTAATTTCTATATTTGTGTACCTGTACATATGTCACATTCATATATATATATAGAGTGTAGAAGGAAGATATTAGAAAAATTAAATTACACTGTAAGGGAGGGGGGGGGGGGGGCAGGGGAGTTAATCCAAATGCAAAGACTCAGAATATAAGCCAAAATTATTTTGTTGATCGTATAACAACAAAAAGCGTTTGAAGTGGTGCTATGTTGTTTCAATCGTATTAGTGGTTGTTTGTGCCACAATTTTCTATTTTTTGTTTAGAATTTAAATAGTGAAATTTTTATGGGAGTATAGTTGACATATTATCATTTTTTTCTATAATGGAAGATACCCAACATTTGAAATAATCTCTCAAATTAATTTTTTAAATAATTTAGAAAGTGTAATCTGCTGGAATATAACCTTCAAATGATGTCAGCAATGTTTTGCTTTCAATATATACCTATGCATTACAGGGGTGGGGAATTACATCATTCTACTTCCACTATTCACTGCCAAGTAATAATTTTTTGACAGGGTGACTGAATTTTCAATTTTGTCTTTCAAAAACTACCGGCTGTAGAAAAGAAATATATTTAATTATTTATTAGTCACATTTTGAAACTTTCCAGTTGCCTCAATTTAAACATGGCACCGAGTTCTATTCTATACAAAACTTTCTTTTTTTTTGTATATATTTCTTATTTTTATTTAAAATTATAGATAGAGACAGAGATATCTGGTCTCCCAGCTAGGACCAACTCATCATTGCCCAAGTATGTGGTAGCACATAAGTGAAATCTGAAACTAAGAGTATGAGACTCCAACCGAACAATTACTCTACCAAATTAGCACTAGCATTATTCAAAGGTATTTATTTTTCTTCTAAATATTTGTGTGGTAAGAAGTAACATTAGTGTTATTTTTACAATTTTAGTACAATTATGTAACAAGTATGGGAACAATTGAGAAAAAATCTGGAAATTTTAGGAAGCAAACCAGTTTTCCTCCGAAGGCCTATTTTTCCAAATTGGAAAAATTAAAATTTCATTTATAAAATGTAGTATTTTATAATAGCTACATTCTGATACTTTTATTTATATATTTTCATGTTTAATGTCCTACATGAAAACATTAACATGTAAATTCTTATCTGTAAGCAGGGATCTGTTTAGAAAGAACTCGAGTCCCTTAAAGGATTATTTACAATTTTTCCACCTTAAAACATGTAACCCTTAAGGCTGTTCTCAACAGCTCTGCTCAACAAGCGCAAAACGTTTTGCACATTTACAGATTTATTTTTTAAAACAAAGATATAAAATTGGAAGGCCTGACTATGGAAGTGATTTAGAATCGAACTGTGTTTTCCATTTTTTTATCCATAAATTACCTATTGGGTTATAAGTGATTTTGATCATGTGACAAAGATGTTTTCTCCCTTCGCTGACCGGTTTTTCTGCTTTTTTCGGGAACTTAGGTTCAAAACGTCAACTTTGATACTATTTTCTGAAAGATCTATTACGTTTGCAAAAAATGGAAAAAGCAGCTCAATTACATAGTTTGTGAACAACAATTCCAGCTAGTTTCATGCATTTCCGACTAAAAATAAATTAAAACTTATGTCAGAAAGTTGCCCTTTTGGATTTGAGCAGCCTTAACAAAATTCTTTCTCTTAAAAATAGACATTTCAGAAAATTTTTCATCTAGAAATTGAGTCCTTCCCAAATGTAATGATTTTAGAATTTAAAAAACCTGTTGCATAATAGTTGAAATCACCAATGAATCTGTTATTTAGCTGTATATATATGTTAAAGACCTTCTCAATAATGTCTAAATAAGAACTGAGATATCATTTCTAATTCACAAAATTCTGATTGCATTTTTTACAAGTACCTACAAATGTTCACAATTTTGCAAAATCAGGATCGTGTGAGAAAAAAAAATCCAAGCAAATCATTGGTAAAATAATTAAATGCAAATTCTCTTCTTAAAAATGAAAATTCATTCCAAAATTATTTCAATAGATATACCAATTAATAAAAATGGTCAGGTGGAAATTTAATATAAAATTTGAAACATATATTTATTTTTATTCACATAGCTGTAATTTATCACTATTATTAGGAAAAATTCTTTTCATAATAATATGCAGTTGAAATTATTTATTCTTTTCTTTCTTTTCCTAAAATATAGATTCTTAGAGTTATCTAACTGTATTTTTAAAAATATAAATTTATACAAACAAACTTTGCAAAAAATGTAAGTAAATTTTCTGTGAAAAACTTAGTTGAAAACAATTTTTAAACACATGAAAAAATTCACCTGTTTTAAAGCTTTCATAAAAAAAAATTACCACTTTCAATATTAATAATCTTAAACTAAAACATAGCTGGGTTTACACTGGAAAGCTGTACTAAAACTAAATACACAGTAAATGAAGATTATAATTTTAAGGGAGGTGGGGGGATGTAATATTGTAAAATGCCAGTTTTTAAGTAATATAAGATTTCTTTTACACTGGCATTATTTATGTAGTATTTGAAAAACAGTAGGGGAGAGGGAGGCACATGTGAACAATTTTTATATTTTTGACTATTTCTCAAAATTGTTATGAGCTATTGAACAAAAAATTGATTTATATGAATATTTAGAATTTGTTTGCTCTTTTGCTCAAGCTTTTGGATGCATTTATCAAGAATTTCTAACTTATATCATCATTCTAAAAATTGTCTAAATTTGTTCACATGTGTCCCGGTGGAGGGGTAGTTGTGAACATACCTGGGGCACATGTGAACACATGCATAAATAAGACAAATATTTTTTTGTGAATAAAAACTGTGATAAAAACTAATTAGATGCCCTCTCTCTAGTTGTGTGAATAAATCAATAAATGTTTCAACATAGATACAAGAAATTATTCGTAAAATTGAACACATGCTTACTCCTTTTGAGTCACTTTTAATTGTTATCTAACTTCCAGTAAATTAAAACTGTGAAGCAATCCTAAAAACATTGAATATATAGCTCAATATTTGACAAGGGTAATTAAATTTTAAACTTAAAAAAAAATGCATTCACAGACTTAAAAAATACACTTGTGAACTGTTCACATATGCCCCCATATGTTCTGTTCACAAATGCCCCATCTACCAACTTCAGCCTAACTTATGAAAAAAAAAATATTTTAAATTGAAATAAGGAAACAAAACTTTTTGTAGACTTACCTAATTAATGCTACTAAGAAAGAATCAACCTTTCATTGGTCTTTATTTAATAAATAAAAATTAGTATTAAGTATACTTGGATATAAAAATATAGCGTTCAAAAAATTAATTTAAAAAGTATTGAAGAGATATTACTAAATCATTATTTATAATTATACAAAATGCATTTAATAACATTGATCAGATTACCCATTATTTTGTAAAAAACGATTTTTGCTTTATTTGTCTGTAACGTACTTTCTCAAAACTAGTGCAAAGCCGCCAAATCTGGTTGAACAACATACTGGATACTGAGCAACCAATAAGATTGCGAGCTTCGGTTCGGAACGACAAACTCACTTGGAAAAAAAAATTATGCTGCCAGGACAACACATAAGCAGGGTTAACAAAAAAAAAAAAAAAAAAAAATTATTAAAAAAAAAAACAACTGTTTATTTGGTTTAAACCAGGTTTTTTTTTTTTTTAAATATCATTTCCTAATACATGTAGATGCATATTTGTTGATAAAAATAAACATTGTTATATATTATTTAATATAACTTCATTTGAAAATATCCTGATTAAATAATTAGTCTGTTATGTAGAAAATTTAATTCATTTCCATTTTAAACATTAGTAACCTATGTCTTATGTTGAAAGAATAAACTGCTCTACACAGTGTAGCTTTGATATCTTGAAAATCTTAAGACGAATTTTTTGATTAATTATAGATATACTATTTTATGAACATTTTTTCTACCTTGATACAGTCAAACCTCGTTAACACAAACACGCTTAACGCGAATTACTTTTAGCACGAACTGTTTCCTGTTGCCTCGTCCAGCTGTATGTAATGTAGTTAAGTTCTGATAACACGAACATAAAAAGTTTCCCCTTGAGTGTTCGCGTTAACGAGGTTCGACTGTATTAAAAATCTTATTGAAGTCTAAACTAGTTCACTGAACATTTTAATATTTTCTTCTTCACCTAATCATTAATTTAACTATAAAAAAATATTTTGAAGGTAGTATCTTCAAATGGTTAACTTTTTTATATAAATATCAGTATCTGTGGTTGCTAAAGAAATTTTTTTATATATATTCGAATACTGCTGGTTATTTTCTTTTAACATTTTTGGCCATTAAATTCTGTAACAAAAAAGATTGATATTATTGAATGCTATAACTGACATATAATTTTTGCATGTCGTCTCATTCAACTTCATATCTTGAAATTCTTTTTTAAATTCTTAAAGGATAATCTCCCCAACTGAGAAAATTTTCTTTTACTACTTGGCCAAAATCTTAAAGGTCATTGTGTTATGTTATTAACTGCCATAAATAATCTGTATTTTTTAATTGATAATATTTTATGCTGAATACTGAATATGTTTTATCTCTGTTAATATTGACGTGGTTTAAGATAACTCTCTTAGTACATCAACTCATTCTAATTTTTATCCTACATTCACACAAACATGACCTAAATTCATTATGTCTCATGTAGACTGCTTAGATAAAGTATTAAAAGTAGAAATTATTTCTATCAATAATTTAAAACACTTAAATTACAAAAAAAAGAAAATATTACATTAGATTTGTTCTAAAAAACCCATTTGGTTTAAACCATGCCAACCCTGCATGGTACTGACAAACATGATGAATTTTTATGCTGCTTATATGAATTATTTATTTAGTTCTGTTTTTTATGTGAATTTATTAAAAAAAAAAAAAAAAGGAACAAAAGTAAGCTTCAATTAAATTTACCATCTAAGTATAGGAAATCAGATCATAAAATTAGGTTATTTAAAAAATAATACACAGAATTATTTACATTGTGCAGACAATTTTTTAAAGTAAGTTATGAGTCAGTATACCAGATTATTTTTAAAAAAAAGAAAAAATTAAGTGGAGGTTTTACTGTATAATTTTATTGACCCCAAACTGAAGATATGTTAGATAGTTTCTGTTTAGAGATTATGGGGGTATCACAAAATGGTGTATACTAAAACAACTATTAATCATTATTTACAGTCTTATCACAGCAATATGGAGATGTTTTTATTCCAAAAATTAAATGTTTACTGCAATATTAAGAGAAATTTATAGTTTAATTCTTGATTTTTAAATGTGCTTTATTTTTAATTTTTGTATAATGTTTATTTGTTCTTTTGTTTTAAAAGTGTATAATTTTGATTAATATAATAAAACAGATTGTGAAAGTGTATAATTTTCAAATGTTATGTTTAAGTGATCACTTTTTACCTTAACAATGTTACTTTTTTTTTTTTTTTCAAATTTTCCCCCGATTGGTACCAACTATATTACTTGGCGATAATGGCATTGGTTTAATGGAAAATATCCAATAAATAAAAATATCCAGAATGTAGTCAAGGGTGCAGGGTTTTCTGTCTGAAATCAGTTTTTTGAAAATGTCCAAGTAATGGAGAAAGGGGGGGGGGGGGGGATCTTCCAATCTTAGATTTACTATCAGGATTAATAACTTCTCGTTTAATATTTTAATATCTGAAAATACTTTCTATATTTTTCTAAGCACAAATCTTACATGTCAGGATTGAAATAATAAAATTTCCATTTTTTTTCTCTTTCTTTTCCCTCTTGAGTTTTTGAAGGATCTAAGAGCGTGTTTGGAGCATTAAGAGTGTCTTCAATCTTGTGTAACTCTCATAAACTTTAACCACACTTTTGCATGAAACGCTCAAATTTGATGCTAACTTTTGGCTTTGGACCCAGTTACAGAATATATATTATTCCTATGCTTTTTGCAATGAATAATATAGCTGTATCTTATTTTCTAGTGTGTTAAAATGCTTTGCTGTATAAAAGCCAGTTATGGCCAAAAAAAAAAAAAAAAAAAAAAAAAAAAGCCAGTTAAAACCAATAAAAGCCACTGGGGTGACCAAAGAGGTTTTCCTTTCAATCCATAATTTCATATTTTCTCAATATTGGAAGTTTTATGGGAAGAGTAAGTTGTAATTGTCATCTGTTCGAGATCTTTGAAATCACAATGACTGCGTAATTTTGTGCTCTAAAATCTTAATAACTGTGTTTTCAAACTTATTATTTAGAGAATGAAGCAAATGATGATGATGTTTTGTATTTTCCTTTTTGCATGTTTTCCTTTTCGTTAATGAGTAATTTTGAAATATGCTGGAAAAGGGAGGGGTCTTCTGGTTAAAAAATTGTCATTATCGTCCAAACTCTTTAAAATCTTTAGGAGTTAAAAACATAATATTTTCATAGCTTTTGAGAAGCAATCCAGAAAAAATATTAATATTTAGGGATAAAATGGCTTGTATAAAGCCTTTTTTTTTTTCATTTGGTATATTTCAGTCCTTAATAATATGTATTTAATTTCCAATAACAGAAAATTTGGAATGGAGGAGGAATATGGCTACCCAATTTTATCTTTGAAGTATGGTGGAGGAATAGACCTGAACTATCATATGCATTCGCTATCCCAGTAGCAGAAAATTCTCAAAGTGTCTGCAGGAGTAACTACAGAGACAGAAAATAATCTGCAGGTAAATTTTTTGCAATTGCAGTGTTAATTAAACACCTACCTGTAACGTTTTTATGTCTTTTATTCACATTTATTAAAGAGAAACTTAAGTTTTTGCATTAAGTTAAATATAATACAAAGCAAAATAATGGTTTGATGGAAAAATAATCTGCAAAAGAGAAAAGAAAATTTGTGACGCTAGTCTCCATTCTTGAACTTTTTGTTACCGAACTCGCTACATGGTTATATAAATAGTGGATTTGACTGAATATGAATTTTTTTTTTTTTAAATTACACATACACTGATCATAATTTCTTTTTTTAAATTTTCATAAATAAATAAAATTTAACACAAATTAAAATTGATATTTTATCACTTTTTTTTTAATTAACAGCTTGATTTATTCAGTGTAATATTTCAAACACCATAATGCTAATAATAAAATAATGGCTTTTGCTTATTACTAATAGTATAATTTTATCTGTAGATGCATTTAATTCACATATAATTTAGATAAAATAAGGGGTTCATTATTATCATTGTTAAATGTACTTTTTATTTCTTTCCAGTTAGAAATTTTTAAAAAACTTTTTAACCCCTCCCCCCTGAATAATCCTTTTATATATATATATAATATATATAAAGAAAAAAATCATGATTCCCTGCTCCTCATAAGTGCAGATTCACAGTCACCAGATGTCACAAGGCGACTAAACTGTTTGCTGTGACCCCTAACTTTCACCGTCTAAGTCGCTAAACGGTAGAACTGAGAAATTGAAATTTCATTAGTAGCCAGTAATAAGAGTTTTATAAGTCGCCACTTTTTTATATAAAAGTACTAAGCAGTAAACTTTTGTTAAAATTTATTAAGCTAAAATTAAATAGCCCATATAAATATGTTAATATAAACATAATGCAAACAAGAAAAGTACAATCCATAATAAAATGCAAAAAAATTTTAGTCTGTCCTTGTAGGAAAGTGACCATAAGGTGGCCGGTGGCTAGTGTTAATTTGGCCTGTATAAGTCGCCATATATATTTATATTTTTTTTGTAAGATAATCTCTCCTTATAGCAGAACAAATGACTGAAAATTTTGATTTTTATAGTGTTAAATAATCGGACACATTCTCAATTTTTTGTATGACAAAATCAAAATAAGAAATATTGTTTTCCTGATATTTCCTACTATCATTTTTGCTTATTTTCTACATATCTTGCTCAACTTTATCTTCTGACAGTACGTAGTTTAAGATTTATATTATACTTAATATACAAATTTCCAGAATTTTCTGCTTAATTAAATATACACATTTGAAGTAATTAGTCTGTGTGTTATTGTACGTGTGTTGTTCAATTATTTTTCATTTTTTTTAATTCCTGAGTTTTTTTTGTTTAGTTTTCTGTATATAAATACTGTTGTATGTATGTGTTTGTTTCACAATGTGGCGACTGGATTTTTTTTTTTTTTTGGGGGGGGGGGGGGGGGGGGGTTAGCAGCCACTAGCACCTTACTGATTTTGGGAATCTGCACCTATACTCCTCATAGGACTTTAACTGTTTGAGTTGTTTGAATAATTTTTAATAGTAATTTATAAATTCCCAGTACAACTGAGTAAGGTATTAGAGAATGAATTATATAATTGCTTTCTTCATAGGCCTTTGGTGGTGTTCCCTTCCTTAGAGAAATCCACCTTTCTCTGCAGGAGGAGGAGGGGGATATCAGAATGCAAATAATTTCACAAGATGACATATAGCTTTTTTATTTTTTTCTAATCAATAGTGTTGTCAATTTGTAACATATTTTCCACTTTATTAGCGTTTGAAATTTTGCTAAAAATGTGTTTAGCTTTGTTTTTTTAGCAACATGATTTAAATAACTTAATTTTATTTTTACAAAGTTCTTGCTGATTTTTTTTTTTTTTATAAAAAATATTTAAAATTTAAGTCAAAATATGTTGTAATAAGTATAATAGTGTATCAAAAATATATATTGCATATTTTAGTACTGTGTATTGTATGGGAGGGGGAAGTTTTTTATTTCAATGTTTCATCTTAAAATTATATGCTCAGTTAAAGATGGTAAATTTAAGCTAAAAATTATTAAAAGATTAATGTTAAATTAAATTTCTCTATTAAAAAATATCTAAATCTGTTAGGATGCACATTTTTGAGTTATTAGTAAAAAGGGAGAGTTTCTGCTACTATAAGGATAACTGCCTAGGTTAAATATAACCCTTTCTAATGTATTTTAATCTGAGTCTGAAAATATAAACCAACAGGCAGATCAGTTTAAAAAATCAGAATTTACAGGATATTTTGAACTAAATAAAATACCCCCACCCCTTTTTTTCTTCCAATTTGTCAAATTTTTAAAATATTACTAGGTAATCATAAAACCAATAACTTTTATGCTAATCAATTCAATAGTCGGTTTCCTTTAAAAGCTATTAAGGATTTTTCTAATTCTTAATCATTTAACAAGCTAATAGGCGATTTCTTCTATCAAAGAATTTTTTGCCTAATTCTCACTCCTACTAATTTTTAATGTTGAAGATTTTTTTAAAGTTGTATATGTATAAATATATAACTGGAAATTTTTGTAATATTTTTTAATTACTTTTTCAAAATTAATTCATTAACTCAATTGAAAAATTAATGGTATAACTGTTCTTCAATCAATTTATAAAATACTTATGTTAGTTTTGAAGTAATTAATGCCTGCAACAGTACTTCAAGGGAAGAAAATAATTTGCAGGTAAAATATTTTACAACTGAAGTGTTAATTAATCAATCTGTTACCTGTAATGTCTTTATGTGCTTATTCATTTTTATTAGTAATAATTTTAAGTTTTTGTGTATTAAGTAATAAAGCAAAATGTTCAGTGGAAAAAAATCTACAAAAAAGGAAAGAAAAAGTCTGTGATGACTGTCTCCTCCTGTCTTGAACTTTCTGCTACCGGGGCACCAATTAATCAAATATAAAAAGTTTTCAAGGTGTTTGTAATTCAACACAAAATTACATCTGAAATTGTACTGGGGGGGGGGGGGAATCTATTTAATTTGTCAGAGGGCTTCTAGAAAATATATATATATATATATACTTTAAATAGTAAATATATTTAGCTCTAGATATCGCTGGAAATGGAAAAACACTTCAGGAATAAGAGGATAATTTTTTGTAATTTTCAATTGGAGATTGTGGATGCAGACTTCTGAGAAGGACTCACAAAATCAGCATTCACAATATATTTCTTTAAAATAATAAATATTAATACTTTTAAAACAAATAGCCCAACTAGGACCAGGAAAGTACCCAAAATAAATGGGTATTTTTGTCCTTATATGTATATTTTAAAATCTGATATGGCTGCTTCAAAATACAGAATGTTTTCCCGAACTTCTTTTCTTGTTGCTTTTGGCGCCTGCTCAACAACACAAAACTTTCCGGCACATTTTGTAGTTCATTTTTAAGCGTAAAGGTATAAAATTGGCAGGCTGGACTATTGAGGTGATTTGGAATTGAAATGAGTTTTCCATTTTTTTTATAAACAAATTACTTATCCAGTTATAAATGACAACTGCTTTTTCTTTTTTCTCTCGTGCAGTACCAAGCCTGGAAATTCTCCTCTAAAGGCAACTTTGACAGTATTTCTGAATTATTTTCTGCCTTTACCAAAAAAGGGAAAACATCTTTTGATCGCATAGCTTTTGAATAAAAACACCTGCCTGTTTCATGCCTTTTTGGAAAAAAAAAAAGAATTACAAGAATACATTAGAAATAAGCTCTGTTAGATTTGAAAAGAGCCTTAAAGAAACTCTGAGATGATGTTTTGGACCAGACAGTTATGGCAGCATACCATCTTGTAATAATCATTATGGTTTATAAATTATAAGATGGAGTGAGTGAAAAAGAAATCATTAACTATTGCAATGATTTGAAATTACTCTATAAAAGTTGTATAAATAGTAAAAAGAAGTGTGCTTTGTTGAGAGAATGTATAAAATTAATGATTTCAGCTCTGACATTTCCATTTTTGTTTAAACACATAGCCTTAAGAGTTTAAACTAGGCACAGAAAGAAATGTTCAAGCTAATGTTAATGCTATGGCACTATTCTTTACAGATTTCTTGTTTCCATTTTAATATTTTTAAATGATTCTTTCTTTTTTTGTGTGTGTTGCGGGGGGGGGGGGGGGGGTTGAAACACAGGGTATCTGAAGTTAACATTTATTGTGCATTTCTACTTTTTCGATGTTTCTTAGTTTTTTTAATATGTGGATACTTCTACTTTTGGAAGTGGTTCTGCAAGTGAAATTATTCTCGTATACAGAAATTGCTATGAAAATTGAAAAAGTACATACACACAGCAACAGGTTTTGACTTCAGGTATCGCATGCAAAATAATTAAGCCTTACAAGCCTAAACTATGCACAAAAAGAAATGTTCAAGCTAATGTTAATCCTATGGCAGCCTTCTTTACAGATTTCTTGTTCCTATTTTAATATTTTTAAATGATTCTCTCTCTCTCTCTTTTTTTTTGGGGGGGGGGGGGGCGACAGGGTACCTGAGGTTAACATTTATTGTGCATTTCTACTTTTTCAATGTTTTTTACAGTTTTTTGATATGCGGATATTTCTACTTTCGGAAGTGGTTTTGAAAGTGAAACTATTCTCGTATACAGAAATTGCTACAAAAGTTGAAAAAGTACATACACAACAATAACAGGTATTGCATGCAAAAAACTAATATAAAAGTATTGAAATACAAGTAAGAAATCTGTAAAGATTTTTCCCATAGGTTTAACATTAATGTTTGCATTTATCCGCGTGACTGGCGTAGGCTCTTAAGAGTCCACACTAGTCATGTGGAAAAGCAAAAACGCTAATGTTAAGTCTATGGGAGCATTATTTTCAAATATCTCGTTTGAATTTTAATATTTTTAAATGATTTTTTGCATAGGATAGCTGAAGACGATCTACAACTGGGATAATTTTTACTTTTTCAATTTTTTTTTTCATTTTTTTTTTTTTTTTTTTTTAATTTTCAAAACCGCTTCTGAATTTGAAACTATCCTAATATTTAAAAACTATGACCAAAATCAGAAAAATAAAAGCCAGCTCGGTTGTAGATCACCCTCATCTATACTAAATACTAAATAAATAAATAAAAAATCATTTTGAAATATTAAAATCAAAGCGAGAAATTTGAAAATAACACCCCCGTAAGATTAACATTAACCTTTTTTTTCTTGGTGTGACTGAAATATCCTTTTAAGATGATTTTATGTAACCTTTTCTACAAGTCACTTTTGTATTTTCTTCGAAAATTTATTTTAGTGCTTACATCCATGTTGAATGAACCACTCTTTTTCTTTAAGGTACTTAAGTTGATCAATCCTGTGTGTGGAATAAACTACAGAGCAAATCAAATGACAGAGATAACATAATGCTGTAAGATGGCCAAAACTACTGGAATTTGTAATTAGTAAATGGAAAAGAAAACATTGTATACATAAATATTAGAACTGTGTACATTAATGTAATTTAATCATTGTAATAAATTTCTTTCTATATTTTAATTGCTTGTTTTAAATATTTGTAAATCATAAGGAAATTAATTTATTTTCTAAATGTTCTAAAATATTTATGCTTGAACTTTAATATGGTTCTCAAATACCCTGCTTAATAACATAAAACTTTGACACAATTTTAAACTCATTTTTAAACATGAAGGTATAAAGTTGGCAACCCTGACTATTTAGTGATTTGGAATGAAAATAAATTTTCCATTTTTTGATAAATTATCTTTTGAGTTGAAAGCAATTTTGCTCATGACAACCAATTTTCTTTACTTTTCTTGACCTGCGTGGAGAATTCGGCTGAAAGGTGTATTTTAATAGTATTTTCTGAAAGATGTTATGCATTTACCAAAAAAAAAAAAAATGTCTTTCAATTATAGTTTCTGAATTAAAAAAATTGTACATTGGAAATTTCATGCACTTCTGAACGAAAATTGATTAAAAAAATGTGTCAGAAATTAGCTCTTTTGAATTTAACGACAGCTTTAAATGATTTTTTTTTTTTTTTTTTTTTTTTTTTTCTAAATAAATATGCAGTGATAATTTTACTGCCTTTTAAAAACTATTTTAATAAAAGAAATATATTCTTTGGTGATTTTAAGAAATATAAGTTTTTATTTATTTATTTTTGCTATAGAAAATTGTATTTTATTTAACAGTTTTTGACCTTTAAACCTCCATTTTCAAAATCATTCATGATAGAAATATTTTCACAAAATTTTAAAACAATAACTTGGTTAACAATGTCACGAGACATCATGCATAATGAAAATCAGTGCAAACATAAAAAAATCGTATTTAATTTTATGTTTGCATATGCATGATGTCTCATGACATTGTTTACCAAGTTATTGTTTTTAAATTTTTTGTGAAAATATTTTTTATCATGAATGATTTTGAAAATGTTGCCATTTGTGCGATGAAATGTTCGTCAATCTAAATAAAGATATTTTATCACTTTTTATCGCATCATTTAGCTTAAGAAAGATCATGTCGAGTCAGACTCGACATAGAAGTACGAAGGGTTAAAACAAAAAAAATTCTGATCGATAATAAATTTATATTGCAGAAGTTATGGACATCTGCATTAAAGAACATCAATGTTTCATTCTCAATAAAAATGCAGAAACAAAAATTAAATACATTTCTTAAATTTCTAAAACTGTTAATTTTTTTAAATAAATATTTAAAGTTGGAGTATACTTAAAGAAATCCAAAATATTTATGATATACTCATTACATCTTTCATTTTCCTATGGATATCCGATACACTTTTGACATTTTTTTCTTACAAACTACTTTTCTAAATTTAAAGTAACATTACCTTTAGGATTTTCAGTAGATTGATTTCAAAATTTCGGGAGGGAAAAGCTATTAAAAACAGCAGAATTTGAACAGTTTTTAAATAATAAATGGTTGTACTACAACTAATTGTGTCATTTATAGAATAAAATGTGAATATTTAGAAATTGTTTAATTTTTATACAGGTGTATTGTTTGTTAAAAGAAACAAATGACACGAAGTGAGTTTTTGAACTTTTAGGTATTTAGAAATTTTTTATCGGGTAGAGCTTTGTTTAAAAAATCTTGATATGATTTGTGTATTTTTCTATATCAACCAGAAATCTAAATATTAATAACTCATTCAGCTAAAAAATTATTCTAAAACCTAATTAATGTCTATTATTAATATTCTAAGTTTTAAACTGTATATTAAGTTTTGAAAGAATAATGAAACACCCATTTTGCCATAAAAAAAATAAAAAAATTACATAAGTGGCGATTTGCTTGACAGTGGCAGTTTTAAACATTTAACTGAAAGTAAGAAAATTTAGATTTGTATGTTGAGAAAAAAAAAAAAAAAAAAAAAAAAAAAAAAAAAAAAAATCTAATTTCCAAGTACGTAACAAAAATCTCAGAAGAAATTATAAAATTTTGGCCAATTACTAATTTTTCTTTATTCGTTGAAACTGTAATTTTTATCCTCTTCAAGCCCTTGGCGACATATGTGGATGTTTAGTTTTTGTAAATATAATTAGTCAAATAATAAAAGGGACAAAAATTTGGTAACTGATTCACTACAGAATCCCTCAAAAAGAGAAGTAAAAATTTTATGGTTTGGCTGCATCAATGTACAGTTTAATAATAATAATAAAAAAAAAAATGTGAAGTAATTTTTTGGCAGTCAGTGTTGTTAAATTATTTGAACAAATCGTTAATATTTGATAAAAATATCAAATCTATTAAGTATATTAAGTTTAAAGAACTTATAGAAATGTAAGAAAAAATTTAATGTTAGTTTTTTTATTTTATAAGAAATCATTTCACTCATAAATTACCATTAATTGTCATAATGTCCACAAATGTGGGCACTATTTTTTTGTGAATTTCTATTGTTTGTTTTGTTTTTAATCCTCTAAGTGCATAGCTGCCACCTACTGTACCTTTTATATTATTTTTATATTGCTATTTTGAAATAGTAATTTTCGTCATATATTTAAACCTAGAGTATGACAACAACAACTGTTTTAAAATAGTGTTATAAAATAAGTATAAAAAGGTGTAGTAGTTGGCAGCTATGTAAGTGTAATTGTGCACTTCATTGTTCTTAGTTACATTTTAAACCATAAAACATTGTTTTTAAACATTTTCTTTTATTTCAACAATTGATGACAGATAAAATTCCTTTTGAAACAAGTACAGAAAATTTAATATGTTTGAAAATAAAAATAAAATGGATTTTGTATACTTTTCATATGCTACATTGTTTGCTCTTCATTATATAAACAATGGCCATTTATTAATCCAGAGTAAATTTAATTTTACTAAAAGGTATTTTTCATTACATCGTTATACAAATTGATAACCTACAAATGGTCTTATTAAAAACTTTATAAAAGTATTTAAATGTATCCATACATATCTAATAATAATTTTCTCCATGATAAATTTTTATAATAAGGATAAGACTTTGTGCTTTCCCTGTATATCCGTCGATTTTGATTACAGAATAACCCATAAGAATCTCCCACATTTGACAGGATAATATAAAACAAAAAGGATTGGAGAGCGAAACTATGTTTGTTTTAAAATATACAATAGGCATGACAAGAGATTAAAATGACTATGTTTTTTAACTGATGTTTGGTAAGTGTTGTCCATTGCGAGCAATACACAATTCAAGACGATGCCTGAAATCTATCATCATCTGACATATCATGTCTTGTGGAAGCTGCTACCTCTGCTTGAATTACTCTTGAGGCATAAGACCTACATTTTCTCTGACCCCAAGAGACTAATATTCAGGTGGAAGTAGCAGGTATTCCACAAGACGAGGCGTCTGTGGTGATAGATTCCAGAGATCACCTTGAATTGTGTATTACTCGCAATGGACAACACTTACCAGACATCATTTCTGAAAGATAGTCATTTTATACTCTCGTCGTACCTATTCTATATTTTTGAACAAACAAATTTCTCTCTGCAGTCCATTTTTTTATCCTGTCAAATGTGGGAGCTTTTTTGGGTCATCCTGTACTTTTACGGTATATATACCATATATTTCATTTACGGTACATATACTGATTATAAATGCTTTTACGGTACATATACCACACATTTAATTTACAGTATATATACTGTATATATGCTGTATAAATATTTTTACGGTACATATACTGTATATTTAACCTATGGTATATATGCTGTATAAATGTTTTTTACGGTACATATACTGTGTATTTAACATACGGTATATATGCTGTATGAATATTTTTTTACAGTACATATACTTTAAATATTTTACGGTACATATACCGTCCAGTTAAATTACGGTATATGTGCTGGTCACAAAGTTGCCAGTATATGTACCGTAATTTTTTACCAAAATTTTTTACAGTGTAGTAAAGCAGAGTGTGTGTGTGCGTGTTGGAAGGTGGTGTTGGTGTTGGGGGGGGGGGGGGGGGAGGGTGTGGATTTAGTTTATGTGAAGCATTTTAGGGTTGTTGTTACGCGCAGATAATTGGATGTAACTAAAACACTAATATAGTAACTTTCTTGCATATAATTACTTGTCACTGAAGAAACGAGAAATTTTTTCAAAAAACGCTGTTTATTACTTTCTTTTATCTTTAAAAAAAGAAAGTATTGGATTCGTGAAAATTTTCGACTTCCAGTTTTCGACGAATTTATACGTTTTAGAATGTCTTGAACACGATTTGATGGTTTTTAGAAGATGTCTGTGAGTCTGTCTGTCACTCTGCATGTGACAAAAATTTTTTGGGCGCTCTATCTCAAGAACTAATGAACGTAATTTCACAAAACTTTAGATTCAGTTAGACCTTGATATGAACTGGCGTTGATTAGTTTTTGGTGAAAATCGACCAACAGGTGGCGCCACTATGCTGCATTATTCATGATTACCGCAATAGCTCTAACTCAAGAAAAAAAGCACGAATTTTCATCAAATATCAGATTCAGTTAGTCCTTGATATGAGTTGATGTTTACTACGTTTTGGTGTAAATCGCCAAACAGGTGGCGCTGCCATGCTGCATTTTTCACGCTTTCTGCAATAGTTGTATTTCAAGAACTAATGCACGAACTTTCATCAAGCTTCAGATTCAGTTATTTCCTGGTATAAATGGGTCCTAATTAGTTTTCATTGAAAATCGCCCAAAAGATGGCGTTGCTATGCAGAATATTTTACAATTTGCACAATAGCTCTATCTAAATAACTAATGCACGGATTTTCATCAAACTTTCGATTCAGTTAGAAGTTGCCAAAGTTGTTGATAATTAGATTTTATTGTAAATCACGTGTATGAGATAGAAGAAAGTTTTGGAATTGCCACATCCGACTAGTTTTGTTATTTTGTATTAAACTAGGGGGGCACCACCCCCCCTGCTCGCTACGCTCACCAACCCCCCCCCCCCCGCGTAATCGCTTAGCGATTCTATTCGGTATCGCGAAGCAATCCCTATTTTCTAGCCAACCCCAGATTAGTGTTTGTGCCTAAAAATAATGTAAATAGTTCAATTAAGCTCTGTTCATAAGCTAATATTAGTTTTTGTTGCATTGAAACATCTCAATTTGTTGATTTTCTGCATGCAAGTAAACCTTATTGTATTTCAGTGGGAGTCTATGGAAATTTGGGGAAATACTGGAAATAGCGCCAAGTCGGCGTCACCTTTGGCGACTCATTTTGGTCGCCAAGTTGACGGCAAACTTGGCGACGTTTGGCAACAGAGTCGGATCACCCCTTGGTAACCTCCCTCATAGCATCATAAAGTTCTGACCCATCAGATGCATTTCACGGTATCTACGCAGATTTTCATTGGCTCACTTCCAAAGCGTTACTTTTATATATATATGTGACGTTTTGACGGCAAGTAGTTTGTATTGTCGAAAAAAAATGAGGGTTTCCATTCCTACACTACACAGGTGGCAGCCGACTGGGTTTAAAATAATAAAGAAAAATGAAGAATTAACATAAGGCAGTCGCTTGGAACATTATTCACTTTATTTCCACACTCTCGATTAAATCTAGGGAAGATGCCCTCTCCTTCCATGGTAAAAAGAATAAAGTCTATTCTTCCTGTCACAATTAGTTTAAAACCACTCCATCTCTTGACTGCGTTCTAGTCTTTAATCCGTTAACATCTAACATCTATCACCCATTACGATACCGTTGCTTCCTCATTCTACACGCATAATAAACAGTATTCATCCACCATTTTACTGCCTCCATCGAGCAGTCACCTTGAATATCCAGTTTGCTACGACTTCAATCCACCACGTTCACCTCTACATGCTAAAAACGAAAAAGCTTCTAAGCTCACAGCCCATCTACCATATGCTTTATGCTTCTCTCTGGTTCCCGCCATCCGTATTTATACTCTGCTGAAAAGACTGTTCTAGAAAATTCTTATATCCTCGCACCAGCTATCTAAAGCATAAACAAATGTTAAAATCTGTAGTCGAGATTATGCAAAAATAACCCTTTTTTCCCTCTTCAGACGATAAAAGAAATGAATTTATGTCTGCGAAGTTTTAATCTTTGAAATTTTTTAATTACACCTGGATATTTTAAATAAAAGAATAAATTGAAATAAGTAGGTTTTTTCTTTAAGACAGAATAATATTTTAGCAGTTAAATAAAGATTTAAGGGGAATCATGAAAGACGGTAGTATTTCGAGTGACGCAGCCTTAAGCCTAAAATCGTATCGTATCGTATCGTTAAAATCGTATCGTATCGTATCGTATCATAGAATTCGTAGATGGCGGAACTCATATATACAGCTAACTCGACATCAAAGAAAATGCGAAAAGCCGCCTTTTAATAACTCAGCAGATATACGTCTTATTGTTCTGAATTTTCTAGAACAGTCTTATATCTGCAGTCTAATCGTATACTGAAATTTTTACATTTCTACGTGCAGTATATTTTGAGATCTAAATAGTCATTTTTAAAGTGAAAACGTTGGTATAATATCGAGGAAGTTCCTAATTTGAAAATCTCGAAAACGGTTCTAACGATTATTTTTAAATTGATACATAATATAAATGTGATTAAGGCGAGGTGAATAACACTTTTCTTTTTTCTGGGAAAACTCTCGTTCGTTAAATAATTCGATTTTTTTTTCTCTCGAAAATGACACGGGCGATTTTTTAAAAATCAAATAAATATGTTTCAGATGAACCAAATAACAATTTACTTGTTTCCAGCAAGACTCTTGTTCGTTTTATAATGCGCATGAAAAATCGGACTATATTTCTTCGCCATTCTATGGAAATTTCACCGAAAATGCATGACACTGTATTCATACACATGCTTTCTTTTTAACCACTTTTGGGGAGAAAAATTTTGTCTTCCCACGGCTGAGTGGTTGAGGGCCATCGTCTACTGATCTTAACATAGGCAGTTTGATACTCGCTGGCGCGTGTGAAGTTTTTTTTTTTTTTTTTTAAGTCTGTTAGTTGACCATTATTCTCAGTTCCTTTGAAATTTTTTAATTGCTATTAAGTTAAATAAAATTACAATTATAATGACGCCAATTTGATGATGATTATTTCTTGGCAATTTTTCAACAATAAAAATATTACCATAAATTTTATAAATATATTTAATTTCAATCACTTTACAAAAAATATACATTAATACAGTAAACTCTGTGTAAGGCGGAATCGATCGGGACCAAGAAAATTTTCCGCAATAGACAATATTCCGCCTTAGACAAATTTTACTCTGTGTCTATGGATTCGTAGGGACTTGAAATTGTTTCCGAGTTAGACAGATTTCCGTCTTACACAGAGTCCGCCTTACAGAGAGTTTACTGTAATTATTATTTGAATATAAATCACACGATCAGAAACGTAAAAAAATAATTCATTTCAGCTCTTCTTTTTATAATATCATTTTTTATTATTATGACGGTCAATCAATATATAATCACTGACATCCATAATATTATTATTATTATAATTATTATTTTCCTTGCATAAAAACTATTGTGATGTAATAATTATTTTATAATAAATAATTTAGTTGAAATGTTTTATTTATAAATAACAATGAAGTTTTACATAATAAGCATATCAGAATTCTGGTGTCGCCATCTTTTGACGCAATTGCGTACCACATTTCAGGGTCGTACTGGCATAACTGAGAGGGCGGTGGCAAAATGGATAAAAAGGGCGCCGATTGCCTTACAAAAGGGCGCAAATGCTTATATATACATACATACACATACTATATAAATTATGTATAAAAAATCACTTTAAAAATATATACGAGTATATTGCTATAGCGAAAACTTTATTCCTAAAATAATTATGTCACCCAAATTAGTATTTTACACTATAGAAATGTAATATGCACAAAAATAGTTCCCCGCAAGGCATTGCAGTTTAAAAAAAAATCTGATGTTAGACCAGTGTTGCCAATTTAGAGGTATTTTTTTCCTCCACACTTTTCTAAGAAAGCTATCTCTGTTTTCGAATTTCGCTCACCTTATCTAATGAGTTAATTCAAACTTTACCCCGAATATTTGAATAAAAATCTCCATACGATTATCTCCAAATGGAAAATAAAATATTAAAATAAAACAAACAAAAACAATTTCGTTGGGTCAAAACTCAAAAGTGCAAAACATTATTTAATACAATTCAATAATATTTTATATAATACAATCTTTAGAATACAAATACTAATTATGGTGTATAAAATTTCAGGAAAGTTATTTTTGTTTAGTTCAAGAGTGACGTCTGTTTTACGTGAATTATTTTTAAAATATGTTTTATTTCTTTATTTTTTCAACATTCAAAAGATATCATAGATTTTTTTTTTTTTAATTATGGCCATTTTTTTTTCCCATTCTGATCAGAAACAAAATTATGGCCATTTTTTTTTCATCCTGACCAGAAAAAAAAAAAAAAATTATGACCATTTTTTTTTTCCTTTTCTGACCAGAAAATCAGAGTTCTAACTTTTTACGACAGCTCTTTCATCTTCACCTAACATTTCATTTATAACGGTTGTTTCAAAATAATGGATGGCACCAGTCCATCAGTTCAGAAGAAAATGATCCATTCCAAAGGTATAAGTTCGATTGAAAAAAACTATTTAATACTTTGAGCAGAAAGAAGAGGCTACACCTGCAATTTTTATGACACTAATAGAATCCCATAGCTGCCAATGTGTACAGTTTAGTTACCTCTAAAATTTAACACAACTTTTTGCCATATTTAATCGTTGACAATTGTTAGACTTTTTAAACTGAAATTCCGGAAGTGACAGCCGATTGTTCCCTTGCGACGACATTCCTCTGGCTTCAACTCGTAAAACTTGGCTAAAAGTGCTATCTTTGACAACATTTTCTGAATGAATCTTTGCCTTTATAAGAAAATGGGAAAGTAATTTCCAGGTATCTGAACAAAATGGGCAAATTTTATATTTTTACGAATATTAATGCAAATTTTTTGTATTTACGAATGAAAATGACTTCGCGAAAGTATCAGAAAAGTAGTTAGTTTGGATTTGGGAATAGCTTTCAATATAAGAAATTCTCATAACGAGGATGTGATCGCCCCCCACCCCAAAAAAGGAAATCCATGACCCCCTCTAAATGATGAGCTGAATCCGTCCTTGGCTTTGTCGAATATTGATTGATTAAAATCTCGGAAACGGAATCGAAAAAAAATCCGCTTTATACAGGATCCTTATGCCATATCATCTTTAGATTCTTCTATGTTTTGTCATACGCCAGACAGAATGATTTTAACAATACCGTGCAAAACACAGATGCGAGAAAAATCGACAAACAAAATCTTTATTTGGCGCCCGGGGCACATGCCCCCTCTGCCCCCCTTAATTTCGGCCCTGCTTTCAAATCAGCAAACTTACAAAGGCTGTGCCCAATAATGGAGTTGTTTCTGTTTTTCAAAGATCTTGTTCTTTTTTACCGCGATTCATGTGTGTACGCAGGGTAGGGGGGGGGGGGCAGAAAATCTTTGGAAAAGTAATACATCCTTTAAAAGTATTACGCTGAATGTAATTATTAGGTTAATCGAGTTTTTATTTTAGCGGCTTTATCAACGGAATTGAGACTTCTTTATGTCGTCAGAATATAGAATAGACAATTCTATGTAAGTAAAAAAAAATAAAAAAATACAATAAGCATTCTATTATAATTATAACATAAAATTGAAACTAGTTTTTTTTCTCAAAATTGCATTTTTTAATAGATGACCACGGCACGATTACTTTAATAATACTGAATTGTTTTTCACTTCTAATTTTGTCAGCTTTTTCCTTCTATATATAAAAAAAGTTTCGAATTGGAAATGGACCAATGAAAATCTGCGTAGATATTCCTGGTAGATCGGCATCCAATTTGAATGCTTAAGCATGGCCTTTCTTCGTTAATATAAAAAAAAAAACTGTTGCAAACAAAAATATGAAAATCAGTGGTATTACAGAGAAATGTTTGATAAACACGCTGATGCAGACAGTTTTCAAATCAAAGAATTATTTTAAGAGATATTTAATGCCAAAGTTGGAAAAAATCGTTCCATTAAAAAAGTTTTATTGGAGCAAAAACTACATGAGAATTTAATCATTTTTAGATCATTTTATACGTTATAAGTTCCCGGTGTGCAGATTGAATTTATTTTTTTTATTTGACTCATTTTTTGAGGTTTTATTTCTATTTTAAATTCAAATCTTCAGCTTTTCGAGAGATATTTTTTATATATTTTAGAAAATGTTATTAATTTAAACTGTTGCCAATTGTATAAACAGCGAAACAATAATGTTTATTTCAAATTAAAAATTTATTTACACGTGACTATTGTAAACAGAAATAAAAACTTTAAAATTAGAATTAAATGATCACATGTTAAAAGCAGGAAAATTACGTCCTAAGAACCATATTCACACTTGAATTTTAAAAGAGAAACAAAATGTTAAATAAAAAAAATTATGCCCTAAAACTTGTAAAGGGGAGAAATTACATTATTTAAAATGACCAAAAAATATGGTAAAAACATTTAAATTAAAAATTATATTTGCGCGAGATATTTTGAGATAATCTTTTCAACTATTATCGTGAATTCAAAGACAGCGCAAATATTTCCTTCTAACAACTAAAGTATTTTCACCTGAATATTAATAAGAGAAATAAAACTTTGGTGTAAATTACGTCAGATTTAAAACGATACATTTAAAATGAATTATTTAAAAGAACTATCTTATATCGCTGTTAAAAAATACCGGGAGACAAGGACACTGTTTACTTAATTCATTTTACATTAGCTTATTTTCAAATGTTTAACTAATTTTTTAATTAACGAATAGAAACCCGTTTACAGGAAAATCACTACTGTTTTTTTTCTTTTGTTTTTTTTAAATTCAATATTTTTAAAGCCGATCAAATTAGCGTGCTTTTTGGATTTTGGTGTGCCTGAACGGGGGTTGGCGAGCGTAGCTCGTAGGGGGCAGACCCCCCTAGTTTCTTATATAATTATGCAGTGCATTAAGGATTTTTTTTTTTTTTTTTTTTTTTTTTTTTGTCAATCATCAAAAATCAGCCTTTTTCTACGATAAAAGTTGAATACCCTCTTCAAATAATCAGCATTAAAGAAAAAAAAAAGAGAGAGAGAGAGCTTTTCATAATTTCCACCTTTTGTCTCGTCTAGTCACTAAAATAAGTCATATTTAATTAAAAATTACTGTTTATTTTAATTTCAGATAAGCCAATTTTAAACTACAATGGTCGTCGCAACTCACACGCAAAAAACACGTCGCGCATGTGTCGTGTGTTAATAAGTATTTCATGGGAAAATACCTCCACATCCGCCGATTTCTATTTTCTCCAGAAAGATAGAGAGCTCCAGAATACGGTATAATAATTTAAAAAAAAGTGTCACACCTAGTATTACTACAGAAACCACTGGGTATCTATAGAACCGATTTGAAATTCCGCCGAAATGGTAATTTGTCTTCTTAGGAATTCCCACGTTAATGACTAACAGCATTGAAAACTGAACCCAAATACATCTGCACTTCTCTTTACTTATATTTATCCATTCTTTTGTAAAAGGACTTTTACAATTTTAGTGGTTTATCTATTTATTTTAATTACATATGTATTTTTCAATTTATATATTCGGGTGGTGTTTGAAGTTTAAAGAGGTTAAGCAGATCCGGTTTAAAAAAAATAAATAACGTTTTTACATATTGGCTTTTTCGGATGCTAAAAATATTATCGAATTTTTAAATAGATATGAAAAATTAACATTTTCTTCTTTCAAAAGCAAAATTTACATAAGTTTCCATTGCAAAATCTTGTGAAGAATTAGTCTTGGCGCCCTTGGCGGTCTAACACTTATATTATCATTGAGAAATTATGGAATGCTCCACTTTAGTAGAACTAAGGGCATCAATTTGTGTGTGTATTTGTGGGGAGTGTGCGTGTGTGGGGGGGGGAGGGGGGTTTGCTATTACAAAAACACGATACTAAGAGTGTGGTTATTTTTAAGGCTCATTCAAAAGGAAAAAAAAATCAGACTTTGTTATCGGCTCGGTTAACAGAAACCTCGATTAATCGAAGCTCGGTTAATCCAGGTTCTACTATAATTCAATCTTCCGTAATCTTTTTAAAGCAGATCAAATTAATGGACTTTAGCACGAAGTCACATAGCTGATAACTGCCATGCTTGTTGGCCACCTTTTTTTCAAAAAGTTTGCTTCACCTTATTCAATTAATGAGATATCTCCGATAAAATAAGTCACATTTTCCCGTTCTAAAATACTGGTATCCAAAAATCGTAGCATGTAACTGACACTACAAGTACTCATGGAACTAGACTATTTTAAGTCTGATTTTTATTATAGACTATATAAAATTATTAAAAATATATATTATGATAGGAACTAGCGGGCTTCGTCCGCTATTTACGTTATGGATATAAAAATCATGGTTTTTTTTTTTTAGGGAAAAAGAAATAAAAACCTATTTGACGATAGGTTTATAAAGACACATTTTGTATTTGTTATATTTCCGGGGATGAGGAGGGGGGGGACTATTTTGATTAAATATCGCAATTAGTCTACATGGCAGATATAATTATGATAGACACTAGTGGGCTTCGCCCCTCTATGGCGCCTTATGGGTCCAGCTTCCATAACTCAGAAACCACCTTTCGGACATCAATGCAACAGATTCCAAACGTTATAATTAACTTAATAATCACCCTATATAGCATTAAAGTAAATTTATGAGTACTGCATACTATTTTTTTATCCTAATTTCTGAAGAGAAAAAATTATTTCGGTTCCATTCTTAGGTACTGGTCTGAAAAATTTTGAAAAAGGGGGGAAGGAGGGGACATGAGACTGCTGTTTGTGAAACAACACAACGGGGTCTGGCTTATTCAACTTGGTTTTTGGTGACTTCAATTGGAAGGGGGTTTGTTTAAAAGAATGCGTTCCCTGCCCCATGAAAATTGGAACTATTGGTGCACCATCTATGTAAGGATTTAATAATTATAAATTAACATTTTGGATTTATTAATTTAAGGACAAAGTGTTTTTAAAGGAATATCAAATGAAACCCTCTGTGCGATCAGCGATTATACTTACCCACTTGTTTTTATATACAAACTGCTATAAGGAAAATTGTAATAAAATAGTAAAAATTAAATCTGCATTAAATTCCATAAGTATCTTTTTTTTAATAATTTTATCACTAACCTCAAAAAAGTAATGATATCAATGCAAAAACCCTTGACGGGTTAAAAGTTTCTGACGCAGCAATTTATCTTATGCTCTAAGAATTTTAAATATGGAACTTAAAAATACTGATATCAAATTTTGAGTGACGTTATGCTATTTCTTAAAAAATATATTTGTATTTATTTCATCATTTTATTTTTGTTTTATTTATAATCGCATGTGCAAAAGTTATGTTCAACATGAAAAGCTGCATAAAATTTTATTCGCTGTTGCTTTATCGTTTACATCTCTCATAAATTCAAAATATGAGTTTTAAAAGATATGATATAAAATTTAAGTGACGCCTTGATGTGACTTTAAAAGGTTTGTTTTAAAATTCAATTTAAATTATTTTTGACTTGGTTAAAATATTTTTTTACATCTACACAATACTTTTAATTTTCCAATTCACTGTTAAATATATCACTTTCATTGAATCTATACTATGCATTGAAATGTATTTATTTCAATAAATTGATTTATCTTTTGTGTCACGCTATTCAAAATTGTGAGTAAGATTTATGTAAATGGTTTCTTTGCGTCAAACTATCCTTTTTCATACATTTCATGTAGTTTGGACACAATGACGCAAAGAAACCATTTACATTGAAATTTTTTAATTACACCTGGATATTTTAAATAAAAGAATAAATTGAAATAAGTAGGTTTTTTCTTTAAGACAGAATAATATTTTAGCAGTTAAATAAAGATTTAAGGGGAATCATGAAAGACGGTAGTATTTCGAGTGACGCAGCCTTAAGCCTAAAATCGTATCGTATCGTATCGTTAAAATCGTATCGTATCGTATCATAGAATTCGTAGATGGCGGAACTCATATATACAGCTAACTCGACATCAAAGAAAATGCGAAAAGCCGCCTTTTAATAACTCAGCAGATATACGTCTTATTGTTCTGAATTTTCTAGAACAGTCTTATATCTGCAGTCTAATCGTATACTGAAATTTTTACATTTCTACGTGCAGTATATTTTGAGATCTAAATAGTCATTTTTAAAGTGAAAACGTTGATATAATATCGAGGAAGTTCCTAATTTGAAAATCTCGAAAACGGTTCTAACGATTATTTTTAAATTGATACATAATATAAATGTGATTAAGGCGAGGTGAATAACACTTTTCTTTTTTCTGGGAAAACTCTCGTTCGTTAAATAATTCGATTTTTTTTTCTCTCGAAAATGACACGGGCGATTTTTTAAAAATCAAATAAATATGTTTCAGATGAACCAAATAACAATTTACTTGTTTCCAGCAAGACTCTTGTTCGTTTTATAATGCGCATGAAAAATCGGACTATATTTCTTCGCCATTCTATGGAAATTTCACCGAAAATGCATGACACTGTATTCATACACATGCTTTCTTTTTAACCACTTTTGGGGAGAAAAATTTTGTCTTCCCACGGCTGAGTGGTTGAGGGCCATCGTCTACTGATCTTAACATAGGCAGTTTGATACTCGCTGGCGCGTGTGAAGTTTTTTTTTTTTTTTTTTTAAGTCTGTTAGTTGACCATTATTCTCAGTTCCTTTGAAATTTTTTAATTGCTATTAAGTTAAATAAAATTACAATTATAATGACGCCAATTTGATGATGATTATTTCTTGGCAATTTTTCAACAATAAAAATATTACCATAAATTTTATAAATATATTTAATTTCAATCACTTTACAAAAAATATACATTAATACAGTAAACTCTGTGTAAGGCGGAATCGATCGGGACCAAGAAAATTTTCCGCAATAGACAATATTCCGCCTTAGACAAATTTTACTCTATGTCTATGGATTCGTAGGGACTTGAAATTGTTTCCGAGTTAGACAGATTTCCGTCTTACACAGAGTCCGCCTTACAGAGAGTTTACTGTAATTATTATTTGAATATAAATCACACGATCAGAAACGTAAAAAAATAATTCATTTCAGCTCTTCTTTTTATAATATCATTTTTTATTATTATGACGGTCAATCAATATATAATCACTGACATCCATAATATTATTATTATTATAATTATTATTTTCCTTGCATAAAAACTATTGTGATGTAATAATTATTTTATAATAAATAATTTAGTTGAAATGTTTTATTTATAAATAACAATGAAGTTTTACATAATAAGCATATCAGAATTCTGGTGTCGCCATCTTTTGACGCAATTGCGTACCACATTTCAGGGTCGTACTGGCATAACTGAGAGGGCGGTGGCAAAATGGATAAAAAGGGCGCCGATTGCCTTACAAAAGGGCGCAAATGCTTATATATACATACATACACATACTATATAAATTATGTATAAAAAATCACTTTAAAAATATATACGAGTATATTGCTATAGCGAAAACTTTATTCCTAAAATAATTATGTCACCCAAATTAGTATTTTACACTATAGAAATGTAATATGCACAAAAATAGTTCCCCGCAAGGCATTGCAGTTTAAAAAAAAATCTGATGTTAGACCAGTGTTGCCAATTTAGAGGTATTTTTTTCCTCCACACTTTTCTAAGAAAGCTATCTCTGTTTTCGAATTTCGCTCACCTTATCTAATGAGTTAATTCAAACTTTACCCCGAATATTTGAATAAAAATCTCCATACGATTATCTCCAAATGGAAAATAAAATATTAAAATAAAACAAACAAAAACAATTTCGTTGGGTCAAAACTCAAAAGTGCAAAACATTATTTAATACAATTCAATAATATTTTATATAATACAATCTTTAGAATACAAATACTAATTATGGTGTATAAAATTTCAGGAAAGTTATTTTTGTTTAGTTCAAGAGTGACGTCTGTTTTACGTGAATTATTTTTAAAATATGTTTTATTTCTTTATTTTTTCAACATTCAAAAGATATCATAGATTTTTTTTTTTTAATTATGGCCATTTTTTTTTTTCCATTCTGATCAGAAACAAAATTATGGCCATTTTTTTTTCATCCTGACCAGAAAAAAAAAAAAAAATTATGACCATTTTTTTTTTCCTTTTCTGACCAGAAAATCAGAGTTCTAACTTTTTACGACAGCTCTTTCATCTTCACCTAACATTTCATTTATAACGGTTGTTTCAAAATAATGGATGGCACCAGTCCATCAGTTCAGAAGAAAATGATCCATTCCAAAGGTATAAGTTCGATTGAAAAAAACTATTTAATACTTTGAGCAGAAAGAAGAGGCTACACCTGCAATTTTTATGACACTAATAGAATCCCATAGCTGCCAATGTGTACAGTTTAGTTACCTCTAAAATTTAACACAACTTTTTGCCATATTTAATCGTTGACAATTGTTAGACTTTTTAAACTGAAATTCCGGAAGTGACAGCCGATTGTTCCCTTGCGACGACATTCCTCTGGCTTCAACTCGTAAAACTTGGCTAAAAGTGCTATCTTTGACAACATTTTCTGAATGAATCTTTGCCTTTATAAGAAAATGGGAAAGTAATTTCCAGGTATCTGAACAAAATGGGCAAATTTTATATTTTTACGAATATTAATGCAAATTTTTTGTATTTACGAATGAAAATGACTTCGCGAAAGTATCAGAAAAGTAGTTAGTTTGGATTTGGGAATAGCTTTCAATATAAGAAATTCTCATAACGAGGATGTGATCGCCCCCCACCCCAAAAAAGGAAATCCATGACCCCCTCTAAATGATGAGCTGAATCCGTCCTTGGCTTTGTCGAATATTGATTGATTAAAATCTCGGAAACGGAATCGAAAAAAAATCCGCTTTATACAGGATCCTTATGCCATATCATCTTTAGATTCTTCTATGTTTTGTCATACGCCAGACAGAATGATTTTAACAATACCGTGCAAAACACAGATGCGAGAAAAATCGACAAACAAAATCTTTATTTGGCGCCCGGGGCACATGCCCCCTCTGCCCCCCTTAATTTCGGCGCTGCTTTCAAATCAGCAAACTTACAAAGGCTGTGCCCAATAATGGAGTTGTTTCTGTTTTTCAAAGATCTTGTTCTTTTTTACCGCGATTCATGTGTGTACGCAGGGTAGGGGGGGGGGGGGGGGGGCAGAAAATCTTTGGAAAAGTAATACATCCTTTAAAAGTATTACGCTGAATGTAATTATTTTGAAAAGTAGTATTACTTGAATTTTATTGCATGATAGTTTTGTTTTAAAGGTTTTCATTAAATTTCATTGTAACTGCTGGCTGCTGGCTGAAAATACCAATTATTTTTTATTGCCCACCAGAAACTTTTTAATCGAACTGTCTTTTATATTTTTTGAGAAAAACAAAAGATCTTTCAGAAAAGGCTGCCGAATGTGGCGTTTTGAACCGAATTTCCGGACGCGACAGTGGAGGAAGAGAAAGAAAACTGTTGTCATGAGACAACAATCAATTTTAACTCAAGATGTAATTAATTTAAAGAACAGAATCTATTGTATTGCAAATCTCTTCAATAACCAAGCCTGCAAGTCTCATTCTTTTATGTGGAGTTTCGCCGAATATTCGGTTTCATTTTCGTTTTCAGCCCAAAATCCTAGTTTCGGCGAAAATACTGCCGTATATTCGGTATTACTATAACTGCCCCTCCCTAGCCTCCCCCAAACGGCACTCCCATCCAAAGAGCCGTACATACTATATATTCACATACAAGGAGATAAATCTAGAAGGTATTACTAATATTGATTAAGTTCGTTATTTTAAAATTAAATTATTTTTTAATATATTTTTTATGTTTATAGCACCTTATATTTAATTAATTTTATTTCAATCAAATTATTTTGTTAATTATGTACTGCCGTTTCTACGCAAAACATTATTCAGATAACATGCGTATATGTATGTTTATGTTACTTACTTTGAATTTATTTTTAAAACAATTTCGCTTACGTTTTCAGTCGATACTAGGAATGTAACCGAAATTCAGTTTCTTTCGAACACTATTTTTATGTTTGTAAATCAGCAGAAATTTTCGCATTATTGAACGTTAAAAAAAAAATTTTTTTTGAGAACCGCTTTAAGGATTTACATATACATTTATAATCATAACTTATAAATTTCGCAAAATCGAGTTTTTATTTTAGCGGCTTTATCAACGGAATTGAGACTTCTTTATGTCGTCAGAATATAGAATAGACAATTCTATGTAAGTAAAAAAAAATAAAAAAATACAATAAGCATTCTATTATAATTATAACATAAAATTGAAACTAGTTTTTTTTCTCAAAATTGCATTTTTTAATAGATGACCACGGCACGATTACTTTAATAATACTGAATTGTTTTTCACTTCTAATTTTGTCAGCTTTTTCCTTCTATATATAAAAAAAGTTTCGAATTGGAAATGGACCAATGAAAATCTGCGTAGATATTCCTGGTAGATCGGCATCCAATTTGAATGCTTAAGCATGGCCTTTCTTCGTTAATATAAAAAAAAAAACTGTTGCAAACAAAAATATGAAAATCAGTGGTATTACAGAGAAATGTTTGATAAACACGCTGATGCAGACAGTTTTCAAATCAAAGAATTATTTTAAGAGATATTTAATGCCAAAGTTGGAAAAAATCGTTCCATTAAAAAAGTTTTATTGGAGCAAAAACTACATGAGAATTTAATCATTTTTAGATCATTTTATACGTTATAAGTTCCCGGTGTGCAGATTGAATTTATTTTTTTTATTTGACTCATTTTTTGAGGTTTTATTTCTATTTTAAATTCAAATCTTCAGCTTTTCGAGAGATATTTTTTATATATTTTAGAAAATGTTATTAATTTAAACTGTTGCCAATTGTATAAACAGCGAAACAATAATGTTTATTTCAAATTAAAAATTTATTTACACGTGACTATTGTAAACAGAAATAAAAACTTTAAAATTAGAATTAAATGATCACATGTTAAAAGCAGGAAAATTACGTCCTAAGAACCATATTCACACTTGAATTTTAAAAGAGAAACAAAATGTTAAATAAAAAAAATTATGCGCTAAAACTTGTAAAGGGGAGAAATTACATTATTTAAAATGACCAAAAAATATGGTAAAAACATTTAAATTAAAAATTATATTTGCGCGAGATATTTTGAGATAATCTTTTCAACTATTATCGTGAATTCAAAGACAGCGCAAATATTTCCTTCTAACAACTAAAGTATTTTCACCTGAATATTAATAAGAGAAATAAAACTTTGGTGTAAATTACGTCAGATTTAAAACGATACATTTAAAATGAATTATTTAAAAGAACTATCTTATATCGCTGTTAAAAAATACCGGGAGACAAGGACACTGTTTACTTAATTCATTTTACATTAGCTTATTTTCAAATGTTTAACTAATTTTTTAATTAACGAATAGAAACCCGTTTACAGGAAAATCACTACTGTTTTTTTTCTTTTGTTTTTTTTAAATTCAATATTTTTAAAGCCGATCAAATTAGCGTGCTTTTTGGATTTTGGTGTGCCTGAACGGGGGTTGGCGAGCGTAGCTCGTAGGGGGCAGACCCCCCTAGTTTCTTATATAATTATGCAGTGCATTAAGGATTTTTTTTTTTTTTTTTTTTTTTTTTTTTTTTTTTTTTTGTCAATCATCAAAAATCAGCCTTTTTCTACGATAAAAGTTGAATACCCTCTTCAAATAATCAGCATTAAAGAAAAAAAAAGAGAGAGAGAGAGCTTTTCATAATTTCCACCTTTTGTCTCGTCTAGTCACTAAAATAAGTCATATTTAATTAAAAATTACTGTTTATTTTAATTTCAGATAAGCCAATTTTAAACTACAATGGTCGTCGCAACTCACACGCAAAAAACACGTCGCGCATGTGTCGTGTGTTAATAAGTATTTCATGGGAAAATACCTCCACATCCGCCGATTTCTATTTTCTCCAGAAAGATAGAGAGCTCCAGAATACGGTATAATAATTTAAAAAAAAGTGTCACACCTAGTATTACTACAGAAACCACTGGGTATCTATAGAACCGATTTGAAATTCCGCCGAAATGGTAATTTGTCTTCTTAGGAATTCCCACGTTAATGACTAACAGCATTGAAAACTGAACCCAAATACATCTGCACTTCTCTTTACTTATATTTATCCATTCTTTTGTAAAAGGACTTTTACAATTTTAGTGGTTTATCTATTTATTTTAATTACATATGTATTTTTCAATTTATATATTCGGGTGGTGTTTGAAGTTTAAAGAGGTTAAGCAGATCCGGTTTAAAAAAAATAAATAACGTTTTTACATATTGGCTTTTTCGGATGCTAAAAATATTATCGAATTTTTAAATAGATATGAAAAATTAACATTTTCTTCTTTCAAAAGCAAAATTTACATAAGTTTCCATTGCAAAATCTTGTGAAGAATTAGTCTTGGCGCCCTTGGCGGTCTAACACTTATATTATCATTGAGAAATTATGGAATGCTCCACTTTAGTAGAACTAAGGGCATCAATTTGTGTGTGTATTTGTGGGGAGTGTGCGTGTGTGGGGGGGGGAGGGGGGTTTGCTATTACAAAAACACGATACTAAGAGTGTGGTTATTTTTAAGGCTCATTCAAAAGGAAAAAAAATCAGACTTTGTTATCGGCTCGGTTAACAGAAACCTCGATTAATCGAAGCTCGGTTAATCCAGGTTCTACTATAATTCAATCTTCCGTAATCTTTTTAAAGCAGATCAAATTAATGGACTTTAGCACGAAGTCACATAGCTGATAACTGCCATGATTGTTGGCCACCTTTTTTTCAAAAAGTTTGCTTCACCTTATTCAATTAATGAGATATCTCCGATAAAATAAGTCACATTTTCCCGTTCTAAAATACTGGTATCCAAAAATCGTAGCATGTAACTGACACTACAAGTACTCATGGAACTAGACTATTTTAAGTCTGATTTTTATTATAGACTATATAAAATTATTAAAAATATATATTATGATAGGAACTAGCGGGCTTCGTCCGCTATTTACGTTACGGATATAAAAATCATGTTTTTTTTTTTTTAGGGAAAAAGAAATAAAAACCTATTTGACGATAGGTTTATAAAGACACATTTTGTATTTGTTATATTTCCGGGGATGAGGAGGGGGGGGACTATTTTGATTAAATATCGCAATTAGTCTACATGGCAGATATAATTATGATAGACACTAGTGGGCTTCGCCCCTCTATGGCGCCTTATGGGTCCAGCTTCCATAACTCAGAAACCACCTTTCGGACATCAATGCAACAGATTCCAAACGTTATAATTAACTTAATAATCACCCTATATAGCATTAAAGTAAATTTATGAGTACTGCATACTATTTTTTTATCCTAATTTCTGAAGAGAAAAAATTATTTCGGTTCCATTCTTAGGTACTGGTCTGAAAAATTTTGAAAAAGGGGGGAAGGAGGGGACATGAGACTGCTGTTTGTGAAACAACACAACGGGGTCTGGCTTATTCAACTTGGTTTTTGGTGACTTCAATTGGAAGGGGGTTTGTTTAAAAGAATGCGTTCCCTGCCCCATGAAAATTGGAACTATTGGTGCACCATCTATGTAAGGATTTAATAATTATAAATTAACATTTTGGATTTATTAATTTAAGGACAAAGTGTTTTTAAAGGAATATCAAATGAAACCCTCTGTGCGATCAGCGATTATACTTACCCACTTGTTTTTATATACAAACTGCTATAAGGAAAATTGTAATAAAATAGTAAAAATTAAATCTGCATTAAATTCCATAAGTATCTTTTTTTTAATAATTTTATCACTAACCTCAAAAAAGTAATGATATCAATGCAAAAACCCTTGACGGGTTAAAAGTTTCTGACGCAGCAATTTATCTTATGCTCTAAGAATTTTAAATATGGAACTTAAAAATACTGATATCAAATTTTGAGTGACGTTATGCTATTTCTTAAAAAATATATTTGTATTTATTTCATCATTTTATTTTTGTTTTATTTATAATCGCATGTGCAAAAGTTATGTTCAACATGAAAAGCTGCATAAAATTTTATTCGCTGTTGCTTTATCGTTTACATCTCTCATAAATTCAAAATATGAGTTTTAAAAGATATGATATAAAATTTAAGTGACGCCTTGATGTGACTTTAAAAGGTTTGTTTTAAAATTCAATTTAAATTATTTTTGACTTGGTTAAAATTTTTTTTTTACATCTACACAATACTTTTAATTTTCCAATTCACTGTTAAATATATCACTTTCATTGAATCTATACTATGCATTGAAATGTATTTATTTCAATAAATTGATTTATCTTTTGTGTCACGCTATTCAAAATTGTGAGTAAGATTTATGTAAATGGTTTCTTTGCGTCAAACTATCCTTTTTCATACATTTCATGTAGTTTGGACACAATGACGCAAAGAAACCATTTACATTGAAATTTTTTAATTACACCTGGATATTTTAAATAAAAGAATAAATTGAAATAAGTAGGTTTTTTCTTTAAGACAGAATAATATTTTAGCAGTTAAATAAAGATTTAAGGGGAATCATGAAAGACGGTAGTATTTCGAGTGACGCAGCCTTAAGCCTAAAATCGTATCGTATCGTATCGTTAAAATCGTATCGTATCGTATCATAGAATTCGTAGATGGCGGAACTCATATATACAGCTAACTCGACATCAAAGAAAATGCGAAAAGCCGCCTTTTAATAACTCAGCAGATATACGTCTTATTGTTCTGAATTTTCTAGAACAGTCTTATATCTGCAGTCTAATCGTATACTGAAATTTTTACATTTCTACGTGCAGTATATTTTGAGATCTAAATAGTCATTTTTAAAGTGAAAACGTTGGTATAATATCGAGGAAGTTCCTAATTTGAAAATCTCGAAAACGGTTCTAACGATTATTTTTAAATTGATACATAATATAAATGTGATTAAGGCGAGGTGAATAACACTTTTCTTTTTTCTGGGAAAACTCTCGTTCGTTAAATAATTCGATTTTTTTTTCTCTCGAAAATGACACGGGCGATTTTTTAAAAATCAAATAAATATGTTTCAGATGAACCAAATAACAATTTACTTGTTTCCAGCAAGACTCTTGTTCGTTTTATAATGCGCATGAAAAATCGGACTATATTTCTTCGCCATTCTATGGAAATTTCACCGAAAATGCATGACACTGTATTCATACACATGCTTTCTTTTTAACCACTTTTGGGGAGAAAAATTTTGTCTTCCCACGGCTGAGTGGTTGAGGGCCATCGTCTACTGATCTTAACATAGGCAGTTTGATACTCGCTGGCGCGTGTGAAGTTTTTTTTTTTTTTTTTAAGTCTGTTAGTTGACCATTATTCTCAGTTCCTTTGAAATTTTTTAATTGCTATTAAGTTAAATAAAATTACAATTATAATGACGCCAATTTGATGATGATTATTTCTTGGCAATTTTTCAACAATAAAAATATTACCATAAATTTTATAAATATATTTAATTTCAATCACTTTACAAAAAATATACATTAATACAGTAAACTCTGTGTAAGGCGGAATCGATCGGGACCAAGAAAATTTTCCGCAATAGACAATATTCCGCCTTAGACAAATTTTACTCTATGTCTATGGATTCGTAGGGACTTGAAATTGTTTCCGAGTTAGACAGATTTCCGTCTTACACAGAGTCCGCCTTACAGAGAGTTTACTGTAATTATTATTTGAATATAAATCACACGATCAGAAACGTAAAAAAATAATTCATTTCAGCTCTTCTTTTTATAATATCATTTTTTATTATTATGACGGTCAATCAATATATAATCACTGACATCCATAATATTATTATTATTATAATTATTATTTTCCTTGCATAAAAACTATTGTGATGTAATAATTATTTTATAATAAATAATTTAGTTGAAATGTTTTATTTATAAATAACAATGAAGTTTTACATAATAAGCATATCAGAATTCTGGTGTCGCCATCTTTTGACGCAATTGCGTACCACATTTCAGGGTCGTACTGGCATAACTGAGAGGGCGGTGGCAAAATGGATAAAAAGGGCGCCGATTGCCTTACAAAAGGGCGCAAATGCTTATATATACATACATACACATACTATATAAATTATGTATAAAAAATCACTTTAAAAATATATACGAGTATATTGCTATAGCGAAAACTTTATTCCTAAAATAATTATGTCACCCAAATTAGTATTTTACACTATAGAAATGTAATATGCACAAAAATAGTTCCCCGCAAGGCATTGCAGTTTAAAAAAAAATCTGATGTTAGACCAGTGTTGCCAATTTAGAGGTATTTTTTTCCTCCACACTTTTCTAAGAAAGCTATCTCTGTTTTCGAATTTCGCTCACCTTATCTAATGAGTTAATTCAAACTTTACCCCGAATATTTGAATAAAAATCTCCATACGATTATCTCCAAATGGAAAATAAAATATTAAAATAAAACAAACAAAAACAATTTCGTTGGGTCAAAACTCAAAAGTGCAAAACATTATTTAATACAATTCAATAATATTTTATATAATACAATCTTTAGAATACAAATACTAATTATGGTGTATAAAATTTCAGGAAAGTTATTTTTGTTTAGTTCAAGAGTGACGTCTGTTTTACGTGAATTATTTTTAAAATATGTTTTATTTCTTTATTTTTTCAACATTCAAAAGATATCATAGATTTTTTTTTTTTTAATTATGGCCATTTTTTTTTTTCCATTCTGATCAGAAACAAAATTATGGCCATTTTTTTTTCATCCTGACCAGAAAAAAAAAAAAAAATTATGACCATTTTTTTTTTCCTTTTCTGACCAGAAAATCAGAGTTCTAACTTTTTACGACAGCTCTTTCATCTTCACCTAACATTTCATTTATAACGGTTGTTTCAAAATAATGGATGGCACCAGTCCATCAGTTCAGAAGAAAATGATCCATTCCAAAGGTATAAGTTCGATTGAAAAAAACTATTTAATACTTTGAGCAGAAAGAAGAGGCTACACCTGCAATTTTTATGACACTAATAGAATCCCATAGCTGCCAATGTGTACAGTTTAGTTACCTCTAAAATTTAACACAACTTTTTGCCATATTTAATCGTTGACAATTGTTAGACTTTTTAAACTGAAATTCCGGAAGTGACAGCCGATTGTTCCCTTGCGACGACATTCCTCTGGCTTCAACTCGTAAAACTTGGCTAAAAGTGCTATCTTTGACAACATTTTCTGAATGAATCTTTGCCTTTATAAGAAAATGGGAAAGTAATTTCCAGGTATCTGAACAAAATGGGCAAATTTTATATTTTTACGAATATTAATGCAAATTTTTTGTATTTACGAATGAAAATGACTTCGCGAAAGTATCAGAAAAGTAGTTAGTTTGGATTTGGGAATAGCTTTCAATATAAGAAATTCTCATAACGAGGATGTGATCGCCCCCCACCCCAAAAAAGGAAATCCATGACCCCCTCTAAATGATGAGCTGAATCCGTCCTTGGCTTTGTCGAATATTGATTGATTAAAATCTCGGAAACGGAATCGAAAAAAAATCCGCTTTATACAGGATCCTTATGCCATATCATCTTTAGATTCTTCTATGTTTTGTCATACGCCAGACAGAATGATTTTAACAATACCGTGCAAAACACAGATGCGAGAAAAATCGACAAACAAAATCTTTATTTGGCGCCCGGGGCACATGCCCCCTCTGCCCCCCTTAATTTCGGCCCTGCTTTCAAATCAGCAAACTTACAAAGGCTGTGCCCAATAATGGAGTTGTTTCTGTTTTTCAAAGATCTTGTTCTTTTTTACCGCGATTCATGTGTGTACGCAGGGTAGGGGGGGGGGGGGCAGAAAATCTTTGGAAAAGTAATACATCCTTTAAAAGTATTACGCTGAATGTAATTATTTTGAAAAGTAGTATTACTTGAATTTTATTGCATGATAGTTTTGTTTTAAAGGTTTTCATTAAATTTCATTGTAACTGCTGGCTGCTGGCTGAAAATACCAATTATTTTTTATTGCCCACCAGAAACTTTTTAATCGAACTGTCTTTTATATTTTTTGAGAAAAACAAAAGATCTTTCAGAAAAGGCTGCCGAATGTGGCGTTTTGAACCGAATTTCCGGACGCGACAGTGGAGGAAGAGAAAGAAAACTGTTGTCATGAGACAACAATCAATTTTAACTCAAGATGTAATTAATTTAAAGAACAGAATCTATTGTATTGCAAATCTCTTCAATAACCAAGCCTGCAAGTCTCATTCTTTTATGTGGAGTTTCGCCGAATATTCGGTTTCATTTTCGTTTTCAGCCCAAAATCCTAGTTTCGGCGAAAATACTGCCGTATATTCGGTATTACTATAACTGCCCCTCCCTAGCCTCCCCCAAACGGCACTCCCATCCAAAGAGCCGTACATACTATATATTCACATACAAGGAGATAAATCTAGAAGGTATTACTAATATTGATTAAGTTCGTTATTTTAAAATTAAATTATTTTTTAATATATTTTTTATGTTTATAGCACCTTATATTTAATTAATTTTATTTCAATCAAATTATTTTGTTAATTATGTACTGCCGTTTCTACGCAAAACATTATTCAGATAACATGCGTATATGTATGTTTATGTTACTTACTTTGAATTTATTTTTAAAACAATTTCGCTTACGTTTTCAGTCGATACTAGGAATGTAACCGAAATTCAGTTTCTTTCGAACACTATTTTTATGTTTGTAAATCAGCAGAAATTTTCGCATTATTGAACGTTAAAAAAAAAAAATTTTTTGAGAACCGCTTTAAGGATTTACATATACATTTATAATCATAACTTATAAATTTCGCAAAATCGAGTTTTTATTTTAGCGGCTTTATCAACGGAATTGAGACTTCTTTATGTCGTCAGAATATAGAATAGACAATTCTATGTAAGTAAAAAAAAATAAAAAAATACAATAAGCATTCTATTATAATTATAACATAAAATTGAAACTAGTTTTTTTTCTCAAAATTGCATTTTTTAATAGATGACCACGGCACGATTACTTTAATAATACTGAATTGTTTTTCACTTCTAATTTTGTCAGCTTTTTCCTTCTATATATAAAAAAAGTTTCGAATTGGAAATGGACCAATGAAAATCTGCGTAGATATTCCTGGTAGATCGGCATCCAATTTGAATGCTTAAGCATGGCCTTTCTTCGTTAATATAAAAAAAAAAAACTGTTGCAAACAAAAATATGAAAATCAGTGGTATTACAGAGAAATGTTTGATAAACACGCTGATGCAGACAGTTTTCAAATCAAAGAATTATTTTAAGAGATATTTAATGCCAAAGTTGGAAAAAATCGTTCCATTAAAAAAGTTTTATTGGAGCAAAAACTACATGAGAATTTAATCATTTTTAGATCATTTTATACGTTATAAGTTCCCGGTGTGCAGATTGAATTTATTTTTTTTATTTGACTCATTTTTTGAGGTTTTATTTCTATTTTAAATTCAAATCTTCAGCTTTTCGAGAGATATTTTTTATATATTTTAGAAAATGTTATTAATTTAAACTGTTGCCAATTGTATAAACAGCGAAACAATAATGTTTATTTCAAATTAAAAATTTATTTACACGTGACTATTGTAAACAGAAATAAAAACTTTAAAATTAGAATTAAATGATCACATGTTAAAAGCAGGAAAATTACGTCCTAAGAACCATATTCACACTTGAATTTTAAAAGAGAAACAAAATGTTAAATAAAAAAAATTATGCGCTAAAACTTGTAAAGGGGAGAAATTACATTATTTAAAATGACCAAAAAATATGGTAAAAACATTTAAATTAAAAATTATATTTGCGCGAGATATTTTGAGATAATCTTTTCAACTATTATCGTGAATTCAAAGACAGCGCAAATATTTCCTTCTAACAACTAAAGTATTTTCACCTGAATATTAATAAGAGAAATAAAACTTTGGTGTAAATTACGTCAGATTTAAAACGATACATTTAAAATGAATTATTTAAAAGAACTATCTTATATCGCTGTTAAAAAATACCGGGAGACAAGGACGTGGTACTTTTTAATTCATTTTACATTAGCTTATTTTCAAATGTTTAACTAATTTTTTAATTAACGAATAGAAACCCGTTTACAGGAAAATCACTACTGTTTTTTTTCTTTTGTTTTTTTTAAATTCAATATTTTTAAAGCCGATCAAATTAGCGTGCTTTTTGGATTTTGGTGTGCCTGAACGGGGGTTGGCGAGCGTAGCTCGTAGGGGGCAGACCCCCCTAGTTTCTTATATAATTATGCAGTGCATTAAGGATTTTTTTTTTTTTTTTTTTTTTTTTTTTTTTTTTTTTTTTTGTCAATCATCAAAAATCAGCCTTTTTCTACGATAAAAGTTGAATACCCTCTTCAAATAATCAGCATTAAAGAAAAAAAAAAGAGAGAGAGAGAGCTTTTCATAATTTCCACCTTTTGTCTCGTCTAGTCACTAAAATAAGTCATATTTAATTAAAAATTACTGTTTATTTTTAATTTCAGATAAGCCAATTTTAAACTACAATGGTCGTCGCAACTCACACGCAAAAAACACGTCGCGCATGTGTCGTGTGTTAATAAGTATTTCATGGGAAAATACCTCCACATCCGCCGATTTCTATTTTCTCCAGAAAGATAGAGAGCTCCAGAATACGGTATAATAATTTTTAAAAAAGTGTCACACCTAGTATTACTACAGAAACCACTGGGTATCTATAGAACCGATTTGAAATTCCGCCGAAATGGTAATTTGTCTTCTTAGGAATTCCCACGTTAATGACTAACAGCATTGAAAACTGAACCCAAATACATCTGCACTTCTCTTTACTTATATTTATCCATTCTTTTGTAAAAGGACTTTTACAATTTTAGTGGTTTATCTATTTATTTTAATTACATATGTATTTTTCAATTTATATATTCGGGTGGTGTTTGAAGTTTAAAGAGGTTAAGCAGATCCGGTTTAAAAAAAATAAATAACGTTTTTACATATTGGCTTTTTCGGATGCTAAAAATATTATCGAATTTTTAAATAGATATGAAAAATTAACATTTTCTTCTTTCAAAAGCAAAATTTACATAAGTTTCCATTGCAAAATCTTGTGAAGAATTAGTCTTGGCGCCCTTGGCGGTCTAACACTTATATTATCATTGAGAAATTATGGAATGCTCCACTTTAGTAGAACTAAGGGCATCAATTTGTGTGTGTATTTGTGGGGAGTGTGCGTGTGTGGGGGGGGGGGAGGGGGGTTTGCTATTACAAAAACACGATACTAAGAGTGTGGTTATTTTTAAGGCTCATTCAAAAGGAAAAAAAAATCAGACTTTGTTATCGGCTCGGTTAACAGAAACCTCGATTAATCGAAGCTCGGTTAATCCAGGTTCTACTATAATTCAATCTTCCGTAATCTTTTTAAAGCAGATCAAATTAATGGACTTTAGCACGAAGTCACATAGCTGATAACTGCCATGCTTGTTGGCCACCTTTTTTTCAAAAAGTTTGCTTCACCTTATTCATTTAATGAGATATCTCCGATAAAATAAGTCACATTTTCCCGTTCTAAAATACTGGTATCCAAAAATCGTAGCATGTAACTGACACTACAAGTACTCATGGAACTAGACTATTTTAAGTCTGATTTTTATTATAGACTATATAAAGTTATTAAAAATATATATTATGATAGGAACTAGCGGGCTTCGTCCGCTATTTACGTTATGGATATAAAAATCATGTTTTTTTTTTTTTTTAGGGAAAAAGAAATAAAAACCTATTTGACGATAGGTTTATAAAGACACATTTTGTATTTGTTATATTTCCGGGGATGAGGAGGGGGGGACTATTTTGATTAAATATCGCAATTAGTCTACATGGCAGATATAATTATGATAGACACTAGTGGGCTTCGCCCCTCTATGGCGCCTTATGGGTCCAGCTTCCATAACTCAGAAACCACCTTTCGGACATCAATGCAACAGATTCCAAACGTTATAATTAACTTAATAATCACCCTATATAGCATTAAAGTAAATTTATGAGTACTGCATACTATTTTTTTATCCTAATTTCTGAAGAGAAAAAATTATTTCGGTTCCATTCTTAGGTACTGGTCTGAAAAATTTTGAAAAAGGGGGGAAGGAGGGGACATGAGACTGCTGTTTGTGAAACAACACAACGGGGTCTGGCTTATTCAACTTGGTTTTTGGTGACTTCAATTGGAAGGGGGTTTGTTTAAAAGAATGCGTTCCCTGCCCCATGAAAATTGGAACTATTGGTGCACCATCTATGTAAGGATTTAATAATTATAAATTAACATTTTGGATTTATTAATTTAAGGACAAAGTGTTTTTAAAGGAATATCAAATGAAACCCTCTGTGCGATCAGCGATTATACTTACCCACTTGTTTTTATATACAAACTGCTATAAGGAAAATTGTAATAAAATAGTAAAAATTAAATCTGCATTAAATTCCATAAGTATCTTTTTTTTAATAATTTTATCACTAACCTCAAAAAAGTAATGATATCAATGCAAAAACCCTTGACGGGTTAAAAGTTTCTGACGCAGCAATTTATCTTATGCTCTAAGAATTTTAAATATGGAACTTAAAAATACTGATATCAAATTTTGAGTGACGTTATGCTATTTCTTAAAAAATATATTTGTATTTATTTCATCATTTTATTTTTGTTTTATTTATAATCGCATGTGCAAAAGTTATGTTCAACATGAAAAGCTGCATAAAATTTTATTCGCTGTTGCTTTATCGTTTACATCTCTCATAAATTCAAAATATGAGTTTTAAAAGATATGATATAAAATTTAAGTGACGCCTTGATGTGACTTTAAAAGGTTTGTTTTAAAATTCAATTTAAATTATTTTTGACTTGGTTAAAATATTTTTTTACATCTACACAATACTTTTAATTTTCCAATTCACTGTTAAATATATCACTTTCATTGAATCTATACTATGCATTGAAATGTATTTATTTCAATAAATTGATTTATCTTTTGTGTCACGCTATTCAAAATTGTGAGTAAGATTTATGTAAATGGTTTCTTTGCGTCAAACTATCCTTTTTCATACATTTCATGTAGTTTGGACACAATGACGCAAAGAAACCATTTACATTGAAATTTTTTAATTACACCTGGATATTTTAAATAAAAGAATAAATTGAAATAAGTAGGTTTTTTCTTTAAGACAGAATAATATTTTAGCAGTTAAATAAAGATTTAAGGGGAATCATGAAAGACGGTAGTATTTCGAGTGACGCAGCCTTAAGCCTAAAATCGTATCGTATCGTATCGTTAAAATCGTATCGTATCGTATCATAGAATTCGTAGATGGCGGAACTCATATATACAGCTAACTCGACATCAAAGAAAATGCGAAAAGCCGCCTTTTAATAACTCAGCAGATATACGTCTTATTGTTCTGAATTTTCTAGAACAGTCTTATATCTGCAGTCTAATCGTATACTGAAATTTTTACATTTCTACGTGCAGTATATTTTGAGATCTAAATAGTCATTTTTAAAGTGAAAACGTTGGTATAATATCGAGGAAGTTCCTAATTTGAAAATCTCGAAAACGGTTCTAACGATTATTTTTAAATTGATACATAATATAAATGTGATTAAGGCGAGGTGAATAACACTTTTCTTTTTTCTGGGAAAACTCTCGTTCGTTAAATAATTCGATTTTTTTTTCTCTCGAAAATGACACGGGCGATTTTTTAAAAATCAAATAAATATGTTTCAGATGAACCAAATAACAATTTACTTGTTTCCAGCAAGACTCTTGTTCGTTTTATAATGCGCATGAAAAATCGGACTATATTTCTTCGCCATTCTATGGAAATTTCACCGAAAATGCATGACACTGTATTCATACACATGCTTTCTTTTTAACCACTTTTGGGGAGAAAAATTTTGTCTTCCCACGGCTGAGTGGTTGAGGGCCATCGTCTACTGATCTTAACATAGGCAGTTTGATACTCGCTGGCGCGTGTGAAGTTTTTTTTTTTTTTTTTAAGTCTGTTAGTTGACCATTATTCTCAGTTCCTTTGAAATTTTTTAATTGCTATTAAGTTAAATAAAATTACAATTATAATGACGCCAATTTGATGATGATTATTTCTTGGCAATTTTTCAACAATAAAAATATTACCATAAATTTTATAAATATATTTAATTTCAATCACTTTACAAAAAATATACATTAATACAGTAAACTCTGTGTAAGGCGGAATCGATCGGGACCAAGAAAATTTTCCGCAATAGACAATATTCCGCCTTAGACAAATTTTACTCTATGTCTATGGATTCGTAGGGACTTGAAATTGTTTCCGAGTTAGACAGATTTCCGTCTTACACAGAGTCCGCCTTACAGAGAGTTTACTGTAATTATTATTTGAATATAAATCACACGATCAGAAACGTAAAAAAATAATTCATTTCAGCTCTTCTTTTTATAATATCATTTTTTATTATTATGACGGTCAATCAATATATAATCACTGACATCCATAATATTATTATTATTATAATTATTATTTTCCTTGCATAAAAACTATTGTGATGTAATAATTATTTTATAATAAATAATTTAGTTGAAATGTTTTATTTATAAATAACAATGAAGTTTTACATAATAAGCATATCAGAATTCTGGTGTCGCCATCTTTTGACGCAATTGCGTACCACATTTCAGGGTCGTACTGGCATAACTGAGAGGGCGGTGGCAAAATGGATAAAAAGGGCGCCGATTGCCTTACAAAAGGGCGCAAATGCTTATATATACATACATACACATACTATATAAATTATGTATAAAAAATCACTTTAAAAATATATACGAGTATATTGCTATAGCGAAAACTTTATTCCTAAAATAATTATGTCACCCAAATTAGTATTTTACACTATAGAAATGTAATATGCACAAAAATAGTTCCCCGCAAGGCATTGCAGTTTAAAAAAAAATCTGATGTTAGACCAGTGTTGCCAATTTAGAGGTATTTTTTTCCTCCACACTTTTCTAAGAAAGCTATCTCTGTTTTCGAATTTCGCTCACCTTATCTAATGAGTTAATTCAAACTTTACCCCGAATATTTGAATAAAAATCTCCATACGATTATCTCCAAATGGAAAATAAAATATTAAAATAAAACAAACAAAAACAATTTCGTTGGGTCAAAACTCAAAAGTGCAAAACATTATTTAATACAATTCAATAATATTTTATATAATACAATCTTTAGAATACAAATACTAATTATGGTGTATAAAATTTCAGGAAAGTTATTTTTGTTTAGTTCAAGAGTGACGTCTGTTTTACGTGAATTATTTTTAAAATATGTTTTATTTCTTTATTTTTTCAACATTCAAAAGATATCATAGATTTTTTTTTTTTTAATTATGGCCATTTTTTTTTTTCCATTCTGATCAGAAACAAAATTATGGCCATTTTTTTTTCATCCTGACCAGAAAAAAAAAAAAAAAATTATGACCATTTTTTTTTTCCTTTTCTGACCAGAAAATCAGAGTTCTAACTTTTTACGACAGCTCTTTCATCTTCACCTAACATTTCATTTATAACGGTTGTTTCAAAATAATGGATGGCACCAGTCCATCAGTTCAGAAGAAAATGATCCATTCCAAAGGTATAAGTTCGATTGAAAAAAACTATTTAATACTTTGAGCAGAAAGAAGAGGCTACACCTGCAATTTTTATGACACTAATAGAATCCCATAGCTGCCAATGTGTACAGTTTAGTTACCTCTAAAATTTAACACAACTTTTTGCCATATTTAATCGTTGACAATTGTTAGACTTTTTAAACTGAAATTCCGGAAGTGACAGCCGATTGTTCCCTTGCGACGACATTCCTCTGGCTTCAACTCGTAAAACTTGGCTAAAAGTGCTATCTTTGACAACATTTTCTGAATGAATCTTTGCCTTTATAAGAAAATGGGAAAGTAATTTCCAGGTATCTGAACAAAATGGGCAAATTTTATATTTTTACGAATATTAATGCAAATTTTTTGTATTTACGAATGAAAATGACTTCGCGAAAGTATCAGAAAAGTAGTTAGTTTGGATTTGGGAATAGCTTTCAATATAAGAAATTCTCATAACGAGGATGTGATCGCCCCCCACCCCAAAAAAGGAAATCCATGACCCCCTCTAAATGATGAGCTGAATCCGTCCTTGGCTTTGTCGAATATTGATTGATTAAAATCTCGGAAACGGAATCGAAAAAAAATCCGCTTTATACAGGATCCTTATGCCATATCATCTTTAGATTCTTCTATGTTTTGTCATACGCCAGACAGAATGATTTTAACAATACCGTGCAAAACACAGATGCGAGAAAAATCGACAAACAAAATCTTTATTTGGCGCCCGGGGCACATGCCCCCTCTGCCCCCCTTAATTTCGGCCCTGCTTTCAAATCAGCAAACTTACAAAGGCTGTGCCCAATAATGGAGTTGTTTCTGTTTTTCAAAGATCTTGTTCTTTTTTACCGCGATTCATGTGTGTACGCAGGGTAGGGGGGGGGGGGGCAGAAAATCTTTGGAAAAGTAATACATCCTTTAAAAGTATTACGCTGAATGTAATTATTTTGAAAAGTAGTATTACTTGAATTTTATTGCATGATAGTTTTGTTTTAAAGGTTTTCATTAAATTTCATTGTAACTGCTGGCTGCTGGCTGAAAATACCAATTATTTTTTATTGCCCACCAGAAACTTTTTAATCGAACTGTCTTTTATATTTTTTGAGAAAAACAAAAGATCTTTCAGAAAAGGCTGCCGAATGTGGCGTTTTGAACCGAATTTCCGGACGCGACAGTGGAGGAAGAGAAAGAAAACTGTTGTCATGAGACAACAATCAATTTTAACTCAAGATGTAATTAATTTAAAGAACAGAATCTATTGTATTGCAAATCTCTTCAATAACCAAGCCTGCAAGTCTCATTCTTTTATGTGGAGTTTCGCCGAATATTCGGTTTCATTTTCGTTTTCAGCCCAAAATCCTAGTTTCGGCGAAAATACTGCCGTATATTCGGTATTACTATAACTGCCCCTCCCTAGCCTCCCCCAAACGGCACTCCCATCCAAAGAGCCGTACATACTATATATTCACATACAAGGAGATAAATCTAGAAGGTATTACTAATATTGATTAAGTTCGTTATTTTAAAATTAAATTATTTTTTAATATATTTTTTATGTTTATAGCACCTTATATTTAATTAATTTTATTTCAATCAAATTATTTTGTTAATTATGTACTGCCGTTTCTACGCAAAACATTATTCAGATAACATGCGTATATGTATGTTTATGTTACTTACTTTGAATTTATTTTTAAAACAATTTCGCTTACGTTTTCAGTCGATACTAGGAATGTAACCGAAATTCAGTTTCTTTCGAACACTATTTTTATGTTTGTAAATCAGCAGAAATTTTCGCATTATTGAACGTTAAAAAAAAAATTTTTTTTGAGAACCGCTTTAAGGATTTACATATACATTTATAATCATAACTTATAAATTTCGCAAAATCGAGTTTTTATTTTAGCGGCTTTATCAACGGAATTGAGACTTCTTTATGTCGTCAGAATATAGAATAGACAATTCTATGTAAGTAAAAAAAAATAAAAAAATACAATAAGCATTCTATTATAATTATAACATAAAATTGAAACTAGTTTTTTTTCTCAAAATTGCATTTTTTAATAGATGACCACGGCACGATTACTTTAATAATACTGAATTGTTTTTCACTTCTAATTTTGTCAGCTTTTTCCTTCTATATATAAAAAAAGTTTCGAATTGGAAATGGACCAATGAAAATCTGCGTAGATATTCCTGGTAGATCGGCATCCAATTTGAATGCTTAAGCATGGCCTTTCTTCGTTAATATAAAAAAAAAAAACTGTTGCAAACAAAAATATGAAAATCAGTGGTATTACAGAGAAATGTTTGATAAACACGCTGATGCAGACAGTTTTCAAATCAAAGAATTATTTTAAGAGATATTTAATGCCAAAGTTGGAAAAAATCGTTCCATTAAAAAAGTTTTATTGGAGCAAAAACTACATGAGAATTTAATCATTTTTAGATCATTTTATACGTTATAAGTTCCCGGTGTGCAGATTGAATTTATTTTTTTTATTTGACTCATTTTTTGAGGTTTTATTTCTATTTTAAATTCAAATCTTCAGCTTTTCGAGAGATATTTTTTATATATTTTAGAAAATGTTATTAATTTAAACTGTTGCCAATTGTATAAACAGCGAAACAATAATGTTTATTTCAAATTAAAAATTTATTTACACGTGACTATTGTAAACAGAAATAAAAACTTTAAAATTAGAATTAAATGATCACATGTTAAAAGCAGGAAAATTACGTCCTAAGAACCATATTCACACTTGAATTTTAAAAGAGAAACAAAATGTTAAATAAAAAAAATTATGCGCTAAAACTTGTAAAGGGGAGAAATTACATTATTTAAAATGACCAAAAAATATGGTAAAAACATTTAAATTAAAAATTATATTTGCGCGAGATATTTTGAGATAATCTTTTCAACTATTATCGTGAATTCAAAGACAGCGCAAATATTTCCTTCTAACAACTAAAGTATTTTCACCTGAATATTAATAAGAGAAATAAAACTTTGGTGTAAATTACGTCAGATTTAAAACGATACATTTAAAATGAATTATTTAAAAGAACTATCTTATATCGCTGTTAAAAAATACCGGGAGACAAGGACACTGTTTACTTAATTCATTTTACATTAGCTTATTTTCAAATGTTTAACTAATTTTTTAATTAACGAATAGAAACCCGTTTACAGGAAAATCACTACTGTTTTTTTTCTTTTGTTTTTTTTAAATTCAATATTTTTAAAGCCGATCAAATTAGCGTGCTTTTTGGATTTTGGTGTGCCTGAACGGGGGTTGGCGAGCGTAGCTCGTAGGGGGCAGACCCCCCTAGTTTCTTATATAATTATGCAGTGCATTAAGGATTTTTTTTTTTTTTGTCAATCATCAAAAATCAGCCTTTTTCTACGATAAAAGTTGAATACCCTCTTCAAATAATCAGCATTAAAGAAAAAAAAAGAGAGAGAGAGAGAGCTTTTCATAATTTCCACCTTTTGTCTCGTCTAGTCACTAAAATAAGTCATATTTAATTAAAAATTACTGTTTATTTTAATTTCAGATAAGCCAATTTTAAACTACAATGGTCGTCGCAACTCACACGCAAAAAACACGTCGCGCATGTGTCGTGTGTTAATAAGTATTTCATGGGAAAATACCTCCACATCCGCCGATTTCTATTTTCTCCAGAAAGATAGAGAGCTCCAGAATACGGTATAATAATTTAAAAAAAAGTGTCACACCTAGTATTACTACAGAAACCACTGGGTATCTATAGAACCGATTTGAAATTCCGCCGAAATGGTAATTTGTCTTCTTAGGAATTCCCACGTTAATGACTAACAGCATTGAAAACTGAACCCAAATACATCTGCACTTCTCTTTACTTATATTTATCCATTCTTTTGTAAAAGGACTTTTACAATTTTAGTGGTTTATCTATTTATTTTAATTACATATGTATTTTTCAATTTATATATTCGGGTGGTGTTTGAAGTTTAAAGAGGTTAAGCAGATCCGGTTTAAAAAAAATAAATAACGTTTTTACATATTGGCTTTTTCGGATGCTAAAAATATTATCGAATTTTTAAATAGATATGAAAAATTAACATTTTCTTCTTTCAAAAGCAAAATTTACATAAGTTTCCATTGCAAAATCTTGTGAAGAATTAGTCTTGGCGCCCTTGGCGGTCTAACACTTATATTATCATTGAGAAATTATGGAATGCTCCACTTTAGTAGAACTAAGGGCATCAATTTGTGTGTGTATTTGTGGGGAGTGTGCGTGTGTGGGGGGGGGGGAGGGGGGTTTGCTATTACAAAAACACGATACTAAGAGTGTGGTTATTTTTAAGGCTCATTCAAAAGGAAAAAAAAAATCAGACTTTGTTATCGGCTCGGTTAACAGAAACCTCGATTAATCGAAGCTCGGTTAATCCAGGTTCTACTATAATTCAATCTTCCGTAATCTTTTTAAAGCAGATCAAATTAATGGACTTTAGCACGAAGTCACATAGCTGATAACTGCCATGCTTGTTGGCCACCTTTTTTTCAAAAAGTTTGCTTCACCTTATTCAATTAATGAGATATCTCCGATAAAATAAGTCACATTTTCCCGTTCTAAAATACTGGTATCCAAAAATCGTAGCATGTAACTGACACTACAAGTACTCATGGAACTAGACTATTTTAAGTCTGATTTTTATTATAGACTATATAAAATTATTAAAAATATATATTATGATAGGAACTAGCGGGCTTCGTCCGCTATTTACGTTATGGATATAAAAATCATGTTTTTTTTTTTTTTAGGGAAAAAGAAATAAAAACCTATTTGACGATAGGTTTATAAAGACACATTTTGTATTTGTTATATTTCCGGGGATGAGGAGGGGGGGGACTATTTTGATTAAATATCGCAATTAGTCTACATGGCAGATATAATTATGATAGACACTAGTGGGCTTCGCCCCTCTATGGCGCCTTATGGGTCCAGCTTCCATAACTCAGAAACCACCTTTCGGACATCAATGCAACAGATTCCAAACGTTATAATTAACTTAATAATCACCCTATATAGCATTAAAGTAAATTTATGAGTACTGCATACTATTTTTTTATCCTAATTTCTGAAGAGAAAAAATTATTTCGGTTCCATTCTTAGGTACTGGTCTGAAAAATTTTGAAAAAGGGGGGAAGGAGGGGACATGAGACTGCTGTTTGTGAAACAACACAACGGGGTCTGGCTTATTCAACTTGGTTTTTGGTGACTTCAATTGGAAGGGGGTTTGTTTAAAAGAATTCGTTCCCTGCCCCATGAAAATTGGAACTATTGGTGCACCATCTATGTAAGGATTTAATAATTATAAATTAACATTTTGGATTTATTAATTTAAGGACAAAGTGTTTTTAAAGGAATATCAAATGAAACCCTCTGTGCGATCAGCGATTATACTTACCCACTTGTTTTTATATACAAACTGCTATAAGGAAAATTGTAATAAAATAGTAAAAATTAAATCTGCATTAAATTCCATAAGTATCTTTTTTTTAATAATTTTATCACTAACCTCAAAAAAGTAATGATATCAATGCAAAAACCCTTGACGGGTTAAAAGTTTCTGACGCAGCAATTTATCTTATGCTCTAAGAATTTTAAATATGGAACTTAAAAATACTGATATCAAATTTTGAGTGACGTTATGCTATTTCTTAAAAAATATATTTGTATTTATTTCATCATTTTATTTTTGTTTTATTTATAATCGCATGTGCAAAAGTTATGTTCAACATGAAAAGCTGCATAAAATTTTATTCGCTGTTGCTTTATCGTTTACATCTCTCATAAATTCAAAATATGAGTTTTAAAAGATATGATATAAAATTTAAGTGACGCCTTGATGTGACTTTAAAAGGTTTGTTTTAAAATTCAATTTAAATTATTTTTGACTTGGTTAAAATATTTTTTTACATCTACACAATACTTTTAATTTTCCAATTCACTGTTAAATATATCACTTTCATTGAATCTATACTATGCATTGAAATGTATTTATTTCAATAAATTGATTTATCTTTTGTGTCACGCTATTCAAAATTGTGAGTAAGATTTATGTAAATGGTTTCTTTGCGTCAAACTATCCTTTTTCATACATTTCATGTAGTTTGGACACAATGACGCAAAGAAACCATTTACATAAATCTTACTCACAATTTTGAATAGCGTGACACAAAAGATAAATCAATTTATTGAAATAAATACATTTCAATGCATAGTATAGATTCAATGAAAGTGATATATTTAACAGTGAATTGGAAAATTAAAAGTATTGTGTAGATGTAAAAAAATATTTTAACCAAGTCAAAAATAATTTAAATTGAATTTTAAAACAAACCTTTTAAAGTCACATCAAGGCGTCACTTAAATTTTATATCATATCTTTTAAAACTCATATTTTGAATTTATGAGAGATGTAAACGATAAAGCAACAGCGAATAAAATTTTATGCAGCTTTTCATGTTGAACATAACTTTTGCACATGCGATTATAAATAAAACAAAAATAAAATGATGAAATAAATACAAATATATTTTTTAAGAAATAGCATAACGTCACTCAAAATTTGATATCAGTATTTTTAAGTTCCATATTTAAAATTCTTAGAGCATAAGATAAATTGCTGCGTCAGAAACTTTTAACCCGTCAAGGGTTTTTGCATTGATATGATATACCGGGATTTAATAGCGGAATTTAATAGGAATTTAAATAATAAAAGTTTTATTAAAGAAATATAAATAATCGAGCCATTTTTAGATTTACGCAATTTGGAATAAATATGAATTAAGATCTTAGAGATTAATAGACTTGGGTTTTAATTTAATAAGCCGGTATAATATACGGAATATTACTGAAAAAGGAAAATTTACATAAAATACTTTAAACTTGGCGCAAAAATTTAAATTTTGTAATATATATATATATAAGGAAATAAATTAAAGATTTCTATAAATCCTCTGCGTCACAGTATGTAGCTAATCGTAACAATTCTTTATTCTGAAATTATTCTGCCTTTTATTTATTATTTATTACCGAAACGTCGTGAAGGCTTACTGTGGACATACGAAAATTTTTTGGCTTATGTCTGTTTGTTTGTTTGTCTGTCTATTCGCGAGAACTGTCAGTTTTAATTATTTGCGAAATAAAAAACAAGTGAGTAAGTGTGATCGCAGATCGCACAGAGGATTTGGTTTAATATTTCTTTTAAAACGCTTTACCTTAAGTTAATAAATGAAAATTGTTAATTTATAATTATTAAATTATTAAATAAATGGCAGCACCATTGCGTTTAATTTTAAAATAATTCAAAAATATATATTTTAGTGAAATTAAAAGTATTAAAGTAAAATTATTTAAATAAAATTAAAAAAATCAAAATATTTTTAAATTAATCAATTTCAAAAATTTAGCGCCGTTATAAATAAAAAAGTAATATTTTTAAAATCAAAAAATTGTTTAAGACATATTTAAAATTCTGAAATAATTAAGAAAAAACCATATTAATTCTTTTCCAAAAACATATAATAAAGTTCGAAGTGAAAAAGAAAAAAATACCTTTCAATTTCTCAGCAATCTTGTAGATAATTTGAAAAAAAAAATTGTCCATAGAAATCTATTATTTCAAAAAATTGCCAGTAGATGGCAGCACCAAACAATAATCAGGAGAATCCAATATTTATTCCGTTGACATTAATCAGTTTTTAAAAGTTTCATTCTATTTTACGGTTTTTCATTCCTTTTTTTTTGGGGGGGGGGGGGGGCTACACACAATACTTCGCAAATTTATTTTTAAAAAGAAATTGTGTTAAAATAATTACAAATTTAAGTTTAAAAAATTTCAACGTAAATCGGCGGGATTTGAACTCACAACGTTCTGCATACAAACCCATTGACCTTAATAACTGGGCTATAATTGATGAAAAGAATGAATCTGCTGAAATTGGGATTGTGTAATGTTGCAGAAATGGTCCAATTTATAAAAACTGTGATAATATAAAAGTTTTCCAAAATTTTATGATTTTGGGTGTGACAGGAGGTATTCAGCTCTAGGTGAAAAAAAAAGTCAAGTCTGTAACTTAAATAGTTTCCGAGTGCGAGTCTGTGACGAACGAATAGATAGAGAAGCGAGACTATAAGGGCTTCTTTCGTGAGATGAACGAAACCCTAATGAAGAACATTTCAACATTCGCAAATTCTTATCTTGGTTATTCTCGAATTCTGTTTTATAAAGAATATATATATTTTTTCAAAGTGAACTCTTTTGTTTGCCAATTTCATGAATTATGTAAGACTAGAATCTGCTTCATCCTATCTTGCTGCATAGCCTAAGTTCCGAGAACTTCAACCCTTGCGCTGAGGCGATATATAGATCGGCAATTTTTTTTATTTTGTATGTACATTTTTTTTTTCAATTTATTAAATTTTCTAATATTGAAAATTTTTATTGCAGGTGAAATATTTTCTGCAAATATTGTCGGGGAAATTTCAAAACTTTAAAAATTTGTTGAGAAAGATAATAAAATGTGATCCTTCACCGGTGAGGAGTCTTAAATTTAAGAGGCCGTGACTTTTTCTTACATGGAAATTTATAAACAAAAGATCTGTTCTGCCAAACAATCCATATCTCTAAATTTTTTAAACCTAATGGACAATCAGTGATTTATCATTATGATTCTTGAGGCAATCTTGTTTTTTTTTTTTCAGGTTTAAGAATTAAAACAATTATTTCCCGCTAATTATGACGTCATTTTCGACATTGATATGTATGCGGTAAGGTATTATTGACCTTTCCTTTTTACTTGCTTTACATTTTTTTAAATTAAATCTTTGTTAACTGTGAGCAGACAATAAACTGTAAGATACTGATACCACGGTTTTTTCCGTTCCGCTCCCCCCTCTCTTCGCAATATTGGCTCGTTGCCATGTAGCCGTACGCGCTTTTCTAGTATTTATGTAGTTACATTGCCTTTTAAAGCAGATACACTGAAACCTCTCTGTAAGGGCCACCTGCCGTTCCATTGAAAATTGGCCCTTATAAGGGATGGTCCTTGAATAGGGGTGACTAAATTTTTCATTTCTCTTTCTTTTTATCCTGCGATTTTTAAAATCTGCATATTCTTTCAGTAAGTTCTCTTTGTTTTTAACAATATTGTTTATAAAATTCTCGATGCAATTAAACTGTGAAGCCAATTTTCTTGCAGATGCTCATTGATCATAACAATTAAGAACTTTGATTTTGTCATTCAAATCCAAATGTACTCTTTGGCTTGATTTAGATACCATAACTTTAAATTTTACATAAGTCTGAGCATAAAATTGCTGGTGTAAAAATTATGCTTCAATATGCATTCACAGTTTTAGTAAATGTGGAATAGGTTTTTCTAGATAACTTGTTATTCTTTGTGTGCCCATAACAAATGGTGAAGTTTCCCCTCCAACCCAACCCCTACAGGCTGAAAGGTCAAACAAAGTGTGAAGAACATCTATTTGTCTCACTTGTGGAAATGTTTGTGGTCCTTCATTGTCTTGCTAAATCCTCCTCATCTCCCCCTGTCTTCTTTGTTGCAAGTGCAGTTGTTTGCTGAACTCTTATCTTTTGGTTCAGGAATTCAATACACCTGTTTAGGATTTAAGGCACATGTGAAAAAAATGGCCCTTATGAGGGGTAGGCACGGCCCCTAATAGGAGTAAATTTAACATATTATGCCTATGAGAAAATTTTTCATTCCTAAAAATATTGGCCCTTAATAGAGGTGGTCCTTGAATAGGGGTGGCCTTTAAAAGAAGTTTCACTGTATATACGATTTTGTGTTGCTTAAAAAACCGGCATCACTTGGAGTGTATTTTGTCATTTATTCATGATGTCGCTTCTGATCAGTTTAACATCTTAAAGCTATTTTTGAACTGTGACCTACTCGAAAATGAGTTATTGCAATATTAGTGGAGTTGGAATAATCTACCTGTCACTAATAAATCTTTTGATTTAATCTTACGGCTTCTTCCACTATGCACGGAAAACACCTAAGGAATCATCCTTGCCTTACTGTGCCGACCATGAAGGTACGACTGCCCTTTAATCATTCTGGTTGGTGATATACACGAGTTATTTTTCTACTGCCTATTTTCAAACCTATTATTCATAACATATTAATTGCCTATTTGTAAACAAAAAAAAAAAAAAATCGAATTCTTGAAAAATGTTTCAACGGTGACAAAATTTTGAAAAAATTGTTCACCAATTTTAATATTTTTCTTCTCACTGTATATAGTTTCATACATCATATAACATTCTTCTTTATTGTTTAAAATGAATGTACATTAAATTAATATATTATTTTATTTAATTATTTATTCCTACAGAAGTACTTGAAAATTACAAATTGAGATGAAAAAGTGTTTGTTTTAAGTGAAAGATGCCTAATTAGATAATATATTTAATCCTTTATTTTTTTTAGATTAAGTCGTAGTTATAAAAATTGCTAAAAGAATTTTAAAATATTACATTTATTGTATTTGAATTACATTAAATTTTAAATATTTACGCATAACTGTGGGCAATAAATGAATTGGACGTTGACTTTTTAAAAATTCGATCCCTAAGTGGGCAACGGGGGACAAATTTACTTAATTTGCAATATACATACATTTAACGTCTGAATTTGAAGCTTTTAAAAGACTAAATAAAATAAGACAGACCTTGTCAGGTTCTGATGAGCAGATACTATTTCGAATTAATGTTATATGATATTATTTTTTTACTTATATATTGTATTCGTGTCACTTTCTATGTACTCGGAGTCTTATGGTTACATTTATTTCTTATCTTGAAGTTAATCTCAGATATCATAGTTAGATAGCATTAAATGAACAATCCTTTTGTGTCAATGAAGAGCAGTTCCCCTGCCTATTCAAATGCATACCTGAGATAAGGCAGACAAAAGAGTTTCACTGATTTGATATTTGTAAATAATGTGTAAATAAATTGTTAGTTAAGTTAAATGGAATGAGTTAGTATTCTTTTCGATAAGCCTCTCACAGCGTGCTCGATATCACGTATCGATGGTGGCAGCATATAAAAAATAAAGGAATATTCTTCGAAGTTGTATGGACCAAGAAAGAATGCGACAGACTTGAATACAGTTTTACTAAAAACATCGAAAATACATTCAGTAAACGTTTCGCCAAGCAACCGCAAGGCCTAATCAGTACAATTTAACCATTGTAAAAACAAACAGCTGAACATTACACAGACACAGGCTAGACGCAGACACAGATATTAACAGAAAGCGATACTTAAATATTGAAGAGTAGTAGAATTTACATATACATTTGTGGTACATATATCCACATTCAAATATTTATTGACGATATAGGGGAGCTAGGGGATGTATGGGACAAGGGATGGATGGGACATTCTCAATATTTCAGGCAATAAACATTTATTTTAAATTGCTTCCTAACCCCATATACCTCTACCACAGTGTGCTTCAGAACTAAAAGTAGGACCACATTGCTGTTTTCATTTTCCTTCAAAGTTGTATTTTCTGAAATCTCTGCTTAAAAGTAAGTTTTTTTTTACATTTGAAGATGTGAAATATCTTATACAATATAAAAAATTAAGCTATGTTGTAGTTATTTATTTTAAGGTTCAATATCAATAATTAAAATGAATGAATAGTAACCATTGTGACAAAATAATTTTTGAGGTAAAATGGATGAGAAGGGATATTATGCATCATGGGGATGATTGGGACATTTCAAATGGGGATGAATGGGACATTCTCACGCCTCCCTAGAGATGTTGAAAATTTCATTTATTAATTAAATAGTATTATATAGGATGATAAATCAATAATTTACGTCAATTAATAGTATTAAGTAGTATTATATGAGTTGTTATTGTTTAAAATTTCTGAGTGTTACTTATTGTATTGTAATAATTATTAATGGATTATCAAAAAATTGGTACTAAAACTTAATCAAAATAGATAAAATTGATAAAAATAGTATATGTGTATTGATCAAATGGGGGAAATTATATTGAATTGTGAAATGCTGCACAAATAAATCCCCACCCCTAACATATTGGGTCAATCGGAAAGTCGGGTCGTGTTGGAAAAATCAATTCGTACCGGAAAATTCAATCATTTAATTATTAGACATTGATTCTGATATCTAATGTCTAATAATTATCGGGCATAGTTTTCCGGTACGAATTGATTTTCTGAACACGACATGACTTTCCGATCGACATAATAATTTCCGTTCTGCATGTTTCTACGATACATTTAATTAATATTAATTAATAAGTTATGATTGAAAATTATTATCTATGCTATATTTAAAAGGCATTTTGCACTTTCATTTCAAATCTAAAATCCCTCATAAGTGGAAAAAAAGAACAGGTTGATAGCCGAAGTCCGCATTAAAAGTTAAAACTGCAATAAAAGAAGTTATTGAAAAAAAAATATATCGATTCGTGCTGTAAAATCATATATTACAAATATAATTTTCATATAAGGTTATAATTATAAATTTTAATTTGCTAAAATTGAATACAGGGAGGAAAATCTTTGTGTCCCATCCATCCCTATTAGTGTCCCATTCATTCTTGCTGTGGGGATGATTGGGACAGGGAGGAGCGTTTTTTTTATTTCATAATATTTTTATGAATAAATCAATCTAGAATAAATATTGTTCATATATGTTGACAAATACCTAATGTATGAAATGTGATACATAATATTGATAGTAACTTAAATAGAAAAATATAAAAAAATATTTTTGTGAAAATGTCCCATTCATCCCCCACCTCCCCTATTCACATTTTTGTGTATGCATAAATGTAATAAATATGTATAGAAAAAATTCAATCGTCTATGAATATATACTATATATTGGGGGAAAAGCCGTCAAATAACTGTCTCTGAGTGTTGTTTGTGATAACACTCGTAATATTTTACAATACGGGAATTTTTTGTTAGAAGTCGAAGAAGAAGTTTGTTTTTGTCTATAAAAATATGTTTGGTGTTTATTGTTACGCTTGACATAAAAAAAGGGTCATGAGTTTCAATTTTAAGTGAGTATTTTTATTTTAAAAAATATTAACTTTGTATTTTATCTCAAACAATTCAACCAGTTTCTATTTGTTTAACTTTACATAATTGAACTACTAAATTATAACTCCATATAACTGACTGTTTTTATGGTTAAAAATCTTAACTGTAATTTATTTCAAAAACAATCATAAAACCAATTTCGATGTTTTTTTATTCTTTATATAATGAAGAATATTCATGTAACCCACGACTTGAAGTTATAGTTAACTAGGACTTCCCTCAGAGGGATTAGTCTGAGCGATGATAGACATAGAGTGAGAACATAGTGAGAACATAGATTTAATAATAAATCGTGACAAGAATAGAAAATGAGATGCTATCTTTAATTGACAATATGTGGCCTATCTGAAAAATATTCAACCTTTGGACGAAAAAATGCATAAGTTACCTGATACGATATGTACCCTTATTCATTTCGAGGTAGGCCCCACACATTTAGCCCACCGTTCTTTCCACTGCAGAAAATACATCTGGTAGGCTTTGTTTGGAATGGTGTTCAACTCCCCGTTGTATTCTTCATATCTCATCTCTACTCTCAAAACGAGATCCTTTTAATGGCACCTTCAATTTCGGAAGCAACCAAAAGTAGCAAGGAGTCATGTCTGAAGATATGGAATTTGGCGAACACTGGAATTCCACATTTTGCCAAGAAAGTCTGAATCAGGTGCCATGAATGAGCTGGAGAATTGGTGAATCTTATGAATTGTTTCGCTTTCAGTATCACCAAGCTTTGACAAAATTTGATGCAGTACCTTTTTTCTACCCGTTCAGTCATCTTGAGAGAAATCAAAATCCGACGCACACGTATAACAACACCTCACTCGGTGGAAGCAGGCAACGACTGGCTCACTTGGATTCGTGGAAAAAAACTGAGGCATGTGCATAAGCTGTCTCATTACAATGTGCACAGTTGCGCCGCCTTCGAATCACTATTGGGCGCGGGAACAATAAAAGTCTGCTACTTATCAAACAGACCTGCCACAAATTCGGATGATGAAAATGAGCAAATTGAATGGTAGAATTACAAAATACTATAATAATATAACATACACTGTATACACTATATACATAATATACACTGTTTTTTAAAAAAAATTCGAAGCAAACCTACAAGACAGCCGCGCATGGGTATAAAATTGGAAGTGCGCAATAGATTAAAAATAATAGAGAAAATACAACACTAAAATATCCTATATCGGAATTTTTATTTGTTGAAATGATGCCAAAAATATAAACAAACGTTCCGCGCCAATTTGACTACCTCTAAATAACAAAAAAAAAAAAGATGTTTGAAGAGAATGAAGGACTTTTATATGGTGTGTGGTCCACTCGAATAGTTAATACTCTTGAATATCTGTTTTCATGTATGCGATGAGGTTGTCGATAAAAGTTTAGGGATTTGTCTCTTGAAAAAGTGATATATTAAAGTCCCGAACATGTCAACAGAGGCATGCAATGCGTCGTTCGCGTGTGTTACAGATGTTCTCGATCGGATTTAAATGATCAGTGCATGCTGGCCACAACATACTCTGTATTGTTTTGTTTTCAAACATATCCTCGACAAGGTGAGCTGTATTACGTGTTAACATCATTAAATAAAACAAATCGGCATTGACTGCAGCGTAATTTATGACACATCTGGAATATTTCGTCTGCATAACATTTGAGCTGTGAAAATGTCATTTCGAATAATTTACAAATCTGTACGTATTTTTCCAACAAATCATGCAAGCTAAAATACATCAATATTAACCCGATTAAAAAAAATTACCCGAATAAGTTACTATATAAAAAATCGTATAATGGCAATTGAGAAAATGACCTCATGATTTAATCTGTAGATTAGTGCAGCTGAAAAAAAAATGCATGTCAAATTTAAACAGACACTTTCTTCGATTAGAGGCTTTAGCGAGAGAGAGAAAAGCCCAGAGAAGTAACATATTGACAAGTACTTTCCTGCAAACTATTCGCTGTTTCATACTGACATTTATTCAATGTTTACACAACTTATTCAATGCTAGATTAGTAACTACCCGTTTTGTTGGATTTAAGTTGAATGTTTGGCGTGTGTGTGTGTGTGGGGGGGGGGGGTAATTTTATTAAATATTTAATATTTCTAAACCTAACAATGCAAATGAATGGTAATTTAGAACGGTTTTCGTTCATTTCATCTTTTTAAATTTTGTATTTTTTAGAAGCCATTCTTAACCATTTTACCATTTACATCTTAAAAGTATCCCGTCCAAAAATTTCAACCAGATAAAAAGCTTTAGGTCAGCAGTGGCACAGAAAAAAAAATCGAAAGTTTTTCGTTCCTGCATCATTTTACATAGCGAAATTTTTAGAAATTGCTTTACTGCGAGTATTTTCGTCTTAAAAGCAACATTCATGCAAATTTTAATCTTTATATTCCTAATAATTCCATGTACTTCGTTATTTAGATTACCTTTTGAACTTTGTCCGCTTTATTTAGTCTTCTTAATTTCGATTTTTTAAAATTCGTTCTAATGCGTGCATTGCAGTTTAAATTATTTCTATAATGAGCATTTAGATCTTATAAGTTACTACCATGCCAAATTTTAAATTTCTAGACTCAACAGTATCACAGAAATTGCGGATTATATCTTTTTTTATGGTACACCCTTTTAATTTTATTTTTAACTGACCGGCATTTACGACTTAAAAATAATAGCCATGTGAAATTTCAAAATTTCTTTCTTTAACAATTCCAAATAAATCGTGATTTAGAAACTTTCTAGAACGTTTTACGTTTATTTCTAACTTTAAAATTTCGAACCTTGTAGAAAGCGTTCTTAACGAGTATTTTCATTTTAAAAGTAACCACCTCACAAAATTTTTAATTTTTACCCCAAACAGTATCTTACATAGAGGTCTGCACGGGCCCGGGCTTGGCCCGAGGCCCGTACCCGGCCCGGCCCGTGGGCCGGACCGTGCCGGCGGAATGAAGGCGAATTTTCAAACGGTCCGGGCCGAGACACAAAATAAACGGGCCGGGACGGGCCGGCAAAAAAATTAAGCGGGCCTATCGTCCCGATATAAGAATTTAAGCGAAGCAGATAAAATACGAGCCATTTTCAATGAATATGATTTTCTCGAGAAGTATAAATGTGCGTCACGAGCCAATGCGAGTTTAACAACATCAGTACAGAAATGTAACATGTCCATCGTAGAGATCGGCATCGTACAGTTACAAGATGTCTGATTCCGAGTTTAATTTTTTTTTTTCAGCAGACTCGTGCCGGGACGGAACTGGTCTTAATCGATCTCAGGATGTGTAGAACAGTCATTGCGTTTTGTAGTATTAATAGTAATAAGGAACTTCTCTTAACAGTATCTTTGGAAATATACCTTAAGGTGGTTCTCATATTCACTGCTCAACCAAACGTCCAAGCCGGGACGTTTTCACTAAGTTGGTTTACGCTTTGTAGCAATGTGATAATTCACATCATTAATATTCAATAATTTCAAGCGTAATTTCACTGCTGAAATGTAGTTGAAAAATTAATTAAAAATTGTATATTCACCGATGCTGGGTTTATTTGCGTCTCATGTTACGCCGCTAGAATGTGTGCTCATGAAGACTTCTCCATCTTGTGCTGCAGTAGCAGCCTTACCAACTTATATAAGTGAGAAATGCCAAGCTGGACATCGTCCTTGTATTTTAGTGGTAGAGCACTGGAGATCTATTCCAGGGACCCGGGTTCGATTCCCGGCTTGGACGTTTTTCACTAAGTTGGTTTACGCTTTGTAGCAATGTGATAATTCACATCATTAATATACATTTCCATATATTTATTTATATTTCCTGAAATTATGCTCCTAATGTGATAATTTTTTGTGTAACAATAATACTAATGTGTCCAAACATAAATACGCTGAATTTTCAATTTTTATAATTTTATGATATGAATTATGAATTATGAAATTAATATTCGAAAAAATTATGAATTGCAACCTACAATTTTTTTGATGGATTTAGATTTATTAAGTCCTGCTTTATGAAAATCCGAAATTTCACATTTTTCTTCCAAATAGTTTTCAAATTATGCTTAAAAAACGGCAAAATGATGATTTAAGGGGCCGTCTATGATAGAAGTGAGTAGATATTTTGAAATTTCTTCTGCTGTCCCGTTGTCTAACAGGCTTCATTGACTGCTTAAGGTGCCTTGATCAAGAAGGAGGCTCTCTCGGTTAACAATCGACTACGGAACTTCAATTTGGATACAGCCCTTAAAATACGCACGTTTTATAATAATTAATTTCTCGGAAACTTATGGTACGAATGGCATAAAAATTGGTTTTTAGGCTAATTGAAAGGTGTAGAGTTCATTTATGCTGTCAGAATTGGGTATTGCCATTGAAAAAAATGAATTTATGGTTTGTTTTAATATGTAGATGGTCCCTAAGCAAAATTTATATACACCATTTAAAAGTAGACTTCATTTCCAATCGTTTGGTACCGGTAACTTTCTTCTACAATAATTTGTTGAGGAGTTAGTAGGGGGTGTTTCCTTTTTTTTTCCACGACTGTACCTCCTTTGGATTTGAGAAAAGCCTTAAAAATGAGAGAATTAAATATTTTCACAAATCTACTTTTTATTATACAGCTTCAAAAGTTATCATGTTTTTAATCCTTTATTCTGAACTACATTAATCTTTTAATGAATCGTTATTTCCATTTTGAAATGTGTGTAGACACGATGATTAAAACACTGTAAGTAATCGTTAATGTTTACTATTGTGTGTTTTCTGTTTTGCGAACATCATAGTAATCTAAAATATACTGTAAAATGTTCCCATAAATATGTATTTAGTATTCATTAAAAGAATCTTAATTGTATGTTGAGAAAAAAAAGGATTTTTTTTTTGTAAAAATTGTGTCGGGCCGGGCCTGTTTTCACTGATTTTTGTACGGGCCTGGAAATTCCGGCCCGTGCAGACCTCTAATTCTCACAATTCGCAATTTTAGAAATTTTCTGCTCCTGCACCCATAGAAGTTGTTGTACCGACATAAAATACAGTCTTTGTTAGAGCAGAGATGGTCACCAGCATTTTCAAACTATTATTTATTAAATAAACTAGGTAGTTTCAGAGATTACATTCCACAAACACACAAACGTTACTACCTTATAATATTAGCAAACACGTAGATAAAGGAGCCGTTTAACTTTTATTATATAAAAATATAAATAGTTTATTTAATACGTGTTAACAGATGTATTTATTAAAATACATACATAAACAGTTTAATACTTCTTAAATTTTATTTTCATAGTCGTTTATATCATTTGGCAATTATTTGATTTATTTTGTTTATTTGCTGCATAGCTGCATTTTTTTTAATTCAAAGAAATCTAAATCACAACTAACCGCCCTTGGCGACCAGTTTGGTCTCCCTTAAAATTTATGTTTGTGAAAGCATGCTAAGTATTGTATCATGTTACTTTTATTCATAATTTAATTTACTTGGACTCCCTTAAATATAAATAGTAGAATCCCTTAAGCTAATATTAGTTTTTGTTGCATTAAAATATCTCAATTTGTGCATTTTCTGTAAGCAAGTAAATCCTATTGGTTTACAATGGAAGCCTATGAGAATTTGGCGAAATATTAGAGATATCGCCAAGATCGCGTCACTTTTAGCGACACATTTTGGTCACCAAATTTGGCGATATATCGCCAAGTTGGCGACAAACTTGGTGGCATTTGGCGACAGAACAGGGTCTGCGTATGGTAACCCCCTTATAGGTATGATGATGCATTAAATGCTGTTCAATAACCATTGAGGTGCGTTTTATCAAGGTATTCGGGCGTTGCCATTAAACAATTAACAAATAATCGCGATTTCTGTGCCTCGTACGATAACGTAATATATATATAGATTTCATTTACTAACACTATGCTAAAAAAAGGTCATGCATGATTGTCGCTGTCTGACTTCGGAGCATGTGTGCTTTTCCTCCTACCGAACTGATCATGATTTTAGCAAATTCAGATTTTTATGATCCTATTTAGAACAATTCCTACTTATTTGAATTTTTCCTAAGAATTATTCTATAAAACTTTCTGCCATTTTAAAGTTGTCATGAAGTTTTTTTGGTACTACTTAGTTATCCCGTCGACCAATTTCGGCAAATTATATAAATCGCCAAACCACTCGCCAGATTATACAAATTGACATAATTTTTCATTTTAAATAACGAAAGAACAAATAAATTAGTATAACATTAATAAAATATAAATAAAACGTCGAAATAAAAATCACTTGATGACGTATACACGTGTAACTTGCTTAAAGCCAGGTGAATGTGACACTTATGATCAACCATTATTGGCGTCTAATCTTATAGTTTGGTGAAGATTTTTGGCCGGCGGGATAACCAAGTAGTACTGTTTTTTAAATATGTTACTATCAAGTTATTTGCCATCAAGATTTGACGAGTTCCATCTAGTTTCATTTAAAATACTAAAAAAAAAAAAAAAAGGAAGAAGAAATGATGCCATAATCAAAAAGTTCTATTTTATCATCAAAGAACTGTTTCTAATTTTCACACGCGAGATATAAAAGACGTTATTGGTGATTGAAAAATTATGTTACAGAGATTATAGCAAAATATCAAATACTAATATATATATTTTTTCTTTTAAATAGAAAAAAATCCATATTTATTTCCCTGTTTAAATAGGTTTTATTATACTGTAATATTAGCGCGTGCATATTTTCTTTGCTCCATGTGCTATAATCCGATTTTCTACGAAAACATCCAGCCAGTGAAAATGACGTACACTAAATTTCCGTGACGTTTGTAGATAAATTGTGCTTTTTTATCATTTTTTTAAACATAATTTTTAAACGGTTTGGAACTTATTTTTGAAAGTAGGTGCATTCAGTAGCTTACCCTCATATGGTACCTTCTGGTGCAATTAGAAACGAAATCCGACAAATATTTTTTGAGTTATGCTTGACGAAAGATTTTTATTAGTCATTCATTTAGTAGGTCATGGCATTAATATCCATCTTAGCTGTATGTGGCCGGAAAGTAATATTGCGCTGTGTATTACTCTTCGCTTCGCTCAGGCAATTAAATCACAGTTCACGAAAATGAGTGGGAGAGCAATTTTTAAGATTTTACTATTCTATATAATTTCACAGTAAAGGCAGCATATTTCACGGCCATAAGTTTTACTCAGGTGTTGATCAATATGAAAAAGCACGACAAGATTAAAATATTTGCTAATTCTATTTTTTATACATATGTACAGTATTTACAGCGAAACATTTGCCACTAATGCTTGTATAAATATTTATTCCTCTCTGGGAATCCAAGTTAATATTTTTATAATAATGAACATTTATATTCTTCCATTTGGAAGATCAAGAAAAACAAACTGCAGCTAGCATGCTGCGATCGAATTTGCATCATTCTAAAAAACTAAAGAACAAATGTTTTAATAATAATTCTCTAGTAATTCACGTGATCCTTGGCGCCTTTGTCTAGTTGAAAAGATGCCGCGAAAGGGAGGTGCGAAAATATTCCACATTATATAAATAGTTAAACAAAAAGATGCTTGCAATGCATACTATGTTCTTTTTTAGGTGAATTTCTTTTTACAGGAAGAAAGATAAAGCAAATTTGATTAGAGACGGAGAAAAGTTGAATTGGTGATTTCAATCGTTATATTCTTTAATTAATGATTCCCTTCCTAATTTCATTCATTAATAGATTACGTGTTACAATGGCTTTAAAGTAGTTACGTTTTCAAATAACAAAATGGCTTTTTTTTTTTAAACCCAAAAGTATACAGAAGGAAAAGCAATTCCTTACGGATAGATTAAGTACTTGATTCATAATGGTTTATTACTTTACATTAGTGTATAAGCAAATCAGAAAATTATAGATTATAATAATCTATTAAAATATTCCCGTCAGCGTTCTACAAAACCCACATTTAAGAGTTTCAAAAAACGTTTCATAAAATTGTTGCAGTAGGATTTTATATATTTGTGAAGGGTGGATAATAATATTGGGATTCTGAAATTTAAACTTCCTATTGAGAATGACGCTGCCCACAGTTATAATTTATTTTTTTTTTTTGTAAGGGAAAGAATGAGAAATAATAAAGAAAGAACGAAAAGCAATAAAAAAAAAATGAAAAAGAATTTAAATACTTTTATGTTCTGCTCTGTAAACATAATTTCTGTATTTAAAATTGTAAAAATATTTTAAATTTACTAAAACAAATTTAAAAAAAAACATTTATTAATCAAATTGTACAATTTCAAAATGCATGCAGTAAGAAATAGCATCTGGTATATTTTACAATTCAAAATGTATATAGTAAGACACACTATCAATGTAATTTTTTAAATCAATTTCATTGGCGTACAAACGCCTTTTTAAATTATTTAGTCTGTCATTCAAGATCAAATATTTTCTATTCCCGGGAGGTGTTTTATGCCCTGCTTGAAGCATCCTTAACTTGCCTGAATTACTATCTTCGTCCTTCTGTAATAACTCAATGAATGAAAAAATATTTAGATGGCATGTAGTTGATCTTTTGTTAAAGCTTGAGTGCCAGCCTTCCACCGCCTTATTTGTTCTCTCATTCATATTTCTGTAATGATTCCACAGATCTCTGCAATTTAAAATTTGAATAACATTATCAAAAAATTTATATATGTATACACACACACACACATATATATATAACCATTATAAACATCATAATACAAATTATCAACAACAAATGTGAATATATTATAAAGAAATTTATTCAAACTAAAAATAATGTATAATTTGATGATGATTATAAAATTCTATGAAACAGATTCTTATAAAAAAAGCAATACGGAATTGAAAATACAGAAAACATCGGAAAAATGGAAATATTTGTGGAACCAAGGCAGAATCATCATGCCAAAATTACCTTGATTACCATAAATAACATGTAGTGTTCCATATTTGCATTGGCCATAGCAAGTTAAAGAATTCAAAATAATGCCGTACACACACACACACACAAAAAAAGGCTGAAATAACACCAGATAAAAATATTTAAATAAAAATACAAAGGATTACAATACATTAAAAAATAAGCATATCACCAATTGAAGACCCATCCAATGCATAAATGAAGAAGCATGAAAGATATAAGGAATGATATGCATATGTTGCCATAAATATCTAACTAAATATCCATGAGCATAAACCATGGAGCAAAAATATGTAGTGTAAGCAGGTTTAAATAATAAAATTACATTATTTTCACCAATGGAACATAAATTCTACTGTCCTCTATCGTTGAATAAAATAATTACAGACTTCAAAGTATTCACTAATGGATCATATTAAGTGCGGCCCTAAAACTTTAAATAAAATATTTAAATTTTGCTACACAAGAATGTATTTTTACGAAAAAACATGTTGGTGGAATGAAAACTAAGTTGTAAGTATTAATAACTAACAGTAGTTTAAACATAAATCATTAACTGTATTAAATTAATAGAATAGAGGAATTAAAATTTTTGTCTACCCTACATATATAAAATCCTAATGAAACGAATTTATGAAAAGGATATTATGAAACGGCTGAATTGAAACGAATTTATGTAACGATTCTATGAAACGACTGATTAAACAACTGATTATATTTCACGGCGATTTCTCCAAAAATATGGAATACTTTGCGATGAAATTAACACCAAAAATCCGTATTGATCCGCAGATCTCAAAACTGGTATTAGAATTTTTAAATTCGAATTAGGTTTTGAAATATTATTTTTTTTTCTAATTTTAAATACTGTTTTCCTAATGATGGCAACTCAAATTTCAATCATAACAGATATATTTTTTTTTCATATTTCAGAAAAGGTTATTATTTTAAACTAATTTGGCGACCAGTTTGGCCTCCCTTAAATGTATGCTAAGAACAATGCTTTTTTTTTTTTTATTTCATCATCATTTTATTTAATACAAAAAAGTTTCATTTAAAAACACTTAAAATTAAAGGCTTTCACTTCTTTTTTTTTTTTTTTTTTTTTTTTTTTTAACGAAACGAAAGAAAAATATTAAGCACAGATGCCATATACGCAACACTGTACCTAATTGGTGCAAAAATGGCAGTATTTTGCCTGACATGGTAATCCGGCTATTGTTGCTTATTTATTAATAGATGTTTATTTACTTTTATTTATTTTTTATTTAAAAAAAAATGTTATAAATTGCTTTGTTCTATAGTTATTAATTAATTTGTTTTATTTATTGTTATTTAATTTTAAAAATAATAGAAAATAATTTAAAAATACACATGTCTAACTGGTATTCGAAAACGAGGTTTTCACCAAATTGTCGTAAAAAAAAAATCACGCAAACCCGGTGCTTATAACACCTGGGTTAAATATTAAGTAAAGCAAGAAATCATGACATTTAATTTCAAATTCAAAGCAAATGACCAATATCGCCAAATTATATAAATCGCCAAACCACTCGCCAAATTATACAAGTTGACGTAATTTTTATTTTAAATAACAAAAGAACAAATAAATTAGTATAAAAATATAAATACAAGTAAAGCGTCGAAATAAAATCACTTGATGGCGTAAACACGTGTAACTTCCTTCAAGTGAATGTGACATTTACGATCAACCATTATTGTTTAATCTTATAGTCTGGCGATAGATTTTTAGTCAATGGGATAACCAAGTAACCGTTTTAATTTACCACTCGAAAAAAAAAAATGCCAACTTACGAGTTAAAAAAAAAGTTGTACTTTTCCGTTATATGGACACCATTGTCGCCAAGCCTAATAGCTGGCGCAAAATGAAAATCACGTGAATTGAAACATTTGAAAAATAAAAGAAAAAACACTGTCGATAGTAAAGTGAGCCTTTTAAAAATTTTAAGCATATTAAAATTGAAATTATCTTTTATTTCAATCGGTAGTGAAGACAATATAGCGATTAAATTATGTTTATCAGGAAAATTTGATAAAATATTTTTTTCCCCCCACATTTCAATTGTCGAGAAACAGTTTATTTTATAAGCCAAAAAATTCTGTCATCTTCAACTTTGACAAAGACATAGACAAAAAAGAATCCATTTTTGCGGAAAAAAGGAAGAAAAGGGAAAATGAAAGGGATTATTAATTTCTTTTTTACCGTAGTTTTTCAAATTGAAACTAAAAAATGAAATAATTAAAAACAAAATGAACATTTTAAAATCGGAATTAAATGATTAGGTGTTAAAAGCAGAAAATAGGGAAAATTACGTCAAAATATTTACACCAAAATTAAAGATGTACGAAAACCTTAAAATAATAAAATTATCACACGCGAAACGCAATTAAAAGTGATACTTAAGTTATATGCAAAATGCCCAAATATAAATATCGTCATATTTAAAGTACTTAACATATAATTAAATTATTATGCGTGAAAAACTTTTAATGGTGAATATTAGGTCATATTTAAAAAGCTCAAACAATAATATTCCCAACCACTTTTTAATTAAATAATATACGTGCAAGTGCATTTTAAAAGAGAAAAAATAAATAAATTATTACATGAGAAATACATTTAATAGTGAAAATTTCATCATATATTAAAACGGTACATTTAAAAAATTTTTCATCCCGGAATATTTTACTAAATATTAAATATTAAATATTTATATGGTATAAAAGTAGTGCAGCTCAGGAGGGTACCATTCGTGCGATGCGCCAACTGTAAAGATTCCTTAACTGCTCGCGCATTACGTCACGTGGCGGACAGATTCGCCTCGCTTCGCTCGTTTCAATAGTATTCTGTATGCTGTTCTGCGTTGGATTTTTTTTCTGTGAATGATTTTAATTTTTATATTATTTTAACAGCCTTTTTAAAAAAAAAACCTAGTGAATGCACTATATCAACGTGTTCTAATAACTCTCGGAGAACACGTATACAGATTTATCAATACAGAGTCTACAATACATAACAGTACAGAGTCTCAAATCCGGAAATCGAAATTCCGAATTCTTCAAAATCCGGGCATTTTGTTAACTGACAATTATTATTCTGGAAAATCGCAAAGGACAAAATTTACTATACTAAGCTACAATTTCAAAACCGAATTCCTTTTACGAGCGTCAAAAAATTCCTGCATAACGCGAAAATCTCTAAGAACTGCATAAAAGAATCGCGAGAAATTCAGAATAAACTTTAATGAAAGAAAAAAAAAAGAGGACAGCATTTACTATATTAGAATAAAAGATTAAAACCAGATATCTTTCACAAATGCAGACAAATCGCCATGAAGGGGGGGGGGGGGGAGTTCGAAACTCGCAGAGGAGAAAATTTATTATATTTCGCTAAAAATTGGTAACCGAGTTCCTTTTACAAATCTCAAAATTCTAAAAATCGCATAAAAAATTCGAGAAAAATGCGAAAATCTCTGTACGAACTCCGAATAAACTTTATTGAAAAAAATGACAAGATTTAATGCAATAGTGGGCTAAAAAAATAAAGCCGGATTCCTTTTACTCATATGGAAAAATCGCCGCAAAAATTTAAAAAAGAAAACGTCAAAAATTGCATAAAAAAATTTAAAAATTTTCTTTTGTTATAGGGATTTTTTTTACCTTTAAAAAAAATTCCTCTATTAAAATATTTGCTTTAGCATTATCTTTTTTTACTTTCTTTTATCTATAACAGAAGAACGCATTGTAGTCGAATTTTTGTTCGACTTCCAGTTTTCGACGGATTTACACGTTTTAAATGTCAGAGATCCCGAAAAACATGTTTTTACAAAATATCTGTCTGTCCGTATATGTGTATGTCTCATTATATCATCGGAAAGTATACGAAGTTATGTATTTTTGACTATGGCCAGCATGTCAAGGTTAAATTTGGGGATATTCCGCCGGGAGGGGGCCCTGTAATAGCGATTTTTGTTCATTTTCATTATTGATTCACCGGAAAGCATACAAAGTTAGGCATAGATTTGAACCAAACTTCATACGCATGCTTTTTACTATTGACGCCAGATTCCAGTTGAAAATGGATATGTAACCCTGGAAGGGAGCGCTGTGATAACGATTTTTGTGTGATTTTTCGTAGTTTTGTTGTACATCGGCTGCTGATGCAGCGACATGCATTTCGTAACTATAACTAACTCGGCGATTCGCAAACAGAATAACGATGATATTTATTTTATTAAATATTATATTCGTGTTACTCTGATTAATAAAATGAAGCAGAAATTTCAGATGAAAATTAATGTAGGGTTGAAGTATTAGCCTATAAGCAGTGCTTAACTTGCGTTGGATATTATCGTTAATATAGTCTGTTTGATTCTCAGCTCCGCTACTTCTTTGTTTTTAGTGGAAATTTAAATATTGATCTGAATTCCCCGGCGCTCACTCCGGAATTTAGCGGAAATAGTGTTTCTAAAAAATCAAAGCCTAAATTTTTATTTCTTTTTTTCCCATTTCTAATATTTTGCGTTCTTTCCTACCAAAGCGCTTACGTATGTGACATAGTGTGTCCTGTGTAGGTTTTTTTTTTTTTTCAATGGTTTCAGAATGGCGACGAGGAATGTCAGAATTAGTCGCAACTGTTTCTGCCGTTTTTATTCGCTGCTTTTTGTTCGTGTTTTTAAAATATTCTCTCTGATTAACTTTCTAGCTCTGCACGGTGCTTAATTTGCTCCGATCACAGGAGCGCAGCTTCGGTACTTCTTTATTTTTAGTGAATATTTAAATATTAGTCAGAACAGACCAGAGTTTATAAATACTGCGCACCAATACAAAGAAGTCCCTGACGAGTAGGATTTTCTGAAAATTTCCCACTCCTGATTTTAATGTTTTTGCTCTGTTCATTTATTAGAATTTATTAGATATTAATGCCTAAAGATATGTCAAAAATATAAATTTCTTTTTGAGGAAGACGAAATTGCTTTAAAATTTGAAATAGTGTATGAAATATAAATATGCGTATGTGGGGGGGGGGGCAGGGGGATTATAAACTTTCTTGTTATTGCTGCAAAATATTAGAGCTCCGGTACTTTTTTTTTTTTTTTTTTGCTAGAAACTAAGCCCTGTGTATATATATTGTTGCAGATATTTGAATCATATTGATTTTGATCTTGAATAAGAATAGTGACATTCGAAATTTTTTGAAAATTTATATCTAGTAATCGGACAATGGATTATTGTTAAAAGTTTTGAAGTGAGTTTTGTTTAATTTATTCTGTTTGATAATTCTAGTCTTTTTATTATTACTGCTGTGTCATCATATTCATATAATTCATCCATTCATTTTATTTTACAATAGTTTAAAAGTTTTCATTTGTACTTTTACGCATTAAAAATGTAATTTTTTTCGCGAATTTATTGACGTGTTTGAATGAAACAAATGTATCGCGATATTATTTAACCATTATGTATGTTATATTTAACTAACTCGAATCAGTGTTCGAACAAATTATTTTAAGGAAAGTGATTTCGTTCACTTTACTTTCGAGGATCTGTTTTAAAAAAAATTATTTACTTCATATTCCGTTCTTTTACTCATCTATTTACAGTCTCTCTCCGATCTTGTCCGCCACGTGACGTTTCAGTCCTGCTCTACTCTGATTGGCTATCCTTCAAATGGAACAACCTTATGTAGAAGAATCTTGGTGCAGCTAGCGAATGTGTCTATATGTTATATCGGGAAGAGTTCCATATCATGTTATATATATCATGTTCCATAACATGTTATCATGCCATAGGGCACACTGCTATGCTTTTAGAATCTACGGAGCCTGAATGGGATTGGCGAGAGAAGCTCGCGGGGGGCTGAGCCCCCTAGTATATATATATTCATACTAATACATAAACTGAAATAAGTGAATAAGTAAAATTATGAGATAGATGATTCATTAAATGATGATTCGTTACAAATAAATGTACAAAATATAGTGGAATAATATATTTAAATCTGTGTCACCACAGTACATAATTACTTAAATAAATAAAATAATATAAAATATGTAGCTTATTAAATCTAAATTAGTTTAAAATATTGAAAATATTAAATAACCGTTAAAGTGTCATCAAACTCGCATAAAATTTAAAATACATATTATAAGGATAGAAAGAAAGAATAAAAAATTATAATCATTACATACACTTATATTATTGTGATAGAATTTACTATGTGTAAGGTATTAATATGATATTGTCCGCATTGGGCTATAAAGTGAAATTTACATTATTTATTAATAAAAAATTAAATAAATAAATAGAACTATTCATGCAGGCACTGAAGTGTGTTGAATCGACCACCGCAATAAAATATGTATTATTGCAACTTAATTATTATACATATGCCGCCCCTTCTCATTTTTTAAATATATAAATAACCTTGGCGTATATTTATCCAGACAACCCCGCCCTCCTCCAAACTCTGACATCTACCAACCCAGCCATCCTATAATTATTTTATTTTATTCTATTTTGCATTTTTATTTTTTTATTGTTATTCTATGCTTTTATAGTTTTTTACGCAATGTGTTATTTGTGTTGTGAGATGATATGTACTAATTGTATGTTAAAAAATATAGGAATTGTTTAGGAAAACCTTTGATTTATTGTATATATGTATGCATTCCTAACAACAGAAAATTAAACAGAATTAAACCATAACATAAGAAAGAGTAGTCATTGGGGGCCACCGTATTCCTTACCCATCATGGATATGCATAATATAACATATGAAAATGTAACACGTGTAAACTATTTATGAAATGTATTGCAATTTCAAAATAAAATAAATATTTTTAATACATAGTAATTGCTCTATTACGGAATTGCAGGTACTACTTGATTATCCCGTCGACCCATTTCGACAAATTACATAAATCGCCAAACTACTCGCAAAATTATACAAATTTGCATAGTTTTTTATTTTAAATAACGAAAGAATAAATAAATTAGTAAAAGATTAATAAAAATACAAAGAAAACATCGAATTAAAAATCACTTGTTGACGCAACAAACACGTGTAACGTGTTTAATGTCGAGTGAATGTGGCATTTACGATGAGCCATTATTGGCATTTAATCTTATAGTTTGACGATAGTTTTTGGGTCGACCGGATAATCAAGTAGTATCGAATTGCGTAAAAGAAACGTCCTTATAACTCCAAAAATTATAATCATATTAACTAACAGTTTACTGCGTCGGATTAAGCGTCTCATTTCCAATTAAAATATATCTTTGAATTGACATTTGAATGAAATATATGGTTTTGAAAATTCGAAGAGTGTGAAAAACATGGTTACAAATATCTCGGCAACTCATTATCCGATCGACTTCATTCTTTATTCAAAATTTATGTTTTATTATTATTATTATTATTATTATTATTATTATTATTATTATTATTATCTTTTATATTCACTCCTTAAACTAAACAATTTCGAAAATTTGTATATACCTTTTATCAGAACGAATATTTCGAGAGTCCAAAAAAAAAAAAGAAAAAAAAATAGTTCCGGACAATCGAAGTTACTGATATTCAATCAGTGTTGCCAGATTGGGGACTTTTTTGTCCCCAGATTGTTGATTGTCACCGCTTTTTTTAAATAGAAATATTCGGCCTATTTAAAAATAGATTAAAAATTCTGAAAAATAAGGCGAATTATACTATTTAAAAAAAGTGGTGACAGCCAAATAATCTGAATTAAAAAGTCCCCAATCTGGCAACACTGTATTCAATAGGTATATATCTTCTCATTATTGCATACTAAGTACACACCAAATTTCAAGTCTCTGTCTCAATTTGTTCGGGAGATAGAGCGTTTACAGACACACACACAGACGGAGGGCAATTTTTTTTTTTATCTAAAAATATGTTTTTCGGAATTCTGAATTGTAAAAATTCGTACTCGATTGTTTCATATTTAAATGAATTATTCGCTTAAACGTGACACCTTCTATCAATGAATGTACGGGCAAACATGAAATTCCGATTGCACATAACAATCTAACAGTACCGTATTTTATGGAAGAAACGCTGCGGCGTTTACGAGTTTAAAAGTTATTTTTTTCCAAGTGCGGCGTTTACGCCATGTGCGGCGTTTACGATTTATTTTAAATACCAACTGAGTTTCCTTAATTTAAAAATTCATAAAAATATTTAAAATCGGATTTAAATATTTTAAATAAAACTTCAGACATCTTAAGATATTAAAAACGAGGCATCCTACACTGCTCAGAAAACTTTGATTAAAGTTAGGTCAATGTAATGCTGTCGACAAAAGTAGCGTTCCGACGGATGCGGCGCTTACAACGGGTGCGGCAATTACGATATTTTTAAGCTTATTCAGGCCAATTTGAGGAGTGCGGCGTTTACGACGGGTGCGGCGTTTCTTCCATAAAATGCGGTACTAATATTTCGACAATAATCAAAAACTAAAACTGTTTTCTAAAGAAAATCTAATAAACTATACCCTTAAAACTTATCAAACAACAATTTACCAAAACGCCTAAATTTTTTTATCCTAACTTGAGAAATTTACAGAAATTTGCCGAACAGCGCGAAGCAAACTAAAAATCCCCTAAAATCGCAGTACATGATTATCCCAAGCGTCAGGGAAGATAACATTTTCATTTGATTATATGCATTCTTTTTTGACAAATTACTGACTGATAATTCATAGCAGAAAAACGAATTTCCTCTTAATAACATTTTTTGACAATAAATTGACATTCACAATTTTCACGTAAAATAACATATCGCAGCTAATATAGTATAAAGCAGACCAAATGAAATATAATGTAATACTTACTTTATAAAAAGAGCATTATCATCGAGGAAAGTTTCAACTACGTAGTTGTGCATAGCTGTATTGTTTGGAATATCAGGTGCTTCTCCTTGTATCCAAAAGAAGGCTTCATCAAGTCGATTTTCTGGAACAAGAGGTAGTGTAGCCAAACGCCTAATCCATGTTTTTACTTCTCCATCGAAATGTGCAGTTAATCCAAGCTTTTGCGCCTAAAATTGAAAATAACCTTTAAAATGATTGTTATACCGGCTGACTCAAAATATTATTGCATTATATCTTAAATCGCTGATGATAAGAGCATACTTCCAATTACAAAAGAGTACACAAAGGAAGTATACAATTTGTCTTTACATATACAATTTGTCTCATAAGAAACTATTTAAATGCAAAATTAATTTTTTATACAGACTACTTTCCAGAACTAACATTTAGAAAAAGATTTTCCCACTTCTAAAAAGGACAATAAAAACTCCCAATTTTTAATGACCAAACCATATAAAGTAATGATACATAATTTTTATTTTATGAATTTTCAGTGTTTTTTGGAACTAAAAGCAGAAAAACATGCTTTTAGTACCGAAAAACAATGCAAATTAATAAAATTTTAAGTAACATAATTCGATGTGTTTCGGTCATAAAACGGGGAATGGGTGTTTTTGTTTGACGAAGGACAGCATTTTCCAAATATAAGTTATAGGAGAAAAAGACCGTATATAAAAAATAAATTTCACATTGTAATATGTATACAGCTGCTGGTAAAATTAATGCCGCATGTAATGTAAGATCCATAAATGATTTGTATACTCTTTTGAAATTAGGTATATGCATAAATTGTACAGCTGTTTAAAAGACAATAACAGTAAACTTTATCTTAAATCAACAGATTTATGTATATGTTAATGTATACGTTTATCATTCATAATACCTTTCTAAATATACATTGCGTGAAATGAAAATAGCATCCTTTAAGTTCCGTAGTGGGAAAAACTTCTTTCACTGCAACTAAGGCACTGGATTCAAAATCCAGCATAATCCATGGTGGATAGAAAGTTATGCCATTTTCAATTGCTGTCAGCTTCAATTTTTCAAGTACAGCCACATAAGTGGATTTAAATTTATCTGGAAGCAGACAGTATGCTAAAGGCATAACTTTGTCCATCCAGAATCCATGAATAGTATATAGCTGCGAAAACAATTTCGGAACCAACCGAAATGTTCCATCTATGAACAGTCTTCTGCTGTCGCACAAAATTTTTAAATTTTCTTTAGTGCAAAAAACCTAGAAAAGAAATAATAATTATCAATGTATTATTTCACAAACTTAAAAATTATAAAATTTGTCATATAAAGGAATAGTTACTAAAGTTCTTTTGGAGTTATCTTGAAAGTCTATGAGAAGGAATTCTCTCCCATCAATTGTTTTTTTGAAAACATCTGTCAAAATGAGGTCTGTAACATCAGCTGGAAGGCTAGGTCGGAGACAGCTTCTAACTCTATACAGAGTAGATTTTACCATGCCGAAACTTGGCAGCGATGACGATGCTTCTACAGTAGCAGCTGCTTTTGGAAATTCTTCACTAAATGTAATAATATAGAGTTAAATTAACAGTCGTCATTCACTTTACTACTTAAAATAATTACTGTATCAAAACTGCATGTATTGTTCATCGTTATGCCGTTATGTTTAGAACAAGAATTCTGTGTTCTTTGATGTTTGGGGCGATGCTTGTGTGTGTCTAAGCTTGGACATGAGAGGGGGTAGGGATGTTTAAAGTGCTGAATATTTATATATATTGTATTATTAGGCCAATTAGGCCAATATTTCCATAATCGGGTTTTTATCTTGTTTCCATACGTTTTTAAAAACTCATAGGACGTTACATATTCATCTGCTTACGTCCATTATACTTCCAATATGACGTAATATTCACTTTTTTTTAAAATTCGTCAAACTGTTTATTTCATTTTCCTTTTTCACATGGAAATATTACAATAGAAAAGTTATGATGTAATATTCACCTTTTTTTTTTTAATTCGTTAAACAATTTATTTCATTTTCATTTTTCACGTGAAATCTTGCAATATAAAAGTAATTGTTGTGGCAAGAAATTTTATTGTGGATTTTAATTGTTGGCAACTGCCGTAACGAAAAATGTTTCAATTTGATAGGAAATTTATGTTAAATGTGTGGCTTTTATTAATTAGAAAATATTTCAATTCCGGATTACTTTAGTTGCCTCAGCCGTGTTTTAATTCATATGTACGTAACATTTCACAATTCTGGCTTCCAAACTGTGGATTTGTATAGAATTGCAGACAGACAGGCAGATTTTCATTTTTTTTTTATTAGATTAGATTATCTGTTTCCACAAAATCTGTTTCCGAATAGATTTTTCGGATTTTAATCTATTTTCAAATAAACATTTGTATATTCAACAAACATGTTTTACAAACAAAACATGATAAATTACCAGCATTAACATTAATGCGCGGCAGCGCAATACTTATTTATTTCCAGTGTCACTTCTCAATGTTAATTTAACATGGAAAAGCCTATGGAGATCATAACTTTTTAATTTTTTCTTCTCACCTTTTTGTCCCTGATGCCACTCATTTTTTATTCTTTACTAATTCTAATAGTATTATAAATTTAAAGTGTAAAAAAAGTTTGCCTGACGTCAGGGTCAAAACGAATGGTAAAATGTCTTTGCATATGGGTGAATATTGTTTCTCTCTGGTGGTACCCAGAGAGAAACATGGGCAAATTCTGTTTTTTACATTATTCAAATATTTTTCTTAATAATTCCAGTTTTCGCTTTTTTCATTGAAAATCAATGACATTTTCCATAGAAAATGTAACATTTTTACTTCATTGTTGCAAAAATTTCAAAAGCCGTAATAATAATTTATTTCTATTTAGTTGAAAGATTTTCACGTGAAATATTAAATTGAGCTTTTTTTTTTTTTTTTCAAAAATTAAAAAGGTGAATATGGCGTCATAGTGGAAATAAAATGGATATTTTCAGAATAAGATTTTGCTTTGGTCAAGTTTATATTTTAGTAAAAAGTTTCTACTGGGCAGCTATTTTTACGCAGGTAGCGAACTTAGTGGGGAATTAAATAACTTAAATTTTAAAATGTATTTTTTTTCCGAGATGAGAACTATTTATACCCCAAGTTAGTTGAACTTAGGTAATAATTTTCTGATGTGTTTGCATCAACTTGGGAGAGAATAAGGTTTAAAAATTTAAGTAAAACTTTTATTTTTTATTTTTTTACTGTATCACAGCTATAATATTGTTAAATATAAGTAGTAAGGATTCAACACAATTTACATTTACATTCATAGCGTTCCTGAGTGGGAAATAGGGTATCTAAATTTAAGTGAAGTTAATATTTTATGTTGTGATTATAGATTTTTTACGTTCAGATTAGAAGTTTTTGTCCAAACTACCGCAACCTGCATTACTACAGTGGTGATACATTTTGAATTACACATTGGTAAACTGCATCCCACATTGTGATGCAATACCGCATACTTCAAAGCGTGATGATGATACTCTCCATTAATTTTGAAATGCATTCGTCTGAGTGCAGTAGTTATTAAAAAACTTGAAATATTAAACAAAAACATAATTTTAAGAAGAAATTAATAGAACAAAATTTATTTCCTACATTGTTTAAGCCCGAGAAGGGACAGATATTAAGTTATTTCATTCAATTAGTTCTACATTTAATGTTAAATTTTTGTAACAAATTAGTTAAGGCAATTGAAGATTAAAAAATAAAAATAAAATTCATACAATATGATACTTAAAACACCCGAAAAAATTACATTCCGTTCAAATGAAATCGAAATAAATCTCAGAGTTTTTTTTAAGTTTTGTATTTTGCATGCATCTTATCATTTTATGCACAATTCTCATAAACATAAAACAAAATCTGCAATACAAATATTTTCAATCAAAAATGGAAGAAGTATAAGATTTATTTCGATTTCATTTGAACGGAATCTAATTTTTAAGGTGTTTTAAGTATCATATTGTATGAATTTTATTTTTATTTTTTAATCTTCAATTGGCTTAACTAATTTGTTACAAAAATTTAGCATTAAATGTAGAACTAATTGAATGAAATAACTTAATATCTGTCCCTTCTCGGCTTAAACAATGTAGGAAATAAATTTTGTTTTTTTAATTTCTTCTTCAAATTATATTTTTGTTTAATTATATTTTCAGAAATTAAGAACCATTTATCATCTTTTTACAGCTTAACACATTTAAAAATTGCCCTGCTAAATCAAAAGTAGAAGAAAACTAGTTGGATCTGCCAATCCCAAAACTTTGAAGTTCGTTGAAATTCCGTGCATTAGTTCTCGAGATATGACAATCGTGTAAATTCTGAAAAATGCAGCATAGCAGCTCCATCAGTTGCTCAATTTACACCAAAACTTAATCAGCAAAACTTATGCCAGTGTCTAACTGAATTTGAAATTCGATGAAAATCCATGCACTAGTTATTAAGATAGAGCTATTGCGGATATAAAAAAGCAGCATAGCAGCGCCGCCTGTAGGGCGATTTATACTAGAAACTAATTAGCAACAATATATGTCAATGTATAACTCAATGTCAAGTTTGATGAAAATCCATGTATTACTTCTAAAAATGTAACACAGCCACGCCATCTGTTGGACGACTAAAAGCAAAAAGTCCTTCCGGCCAGTGCCGGGAGGAAGAGGTAGCTTTCATATTCCTTATTTTAAAAAAGCCAACTTATATTATTCAAACACACGAAGCTCAATTAAGTGAAAACCGAATGTAGGAGATTCAATACTAATTTTTATCAATACTAAATCGTTATGAATGAGAATTTCGCGAAAGTAGTCAGCTTTATCCAAGCTGCTTTTATTTAAAGTAACTTATATTTGGCTGCCAAATTCGGTGATTTCTTAAAGTGCCTGCCATTTTAATACAACATGGTGGATGAGGCTAACCAGTGAAGTTGGTCGAGACCTTAGTAATTGCTGTGCACATGCTCACTCACATCGGAATCGGTTGATATATACGAGTGCTATCGCAGGCAAAAAATCAGATTTTTCAAAATGTTACCCACGTTAGAAATTGAAACTGCTATATCTGAGCCATTTTTTAAGATAAAGACAAACAAAAAATGCTCCTGAATCCTTATATCAATGTCAAATACTTAAGAAAGAAACCTTTTTCAATTTCTAATTTTTTTGCACCTCACTTTAAATATATATATTTTTTAATTTAATGGCCGTCATTTGGAAACAAGATGGCTGATGAAGCTGGCCAGCGAACTTGGTCGAGATATTTATGTATACTATCCACATGCCTTCTTCCATCGAAATAGGCGAATACGTGTGGTATCGCGAGACAAATACAAGATCGTTTCAAAGTGTTAGCCATGATAGAAATTCAAAGTGCTATAATTCAACCACTTTTTAAGATATAAACAAAAGAACAAATTTTCAGAAACAAAAACTGCTCCAGAATCTTTGTATCAAGGCCAAACACATAAAAAAAATCTTTTTCATTTTCCAATTTTTTAATACCTCATTTTAAATTTTAAATTACATTTTTTTTTTAAATGGCAACCCTTTTGAAACAAGATGGCGAATGAAGCTGGCCAACGAACTCGGTTGAGTTATTTGTATGTACTATGTACACACCAAGGTACATCCAAATCGGTTCATAAATATGTCTGTTATCACGTGGCAAAAATCAGGGCGTTTCAAAATGTCAGCCACACTAGAAATTCAAAATGCTATAACTCAGCCATTTTTTAAGATATAGACGAAACAAAAACTGCTCCCGAATCCTTTTATCGAGGTCAAACACATAAGAAAAAAATATTTTTTCAATTTTCAATTTTTTGGTACCACATTTCAAATTTAAATTTTTCTTAAAATTTTAAATGGCCGCCATTTTTAAACAAAATGACGGATGAAGCTGGCCAACGAACTCGGTCGAGACATTGGTCTGTACTATGTATAAACGAAGTTACATCCAAATCGGTTCATAAATACGCCTTTTATCGCGTGACAAAATTCAGGACGTTTCAAAATGTCAGCTTCGCTAGAAATTCAAAATGCTATAACTCAGCCATTTTTTAAGATATAGACGAAACAAAAACTGCTACGGAGTCTTTGTATAAAGGTCAAATACATAAGAAAAAAATATTTTTCCATTTTCCATTTTTTGGTACCACATTTCAAATTTTAAATTTTTTTTAAATTTTTAAATGGCCGCCATTTTGAAACAAAATGGCGGATGAAGCTGGCCAACGAACTCGGTCGAGACATTGGTATGTATTATGTACACACCGAATTACATCCAAATCGGTTCATAAATACGAGAGTTACAGTGTGACATAGGTCAGATATATATATATATATATATATATATATATATATATATATATATATTGATATATATATATATATATATATATATATATATCAATTTTGAACGGAGGGTGGTTTCGGGGTCTGGGGGTCATGATCGATGAAAATATACCAAAATTTTTTGAAATCGCTTTCCTCCGAACGGCTGCAATAGGTAGCTTTTTGTAAAGCTACCTAAAATGAATCACCACTCATTTGTATCAAGGTCAAGATCTACCTGAATCTAAAGTTTTATTAAATTTCGTGCATTAGTTTTTGAGATAGAAAGTCCACAAATTTTTAGTCACAAACAGACATACAAAGATACGGACAGACAGTCTGACAAACAGACATTTTCTAAAAACAGTCAAATCGTTTTCAGGACTTTCTAAAACGTATCAATCCATCTATAAGCTGAATAGTACAGGTAAAATACACCAAAAATTGACTAAAATACAACAACTGATAGCCATTCCACGAAAATTTGGAAAAAACTTCATTTTGGCATTAAATGAAGATCCAATGAATCCCCCAAAATAAAGTTGTTTTATCCTGTTTATTTTTTATTTTTAGCCTCCGGTACGGTATGCTATTTCTTTCTCCCAGCTTATTTTGTGTCCAAAAAATAACGTTACTTTACAGAAGCCAGCCGTAAAACAAAGCATTAGGATTAAATACTCTTTAGCATTTTTTTAAACTTCTAAGCATCGCTCATTTTCAATTTTTATACCGTCGTATTGGAAAAAAAAGTTCTTTTAAATGCATTTTGTTTGAAAACTGTATCTCCATTTATTTTTGAAATATTAATTTTTTTGTAGTTTTTGGAGCCATTTGTTTAATATTGGCAACGGAAGTACTTGATTTCTGTAGAAAGTAAAGGTAAAATAGTTACAAAATAGTAATTATATATTTTTGTTGCCATTTTCTCACAACAAGAACGTAAATGTGGAATTCTTAAGCTGATGCGAATGACGTCATTTTACATAAAATAAAACATGGGCAAGTCTTAACACATTACACAGTCACATTAAGTCTTAAAATTGAAATATGTTTTGCACTGCAGTAGAGTCCCGCTTAACCGAGTTATTGTCTTCTGATGGACTGGTGGCTTCTATTATTATGAAACAGACATTATATATGAAGTGTCAGGTGAAAATGAAAGAGCAGCCGTAAAAAAAAAAAAAAAAAAAAAAAAAAAAAAAAAAAAAAAATGGCCATTTTTCCCCTATTCTGACCAGAAAATCAGAGTTCTAACTTTTTACGTCTGCTCTTTCATCTTCAGCTAACACTTCATTTATAATGGCTGTTTCATAATAATAGAAGCCATCAGTCCATCAGAAGAAAATGAAGTAATGGAAATGCCGGGGGCGACACTAAATTCTGAAAAAGCAGAATTCCTGTTCTCTAGTATTTTTTTTTCTTTTTACCGGAGAGCCAAAAAGGGGTAAAATTTACAACCGGAAGGGTGGGAGGATCAAATTTTTATAATTAGATCTTATATAAGATAATATATTAGATCTTTTATAATTAGATTTATTCAGTTTTTTTTTTTTTTTTTTTTTTTTTTTAATTCTGAAACGAATGACACCATCCGAAAGTCGATGCGATCATTCGTTAAAAACTTAGGAGAGGTTTTATGAACACAAAGTCATGAATGGCTTTATGAATACAAAATAATGAATACACGGATTTTGACAACTTTGATGACTTTGAAAAATACTCGGACAATCCTTATTTTGGATATTGTTGTTTGGAGGAAATTTAATAAGGTTAGATTATTTGATATGATATAAAAAATGTGTTTTGAAAGTAAAATAAACTTAACAAAGCTTTGATCAATAATAAAGTATAATTTTCGACTTTGTATTAATTAAATCTAACATAACTTTGTAAAGGACGATCGCATTGTCTTGCGAATGGTGTCATTCGATTGAGAATTAAAAAATACTTAAGAAACAAAACCTCACTTGGTTTGTTTAAATTTTTTGAATTTGGGTTTAAAATGCCCCATTTGGTCCCCAAACCATGGTAAAACAACTTTATTTTTTGAGGACTCATCGAATCTTCATTTTGTAATGCGAAAACGAAGTTCTTCCGAAATTTTGGTAAATAGCCATAGGTTGTTTAAAAAAAGCTCTATTTTACCAGTACTAGAAGTCGAAACTTTTCATGTATCCAGTACTTCTTGTAAAGACTGAAGAAAGTAAAAAACCGCAAGTGAAATCACGCCTCCCAGAGACGATCATTTTTTTTTTTTTTTTACGCTAAAAGTAGCTAAACATCCGAAATTATAGACAAACTTTTTAGAGCATCTCGGCTGATCGGATTTACATTACTTATAAAAATTTCGAAACATTCGGGAAAGTAGAAGTATTTAAAAAGAAAAAGAAAATTTATGAAATTTTCGATGAAAACGTTTAAAAAAGCGAGGTGTTTCGGCGCGGCTTAAGCTCACGTTTTCATAACTAAATATGCATATTTTTTCAGGAAAGTTTAAAGAGGACTTTGGATACAGTTTTATTTGCAATCGGTTAAAATTTCAGAGAATTCGGGCAGTAAGAATTTTTTTTTTTTTTTTTTTTTTTTTTTTTTACTTTCTTTTATCTTTATACGAAGAAAGTATTGGATTCATGAAAATTTTCGAATTCCGGTTTTCGACGGATTTACACTTTTTAGGGGTCAGAGAACCCGAAAAACATGTTTTTACGAAATGTCTGTGTGTGACACAAATATTGTGGGCGCTCTATCTCAAGAACTAATGCACGGAAGTTAATAAAAATTTATATTCTGTTAGAACCTGATACAAATGATGCTGATTAGTTTTTGGTGCAAATCGCCCAACAGGTGGCGCTGCTATGCTGCATTTTTTTACGATTTCCGCAATGATTCTATCTCAAGAACTAATGCACGGAATTTAATAAAAATTTATATTCAGTTAGAACCTGATACAAATTGATGCTGATTAGTTTTTGGTGCAAATCTCTCAACAGGTGGCGCTGCTAGGCTGCATTTTTTACGATTTCCGCAATGGCTCTATCTCAAGAACTAATGCACGGAATATCATGAAACTTCAGATTCAGTTAGTTCTTGATATGACTTGATGCTGATTACGTGTTTGTGTAAATCGCTCAACAGGTGGCGCTGCTGTGCTGCATTTTGCACGATTCCCGTAATAGCTCTATCTCAAAAATTAATGCACGAATTCCATCTAACTTCAAATTTAGTTAGATGTTAACACAAGCTATTGCTGATTAGGTTTTGGTGTTAATCGTCCAATAGGTGGCACTGCTATGCTGGAATTTTTATGATTTCCGCAATAACTCTATCTCAAAAACTAATGCACGGATTTTTCCGAAACTTTAGATCCAGTTAGACTTTGACGTAAGTGGTGCTTGACGTTTGCTTGGTGGTTTTGGTGTAACATAGGTTTTGGTGAAAAGCACCAAGAAGGTGGCGCTGCTAGGATGAATTTTGCTGGATTTACACGATTTCAGAGATAGCCATATCTCAAGAACTAATGTACGGAATTTCATATCTTTAGAATCCTTATGATGAGCATAGATTGCCGTTTAATTTTGGCAGTGTGATAACGAATTTTATAGTATTAACATGTATGAGATAGAAGAAAGTTTTGGGATTGGTACATCCGACTAGTTTGTTCTTGCTGTTGTGTTAAAGGCCCCGATGCGAATATAAACAAACAAAAGTGAGAAGGAAGAAAAAATGTCTCTTTTACAACTAGATATGAATATTTTTTTCATGAAATTTTTTACACATGCTGTAAAACCGTTATATTTATAATAGGTAAAAATTTATAAGATTTCGGACACCAAGAACTTTTTTTTTTTCTCTTTTTAAATATGAAACCTCCCTACGTGGAAAAAAACAGGAAATGTCTTCTTACTGGTGCTTTTAACACTAAAAATTAGTAGTTTTTCATTTAAAACGATAAATTTTGATAAAATTAGATTAAATATATAAAATAGTACAAATTTGAGGTTTATTTAAGGTTATTATCAAGGGCTTAGACGGGTCAGCTAGTTTTTAAATAAAAATGTTTAGAAGGACGCACAGTTTGACTAAAGAAAATGATTATTTTGGCGATTTGTTTTTCAATGAGTTTTGCTTAGAGTATGTTTAAAACATTAAATTCATCATAAAAATTTTTAAAACATCAAAATTTAGTAAAGTCTATAAAATTTATAATTTTATCAAAATTTTATTTTTTATTTTACCTTAGATGAATAAAATGTTAAAGCAGATGCACATATCTTGTATAAAGGCTTTAGAATAACTTTTAAAGATTTTTTTATGATTATTTTGATTTATTAAATTACATATATTTATTCTCTTTTACAATTTTCTTAATGTTTCTCTTTTATAAATCAGGCATGAAAGAGATCCTCCTAAAGGAGTAATTTCACCTTTTTAAAAGAAATTCTGGACGCTCTCTGGATTAATGCAAAAATGTAAAGAAAATATTGTTATCTTATGGGATGGGGGGGGGGGGGAGAATTAATGATAATTTTGTCTACTCAAATACTTGTAGCTTGTTTCCGAATTGCTGTACCATCAAATCAAAGGAAATGGATTTCTTAAAATGGAAAGAAAGTTTCCATGAGGTTCTGTTTAGATTTTAGAACAGAAAATTTTGCTTTATTTATTCAACACTTTTGGGTAGTTTCAGTGATGCATTTTTGGAAATATATTTCTGGAGCAAAGATCAATTTGATGCGCATATAGGTTGCATAGAGATTTTTTTAAAAAGGTGGGGAGGGGGGGGGGGTTAAAATTTTAAACAGACAAACCATTCAAAATAATATTTATTTTGAAAAATTATCTCTATACTTCACATAAGTTCATCAGATATATTTGGATTTTATACCTTTAGAAATCTGTCTTCAATTTTCGTTTTTGATTTAGTGAATCTATACATTTGTTGTTAGCAGTGGCGCCGACTTTTGAGAAATATTGTATGGGCTCAAAGCCATTTTATTATAAAATGACACTACCGTTTGGCTTTCCTTGAAGGTTTGGGAAAACACGATATTTAAAGTTATGATAAGTTAGAATTTTTTAGAATGGAATATAAAGCTGCGATTATATTTAATTATATTCTCATGAGATCTTTGTTTTATGGACTCTAGTATTTATTATTGTGTCATGAATTTGACTACAAATTAAAACGCAAAGGACTAAAAAATATTAAAAAATTGGCATGTAATGTAAATACACTGAAATGCTTATATTAATAGTACTGTTTGTACTTAAACTGTATCGGATGATTCAAAATAGATAAAATCTCTTGAACCGATGATAATAGAAAGATACTTCCAATTGCAGAAAACATATTAATCAAGTACATCTTTCGGATATGGCAGTTATTTAAAAAGGGGCTGTGCGCATTAAAATACGAAATTTAAATTTTTTACGGCCTCCGTTTCGTATAGCATATATTTAGAAAGCGAATGGTATTAGAAGAAAGTCCTAAGAAGGACAATAAAAAAAAAAAAAAAACTTTTATCAGAAAAAAATACTGAGTTTTTAAATTTTATGAGTTTTCTCGCGTTAAAAACGTTCTTTTCCTATATAAAGGTACTTAACGAATTTTTTAATAAAAGAAACCCATCTTTTGCGTAGCACGGCATGTTACAAATATGATCTCCTAATTTCACATCTACCAATAAATACATCACAAGCATCCTCTTAAACAAATTTTCCTCATAATGAAAATTGTGTGGGCTGAAAGAGAAAATTATTGGGTGGGATCGAGCCCCACGAGCCCATATAAGTTGGCGCCACTGGTTGTTAGTTTAAATTGTTTAGTTTGTTTTTTATACTTTGTAAGTTACAAAAAGAAAATAACAATCATAGTATATACGGTTATATTTCATTTTATTGTATATATGAATAACTGTTAAATTGTGTCCAAATTACACGAGTTTGGCCTTATTGTATAGAAGGGAAAAAAAAATTCCTCCTTTTTTCCTATTTCTGACTTTCATGCCTGATAAATTAAACAATTAAATGTTAAACATTTTGGAACTATATATATATATATATATATATATATATATATATATATATATATATATATATATATATATATATATATATATATATACACATTTTATAATGGATGTTGATTCGATACTTTTATATCTAATATTTAATAAAGTTAACGATTAACTTATATTTCAATTTTAGCCTACTCAGGACAGTATCATATTAATTTCTAATAGCATACTATCTTAAATGAGAATAAAATGCATTATGAGTGTATTTGTTATACCTAATGTTATGACAGTATGGATTTTATTTTGGTAATTTTTTCCCCCTCAATCCTTTTTAAATCTTGTTTCATTTTGAACTTAATTGGTGTTCAATGGTTTATTTCTCGGTTTTATGTGTGTGGTAGTCCCAAATTCATATTCTTTAGAAAATTTATGGCTAATATGAAGATGAAACAGCACATTTTATTTGTGGAACTTAAGGCATTTGGGACCCGACGATTCTGTCTAAATTCTACAAATTTCCATCATTCCATTTCTGTTATTCAATTTCTGCTGTTTTTTACTATGTTTTTGGAATCTACGTATTTTTTAATGTCATTTTATTCGTAATTTGACAGTTTTTGTTGGTGGTCGGTAATATTTATTTAATGGTTATATATATATATAAGGCATGAAAGTCAGAAATAGGAAAAAAGGAGGAATTTTTTTCTCCTGCTATCAATATATATATATATATTAGGGTGGATCATAGAATAAAAATTTTTGAATTCAAAATTGGCCCGGTGTGCGAAAATTGTGTATTGTGTTGCTTATTATGTAAAAAAGAAAAAATTCCGCCCCCTGAATTGGTATCTTCATGCGCCCCAAGAGGCGCGAAATCCTCGAATTTTAGCTAAATTACGCTAATTTTCCTGAATTTTAATAGCCATTAAAAAATTAATTTGTTATTGCCCCATTGTGGATACAATGCTACTATGTCTCCTCATCATATGTAAAAAGTTTCAAATCCCTTGATCATCATCTTCATGCGTCCCAAGGGGCGCTCTTACCTATTATAATTATTTGATGCTTATTAAAACTGGGGAGTTAAATGTAAATATGGAAAAGGAACATATATAGCCGAAATTAATAAAAATTTGTGTAAATCTTGATTTTTATTATGTAACAGTATCTTCATACAAGCCTAAAATAAATCAAATTTTGTCAGATTTCATAATGTTTTAACCCTGTTGGGGCACGTGAAGATGATAATGTAGGGATTTGAAACATTTTAAATATGGTAAGGGGACATAATAGCATTGTATCCACAATGAGCCAATTAATAGCAAATTTATTTTTTTAAATAGGTATTAAAATTCAGGAAAATTAGCATAATTTAGCTAAAATTCTGGGATTTCGCCCCCTTGGGGCGCATGAAGATGATGTTCAAGCGATTTGAAACTTTTTACATATGGTATGGGGACATAATAGCATTGTATCCACAATGGGCTAATAACAAAATAATTTTTTAATAGCTATTAAAATTCAGGAAAATTAGCGTGATTTAGCTAAAATTCGAGGATTTCGCGCCCCTTGGAGCGCATACAGATACAAATTCAGGGGGCGAATTTTTTTTTTTTTTTTTTTACATAATAAGCAATACAATATGCAACTTTCGCACACCGGACCGAATTTGAATTTTAAAAAAAATGCCTACGATCAACCCTAACATATATATATATAATCAAACTTTTTGTAAAAATAAAACATTTTAACTTTCAACAAATTAAACCAGTATAACAAAATAGTAAATGATGAATAAATACTTGTGGTTATTCCTTGAAAAGCAAGAAATTAAAGTGGTTGTAAAAGTGCTTTTTTTTTTTTTTTTTTTTTTTTTTTTCAAACAATAAGACGTATATGCACATGTAAGGATAAAAATATATGCTTTTGTGAAGTGTATTTATAAATAACTGCATTAATAATGTTTTTGTACATAGGACCTGACACAGCGATGAAAAAAAAGGGGGGGGGGAGGAATTAAATTCTTCTTGTGTAAATTAAAACTGTATAAACTAAATATAAAAACTTCTATGGCACGATCAACAATCGATTTGTAAAAATAAACAACCAAAGTAAAAGGAAAAATAGTTTTTTTTGTTTTGTTTTGTTTTTAAATATACCAAATTGTTTAATGAATCAATTGTTTCAAGGCTCCATAAAAAGGGGATAGCAGGCTTAAACTGGTATTTATGTGTATTAATATTCTCCTGGAATCGAAATTTGGGCAATAATCTAGATTATTGCTTTTTCTTAAAAGTAAACGAAGAAAAATGTATCATTTATATTACAAAATATAATTCAAAATAGCGAATAGGATATAGGTTCCTTTTTAATTTCTTTATAACATAACTTTCATAAATCTCAATATTTCCTCATTTGAATAAACATTTCAAATGATACATTTAATGTAAAATTTTCTTTCTTGTTGCCATAGCTTAAACAAGATAAATAAAAATAATAATGTTTTGATAAAAGTATATTAAATTGGAATCTTTAATGCATGTTTTCATATGCCGAAGTGATGTGATATTCAATAGAGAATATATATTTTTTCTTTTTTAAACCCGAATTTTAAACACATGTAAAAATATTATAGTCATATTTTTTCACATTCATTGAAATATATGTATATTTAGATAATGTAAATAAATGCAGATTAAATAATTTAAATAAGATTAAATAATAGATTAAATTTAATATACACAGAAAGCTTCTCAACATGATTGTGTTATTAGTGGCATAATTTTCGCTTATTTTTTTTTAAATAATTGTATATTTAAATATAATATACTTAAAAATTTATTTTTTGTGCACATTTTCATAAAATTAAAACAGTAGAATTTTAATCTTAAAATATAAAAAGAAAAACAAATGTATTCAATGCAATTTAATTAATTTATTTTAAATTTGTGAATGAAAATCTATATTTTCCTTGAAACATAACGTCAATTTCATTGGCCCTCCTTTCTTAGTAATATTTTATTTTCAGCCAAAAATCAATATCATTCTCAAAAGGTTTAAAATAAATAGCATTAGTACTCAAATGATTTTCATGTGAAAATTGGCAAACAAAACAAAAGGAAACAAATCAGTAAATAAGGAAACAATACAAAAAATTAAACTCTTTATAATTGTTAAAAAGAGCTAAAGCGACCACAAAATTGGTGTAACGCATAGAGAGACGCCAGAAAAACAGTTAAATATTTTCCAAAAATAGCCACATGGCATTCAGAACATAAAAAATGTAATAAAAAACCTTCATGAAAAAAATAAAAATAAATAAAAGAAATAACAGTAGCAGCACAGCACGCGTACTTTTTTGCTGTTGCTTATAATTCTCTCTTCTTCGTCGACACTAATTATGAATATGTAAATTAATTACGCCTAAAAATTAAGAATTCAAAAAATAATTTGTACAAATTAGTAATTCGACATAGATTTCATTCAATAGAATTTTTTATAGTTCCACTAATCATTGATTATAAAATTTAATTATGTTTTCTTTTTTGCGGGGAGAGGGTACTGAAAAGTTTTTTAAGAAAAAACTGCAAATTAATAAACTTTTCGCAAACTCAAGAAAAACTAAATTTTAAATTCCTTATACGATAAACAAGTAAAATGTATTTTTCATTTAGATATAAACAGAGGTAACTTATTAATTTATGTTTAGTTTTAATTACATGGATTACATTTATTGGACTTAAGTACTATGTTTTAAGAGATTTTCTTTAACCCCTTAATTCTCGCTCGCGTGATATTCACGGGTTGTGTCTTTTATTCAGCTTGTTTGATTCCCACCAGTTTTATAAAATAGTTTAATTGACTTTATTATGGTATCATTTTAATTGTCAATAAAGAAGGTGAATATTTCTTTTTCAAAAAAGTGGTACCAATAAGTAATTTGAATTTTTAAACCGTAATTTAATGCGACCGTTAAGGGGTTAACGAAATATTATTGCAAATTACTTAAAAATACAATATTTTTCACTTACTCATAAATTCTTGTTACTGGAGCAGCTGGATTATCCTTAATCTTCTCAACAAGTTTACTTTTAAATTCCATTGCGCGTATTTCTCTTGAAGTTGGTTCATGGTTATGTGGAAATTTGCCTATTTTGAAAATTAAATTGTTATTTAAAATTATCCTTGACTTGCAGGATACATGCCGGATGCAACGCCAATAACTTTTATCACCAATTCTTTTGTCTTCTTTGAATAAATATCCAGCATGTACCGCAAATACTTTTTTCCTTAAGGTACTGATGAATTGTACTTCCATTGTCACACAAAGACTGAACAGAAATGCATGAGACACTGAAAAAAATTGTGAGAAGAAAATTCTGACAGAATTTTCTAGATCTTTTTGTCTTGTTACCCTTTTATTGGTTAGATGATACAATGCATAGTAAAATACTATTGAGCTAAGTTGAAAAAAGCAATAAAACGATAAATTGTGCTCGAACATGATCTGCGACAGCAAACCCCACCCTCTTAATGACCAAAAGTGAGGGTGGAAGCTAGGATGGAGCAACTCTTCGTAATTTTGTTCTGATTCACAGGGATTCAGAACTAAACGCTGCCACTATGCAACTCCTGTAAGATCCCTTACATTTCCCCCTCTTAATGACTTTCGGCTAACATTTTTTCGACTTTAAGGGAACAAACCGCAGAATTAGGGCATATTTTTAACGGGCAAGCTGGGCCAAAAAAAAAAAAAAAGATCCGCGGGTCGTCCAACCCGATTTAAAAATTTAAACGAAACCGATAAAATATGAATAATTTTCAATGGATATGACCAGTGTAGGGCAGAATTACGATATTTTTTAAATACCAACTGAGTTTCCTCAATTTAAAAATTCATAAAAATATTTAAAATCGGATTTAAATATTTTAAATAAAACCTCAGACATCTTAAGATATTAAAAACGAAGCATCCTACACTGCTCAGAAAACTTTGATTAAAGTTAGGTCAATGTGACGCTGTCGACAAAAGTAGCGTTCCGATGGCGTTTACAATGGGTGCGGCGATTACGATATTTTTAAGATTATTCAGGTCAATTTGAGGAGTGCGGCGTTTCTTCCATAAAATACGGTAATTGATTAACATGCAGAGCACTGAAAAGTAATTTCAATTTAAGCTTTTGAATTGTATAACCCGATAATCGTGTGACGGATTACAAATCAATTCTTATTTAACATTTTAAAATTTAATTTGATTAATTTTAATCGATTACGTGGTGATTTTGATTACTAATTATTTTATATAATCTAATTAAACTGTAATGGATTACAAGATGATTCCAATTACGTTTTTAATTGTATAATCCAGTTAACCTGTAATGGATTGTAGGTCAATTCCAATTATATATTTTTTAAATATAACTTAGATTACATTCTTACACATTCTACATATTACATTCTTCTTAGATTACATTCTAGAATATTACAAGTCAATGTCGACTGAGTGTATTTAAAATGCGCGCGGGATGAGAGGTATCCCGCAAGCAAATTTTTTAAATCTGATATATATTATTTATAACATATAAAAAAATTAAAGAGGGGAAGGAGTGATAATTGTCACCCGGGGGCAATTTTCTAACTTTTTCCGAGTAGTTGTTTTCTAGGGTAGGGCAGAGAGGACACTTGCCCGGTCGCCAGAACGAAAGGCGAAGAGGTCGCCAAATGGAAATTTTGTTTTTCGTTTGATACAAAATGTGAAATCTGTCTAAGACGAAATCTGTCTAAGGACGAAAGCTGTCTAAGGCGGAAATTTTTAAACATAGAGATATCCAACAAATCTGTCTAAGACAGAAACAATCTGTGTAACGCGGAACCGGACATTCATTTTGGGGTCCCATGTAGCAAAGTTACTGTTTAAGACGGAAGAAAATTCCGCTGGGAAATATAAATGGAAAGAAACCTTATCTTTTCATAATGATATGTATTGTACAGTCTAACTACCAGAGGTCAGAAGGTGCCTCACTGATTGATGACAGTGACAAATATAACAATATTCGATTTTTTTTTCTAGTTAAGTTCAAGATAATATATATATATGTATATATATATATATATATATAGTATTTTAAGATGATATATTTTTTTCACTAAAACATGTTATTTTGGTTTATACCAGTGTGTTTGTGTACTATCAATTTGTTGTGTAAATTAATATTACTATAAATGTATAAAAATATCTACAAAGATTCCATGTTTATTTAAATAAAAAAATTTTAAAAGATACGTTAGTTTTAATTTTTAGCCAAAGAAATGTTTAATACTCCGTGAACTCTATCTCTCTATATAAAGTTTTTCTGTCTAAGCCGGAAATCTGTCTAAGACGGAAGTTTATTTCAGTCCCAAGCGATTCCGCCTTAGACAGATTTAACTGTATATGTGGATGGACATTTGATGCATTCGTATATTTTAAATATCTCCTCGGGAAATTAATATTTTTAACTTCTATTTTTTTGTGTGCACTTCCTAAAAGATGTCTATTTTCTTAGTTCTCTAGAGTTAATTTTGTATGAAGTGTCAAAATCGTACTCACAGTTCGCCCGCTTTTGACACATAAAATATTAAATTCAGCGTAGATTTCAAAAATATTTTGAAAACTAAGAAAAAAAAAAGAGATATCCTTTAAGAAGAGTACACCGAAAAAAGATGTTAAAAATATGAATTTCCCCGAGAAGATATTTGAAATATACGAATGCCTCAAAAGTCCATAGACTTAACATTACGGAGCAGAATTCTGAAGCTGAGTGACCAGCCCCCTTAAGGCTTTCCTCAAATCCAAAGGAGCTACTTTCTGACACATTTCTTAATTCATTTCTTTTCGGAAACGCATAAGATTGGCAGGTGTTCTTATTCAGAAACTGGTAACCGAATGACGTTATGCATTTTTTGACAAAGGCAATATATCTTTGATAATGGCAAATTTAGCGTTTTGAATGAAATTTCAGGAAGCGACTGCACGGGAAAGGAAAAAAAAACATGCAGCCACGTGATAAGAATCTGTTATAACTCGACAAGTGATTTATTTATCAAAAAGGGAAAACGCTATTCAATTCCAAATCCCTTCAATAGTCAGGCTTGTCAATTTTATGCCTTCACAGTTAAAAATTAGTCAGAAAATGTGTCAAAGTTTTGAGTTGTTGAGCAGTGAATTTGAGAACCACCTTAAGGTATATTTCTAAAAAGTACGTTAACAGAAGTTCATTATCGCTATTAATATTTTTACGAAACACATTGCCTACCCTACACATACTGAGAACAATTCCGGCCCTGCTCGACTATGTATAAAAAGAAATGTAAGCCTGATCTCAGACCAGCACAAATCTGCTAAAAAAAAGAGCCCGGGTCAGACATCATGTAGCTCTCTGATGCCGATCTCTACACTGGACATGTTACATTTCTGTATTGATGTTGTCAAACTAGCATTGGTTCGTGACGCACATTTATACTTATTCTCGCGAAAGTCATATTCATTGAAAATAGCTCATTTTGTCGGCTTCGTTTAAATTTTTATATCGGTTCACAGGCCTGCTAAATTTTTTTATCGGCCCGGCTGGCACGTGCAATTTTTTTACCGGACGGACCCCACCCGTTTATTTTGTTTATCGGCCCGGCCCGTTGAAAAAATTGTCCTAATTCTGCCCGTCCGGCCCGTGCCGACCTCTAGGCTGAACTACATAATTAGTCTTGTCAAATAACGAAATCGAAACAATCCGAAAAAAATTCCGCTTTATACAGGTTTCCGTCATAGAAAGTATAATTGTCGGTATTCTTTCTTTTGGAAATATCGAAGGCAACATGCAATGTTTTTCATTGAAAATAGGATTCCATTATAGACGGATTTAATTTTCACATATTTTACGGTAGTTGTAAAAATACCGAGAAAAATGCAAACAAAAGCAAAGTATACTCGTATAAAAAAAAAAAAAAAGAAAAAAAAGAAATGCAACGAAAAAGTAAAAACGCACAACGGTAGCTATCGACTCATTGACTTCAAGCAACATTTATGAAAAAATAAAAATTCAAGTGAGAATTCTGAAAAGAACGCTCCCATAGGTTTAACATTAGCGTGCGAGTGTTTCACTCTGACAAACTTGAATGCTAATGTTAAACCTAGGAGCAATCTTTAGATTTCTCGAAATATTTTAAAATTTACTGTTAAATTATCGTATTCAAAATAATTTCTTTTGTATACGATACCCGAGGTCGATACCCATTGTCGTGCTTGTTTCAATTTTGATTAGTTTTTTTAAATGAGGATAATTTTATTTTCAGAACCGGTTCGAAAAATGAAAGTGTTTGCATATGAAAAAACTAATTAAAATCGAAATGCACAACGATGGGTATCTATCGAATCGTCCTCAGGTATTCTATGCAAAAACAAATCATTTAAAACTATTAAAATATAAGCTAGAAATGTATAAAGATTTCTCCCATAGGTTTAACATTAGCGTTGGGTTTCTTTGCGTGACTAGTCACGCAAAGAAGCTGGAACGCTGATGTTAAACCTATGGGATTGTTCTATTTAAAATCTCTCGCTTTCTTTTAAATGTTTTATTTTTCTGTCTTGGAAGAGCTGAGTTGGTTTGTAACAGTATTTACTTTTTCGATTTTAGTTGTATATATATATATATATCATCATCATCATCATCATCATCATCATCAACCGTTTTCAATCCACTGCTGGATGTAGGTCTCCCCCAGATTTTTCCAATGTTTCCTGTCTAGTGCTTTAGTCATCCAATTTACACCGGCTACTTTTCTGATTTCATCACTCCATCTTACTTGAGGTCGTCTTCTTGGCCGTTTTACATCTCTGGGATACCACTGTAGGGTGTTTGTGCTCCATCTATTGTCTTGTCTTCTTGCGATGTGCCCAGCCCATTTCCATTTTAGCCGTTTAATTCTTTCAATGATGTCAAAAACTTTCGTCTGACTTCTTATCCAGGTTATTCTTTTTCTGTCTCTTCTAGTTATACCTAGCATACATCTTTCCATACTTCTCTGTGTTGTTTGTAATCTTTGTACCATCCGTTTTGTTAGCGTCCATGTTTCTGCTCCACAAGTTAGGACAGGCAAAACACATTGGTTAAATACCTTTCTTTTCAAACACAGGGGCATGCTACTCTTCAGAATAATATTGTTCTTCCCAAAAGCACTCCATCCATTTCTTATTCTTCTATTGATTTCATTCATGATACTATTATCAGATGATATTTCTTGCCCAAGGTACACATAACTTTGCACTTCTTTAATTTCAGTGTTGTTGTAGACGATTTTCTTTTTTGATGCAAATGAATTGAACATCACCTTAGTCGTTTCCAAGTTTATTTTTAATCCCACATTAATGCTAGCTTCTGCCAAATCTTTTAGCATATTTTCCAATTCTTCAGGACTGTTACTGAAAATTAAAATGTCGTCAGCGAATCGGAGATGACTTAAATATTCCCCATTTATTCTAATCCCTTTGTTTTCCCAATCCAGCTTCTTGAAAATATTTTCTAAGACAGCAGTAAAAAGCTTAGGCGAAATGGTGTCTCCTTGTCTTACCCCTCTTCCAAGCTTGATCTTTGCTTTTCCTTTGTCCAAGCGGATGGTTGCTGTTGCTTTCTTGTAAATCTTCTTTATAATATTGATGTAAGGTTTGTCTATACCAATGTCCTCCAGAGATTCTACTACTGCTGGTGTGTAGACCGAATCAAATGCTTTTTCATAATCAATAAAGGCAAGGCAAAGAGGTAAGTTATATTCCTTATGTTTTTCTATGAGTTCCCTTACCGTTTGGATATGATCCATTGTGCTAAATTCACTTCGGAATCCTGCTTGTTCTCTAGGTTGAGCTGAGTCCAGAGCTGATTCAAGTCTTGTCGTTAAAACTTTGGTGAAAATTTTATAAATCACTGACAGTAAGCTGATTGGACGGTAGTTTTTAATGTTTTCCTTCTCTCCTTTCTTGTAAAGTAGCACCATCACAGCATTATTCCAATCTTCTGGTACATCTGACTTCTGGAGACATTTGGAAAACAGTAAGGATAGCATTTTTGCAAATTCTTCTCCTGCTTCTTTGATAAGGTCGATTGTAATTCCATCTTCTCCGGGGCATTTACCTTTTTTCGTAAATTTAATGGCTTGTAAAACTTCGTCTGTCGTCACTGGGATTATGGCATCGGTTTCTGTTAGGTTTTCTCGTGGATCACATAAGTTGATTTCCCTCTGATCTTCACATTTATATAAATCGTTATAGAATTTTTCGACAATGTGTACTATTTCTTTATTGATTTTGGTGATTGTTCCATCTGCCCTCTTTAGTGCAAAAATACCTTTTCTTCCAACACAAAGTTTTCGCCTAGCTGATTTTAAACTTTTGTTATCTTCTAGAATTTTCTTGACAAGATCAGAGTTAAATTTTCTGATATCTTCTGTAACACATTTTCTTACCGTTTTACATAATTCAGCATATTCAACTCTTGATATATATATAAAGTTATTTGTCACTTTCAGAACAGATTGCGAAAAATAAATCTTCTAAAATCGAAAACGTACAAACTAGAAACATTAAAGATCAATCTCAGATAAACTAAGAAAACAAAATTATTTAAAGATATTAAAATGCAAGTGAGAAATTTGAAAAGAACACTCTCACAGATTTAACATTAGCTTGCGAGTTTCTTGGCGTGTAAAGTGTAAGATCATATGAACTCAAAAAATAGAATTTTTTTGCCATGTTTATTCGATTTAACATAGAAAAGTTGAATCCTGTATAATAAGCAGTTAAGCTGTCTATCGATAAGTTCTTGGCTTTTGTTTGACGCTTGGTTACTTTTTATGGCTTGGCTCGGCAGACAGTTCCGTAGCCAGGATTTCTTTTCGGAATAGGTCCAAAACTTGTCATAGTTTTAAAAAAAAAGCCTATGAAAACGGAACCTGTAATGTAATCCTGTCTTAAACAGAAAAATTCATTCTCCCGATTGAATAGTTACTAAACTTACAAATATAACTTATAAAAGGGAAACCTGTATAAACGATTTTTTTTAGATATCTTACGATTTTGTTTTCACAAAGTAAGAATTTCGTGGTCCATTCTCAACGTTTACTTCTAAAGACAAAAAAATGTCTGAAACAGAATTTTTTTTAACTGTCCCTTGCTATTCCGTTAATACAGACTTTCTTTTACATACACAAACATGCACGCACACACACACACACACATATATATATATATATATTAGAATATTTGTGTAATAACAGAATTTTTATAAACTTTAAGATTGTATTTCCTTATTTATACTTTACAAAATAGCTTATGGAGCTAAAGAGTAAGACCAATCTCTGTAATTGAATGTATTACTAAAATAACTTTGTAGATTGGAAAAGGATTTTAGAATCGCTATATTATAAAAAGGCTGAGTATATACACCGTTATAAAAAAAAAGTGAAAGGTTTTCTACGGAAATAAAATGTAAATAAATGTTAAATAAGCTAGATTGTTTCTTAGTAATAACATACCATGTATTTCAGCATTTAACACACAGCTCATATTTAAATCCAGAATATTTGTTAATGCAAATGTTACTTATTATTATAACTATTTCAGTTATTTATTAAATAAAATTTCTGTGTGTAAATATGTTTATTTGAGCTTTGCGATATTTACTAGAATATACGGTAGTATACAAGTAGGCTCCCCAGATGTGTATACTTTAAAGTAGAAAACGACAACTGTTTTAGAAGTTATCGCAAAAGAGAAACTATTTATGTATTATAAGCTTTTATTTAACTTAAAACTTCATTCCCCTATATATATACACTGTATACTCTAACCCTGTGAAAAATGAACCTATCTATAACGGAATCTTGACTTAAATGAAAAATTTCTATAATCTTAACGAAATAAATACCATACAATTTTGAAAGCTAAGGCGAAAACCTGACAAAAACTAAATTTTTTACCAATCTTTGCGGTAGTCAAAAGATTTGACCGGATTTGACGGTATGTATATGATTGATTCAGTAAACTCGTACCTCATTCGGGAAGGGAATCCAGGCACCCCTTTCCCCCCCCACACACACACAGACACACACTTCCTTGTCTAGAGCTCTGTGTGTGTAACAAAAGAAAATTTTATCAAAGTCATCTTTAGACAAAGATTCTACGATTTTAAACAGATCAACAAACTTCAGAAAATTCGTCTCCTGTTTCTTGTTTGCTGATTGACAAAAATTTCACAGAGTTGAAATAATATATCGATCATTTGCTTCAACATCAGAACTCAAAAATCGCGATTTTTGAATAAGGACGTTGTTGCAGCAAAGAGCGTATCAGCATGTTTTAGAACAGAATAATCACATTCGGGTTTTTACAGGCATTTTGAAATTCGCAACTTCGAACAAAACATCGCAATAACTAATCAGAGCGCCCCAATAACTAACACGTTCAATAAAACTCCACAATAACTAGTCCAACAATGACATTACTTTTTTCTATTTCAAATAGCAGATTTAAAGCTATTGGTGATAATTCTCGATATAGAATTATAAAATAAATTACGATTCACCAAATTATGTTAAGTGTGCCGCTTTTGTATTCATCTAAACTCATTTTTTTTACCAGAGCCGAAACTAGCCTTTTTTGAGCCCAGGACAAATATGGATTTTGGCGCCCCCCCCCCCCACCCCCACCCCCCCTCCTCCTCACGCACAATAAAAGTTATCGACCGCAGATACCCTATACAAAAGAAAAAAAATTCCTTAAAATAAAAATCATTTAATAATGATTAAAATGCTACAAGGAAATATGTAAACAACGCTCCCATAGGATTAACATTAGCTTGAGAGTTAAGAGCTTACACTATTCACCCGAAGAAACTGGATCGCTAATGTTAAACCTATGACAGCGTTCTTTTAAAAATTTCTCACCCGCATATTAATAATTTCAAATGATTTTATTTTCTTCTGTAAATAGCTGAGATTGAATTCTAACCGGGTTAGTATTTAATTTTTCGATTTTGGTTGCAGATTTTTTTTATATATATAAAGTTACTTTCACTTTCACAAATTTGAAAAGAAGGCTCCCATAGGTTTAACATTAGCTTGCGAGTTTCTTTGTTTTTCATGTATATATATATGTATGTAATATACATACAGTTTTGTATGAAATGAAAAACAAAATCTTCATTTGGCGTCTCCCCCCCCCCTCGCCTTTCGTTCTGATGCTTGGGTATTCCCCCTCTGCATCCCCCTAGTTTCGGCCCTGTTTTTTAGTGTACGTTTTAGCAACACTGGTCCCATCAAAATTTCCGTTGATGAAGTTTTACACTTTATCTAGTTACAATAACATCTCTGAAAACGGAATTACTAGAGATCGGAAAAATACCGTTTTAAACAGGTATCCGCTTTAGCCAGAGTATTTCTATGATTATCCATCCTTTCATTATCGGGATCATGAAATATTTCTGTTTTTCTTTTTCACAGGCTTTACTGCTACAAAGAAGGAATCGCAAAGGTCTGGATAAAAGATCTTCCATTTTATACAGATTTTTATATTAGCGGGTATAAATTGTACGGTGTTAGTTTCGTCAAATTTTAAATTTCTTCCATTTATGGCACGCTTCGTTACAGACATGTTCTAATGTCGTAGATTTAACTATAGTACATTTATACTCTCAAGGGGTTATCAGTGTCGGGTCCAAGGGGAAGGAGAGGGGGGTCATGACCCCCCCCCCCCTAAACAACAGAAAAATTTTAAAAGTTATTTAAAAAATGAAATATATCTTAAATTCTTTCAATCCCCCTCCCCCAAAGTTTGTTCAACAATGCGAATCTCTCTGACTCTTTAAACCTCTACTCTAATCAAAATTAGGCAACTTCTGATACATCCGTGAAAATATTTTTAATTTCAAGAAATTTGAAATTACTCTTATTCGGAAACTATATGATCGAAACTGTTTTCCATTTTTCAATAAAAACGAAGAATCTTTCCAAAAATTCCATAAAATTTGACATTTTAAACTAAATTTCCGGACGCGAATGCAAATTGCGCTCTCTCATGATGACATTTCTGTGGATCTCAAGTCCTAAAAATTGGCTTAAAATGCTAACTTGACAACATTTCTGAATCATTCTTCGCATTTATAAGAAAATGGGAAATGCTACGATTTCTTGGTATCTTAATGAAATCTATATATATATATATTAACGAATACTAATGCAAATATTTTGTATTTAGGAATGAAAATGAATTCGCGAAAGTATCAGAAAAATGGTCAGTTTTAATTTGAGAATAGCCTTCAATATAAAAATTGATCATGAAGTGACACCCGCCCCCTCAAAAAAAGAGCCATGACCCCCTCTAAATTGAGTGATGGATCCCCCCTTGGTTATTATAGAGTGGATAAATTTTAGAGAATACATGTGAAAACATAACGTCTATAATGGAATCCTGTATTAAACGGAAAAAAATAATGGTTCCGGCGAAAGAAACACTTTAAAATTATACCTGCTAAAACGCTAAAACTAATTAAACCTGCTAATAGATGTAAGGTGCCTCATTTTTAATAAGTTAAGAGGTCTAAAATTTTATTTAAAGTATTTAAATCAGATTTTAAATATTTTTATGTAATTTTTAATCTAAGCAGACGTCCAACAAACTATGTAATCGCAAGGCTTTTTCTATTTTTTGGTAAAGATAGAAGATCTTTCAGAAAATACTGTCTAAGTGGACGTTTTAAACTGAATTCCCGCTCCGGCAGCCCAAGAAAGGCAAAAAACTTGTCGTCAAGTGACCAGAATCGCTTATAATTCGATAAGAAATTTATTTATCAAAAAAGGGAAAATGTGTTGCGATTTCAAATCGCTTCAATAGTCAGACCTTCCAAATTTATGCCGTTACGTTTAAAAATATCAGAAAATGTGCCAGAAAGTTCCGCGTTGTTGAGAGGAGTCTTGAAGAACTGCCTTAAGGAATTTTTATTTTATCCCAATTTCATGCGCGCGAAAAAAAAATAATCGCAAACGCCGCACATGGTGTAAACGCAAATTTACTTTGAATTTACTTTCAATTTACTTTGAAAAAAAATTTACTTTCAAACTCGTAAACGCCGCGGCTTTTCTTCCATAAAATACGGTACTTTTATTATTTATGATTTAGTGTACGGACCCATCGTTAGAGGGGAGATTCCGACCCCACACCCTTGGCTACGCCACTGTCGGCAGAACGGTGATAGACAATTCACCGTCCTGCTTGATACTATTTTCTTATTTTGGACAAATCTAAAAAGTTAACATGTAAAAAGAAGAAGAAAAAGTTTCCGTTTTAGCAGAAGTTACTACTTTTATTATTCAGGATTTAGTGTACGAGCCCATCGTTTGGGGTGAGATTTAGACCCCACCCCCTTAGCTACGCCACTATCGGCAGAACGGTGATAGAGAAACCACCGTCCTGCTTGATACTATTTTCTTATTTTGGACAAATCTAAAAAATTAATATGTAAAAAAAAAAAAAAGATGTTTGGAAGGCAGTAAAATCGAATAAAACTGTTAAATCATAAATTTTAGCTGTTTAATCACATGTAATCAAAGTGTAATCACGTATTTCCAAGTGAAATCAACTTTAATCAAGTGTAAACAGCTGTAATCTATGTGTAATCAGGTATAGTCACATGTCATCATAGTAATCAGCTGAATCAGCTGTAATCATGGTGATTCCGTAATCTCGTACACAATTTCTCCCATTGAGAGACCCCTCGGGAGTTCCACACAAAGTGTGTATGCAATGGAACCAGCGGGAATCGAACCCACAATCTCTTACGTACAAGCGATTAGCTGACAATAGTGTGCGACAAAACTAATCAAAACAGAGATATTGGGAATTAAAACGGCCTATAGAGGCGCTGCTTGCAGCCTTCGGTACAGGAAAATTGTCCCTCTAATTTCCCTTTAACTAATGCTAAAGTGCCATTGAAATAATTCTTTATCGTAAATGCATTTGAAAGTTTTAGATATTCAAATTCGGATAATTTTTACTTTGTCATATAAGACGGACCACAATTGTCACAAGAAATCTGAAATTGTGCAAAAGAATGATCATTTTGAACACTTGAACACTTGCACGACATTATCCTGAAGCGAGAAGTTACATATTTTCTCCACCAGATGGCGTATTCGAGCGCTTGAATCGCCAATTTCGATTAACAGTCACGTGATCACTTTACCCAACAAAATTTTGTCGGTAATGTGGGTTACCCGAAGTCTGGGTAATTAATTTTGTCAAGGGGCCTATTTTATTAAAAAGAATTTTGCAAAGGGACCTGTTTCATTAAAAGGAATTTTGTGAAGTAGCCCATTTTATTAAATTCATTTTTATGAAGGGGTCCATTTTGTTTCAGGACGCAGAAAAAAAAGGAAGGTGTTCAATTCTTCCGCATTCAAATGCAGTTATTCTTTCTTTATTACTTTTAACGGCACATGAGCTATTCCAAAGAATTCGGATTCGGGCAGATGTTTAATAACCACTGATGCAGTTTTTTTTTTCTCCTACTTTTTTTAAATATCAAATACTCCCCCACCCCCCACCCCTCTGTTTCGATTTCACAATCGTAATTTTCTGGAAATTACTATTTAAAACCTTATACATACAAATTCAGAATATATATATATATATATATATATAAATATATTAAATATTTCATATAGATGTATTGATTTTATGGCTTGATTAATAAATAGTTAAAGCAATTAATTTTTATAGACATTTTATTATTTATTGATAATCCTAAAATATAAATTTAATTGAAATCGAGTTCACCGCCCCCGCCCGCCCTCTTTTTTACAAAGGTTAAAAACATCAAATTTTATTTATGTATTCACTGAAAGTAAATAAATTTATTCGAAACTTTCATTAGAAAATATCCTGCAGATGTCGCTGCGATCTGTATATTGCAGCAGCATCGTTGCATATTTAAGGGATACAATATTTTAGAGCTTTCTTAGCCGATTTCCAAAATTCTAGTCGCTATACTTACGGTCCGTGAACGCGTGAACGCACTCTGTATGACGCGCGAGAAACCAGTATAACGTTATTCCCGTTGGGTTCGATTCTTCTTTTTTTACAGACCGCTGGAATCACTTGATGTTCTTTTTGCACACCCTCATTGAATGTGTTCAGAAGTGCACTTCGCGCCGCGCGCGCGCTCAGAAGTTTATGCCATGGAGTAGGTCTTATCGAAGAAAGGAATTTTAACATAATTCAATTATTTCATTATTTTTATGGTTCAAAAAAGGTAAAACCAACGACTATATTTCTTTATTCTTCCAAAACATGGTTTTCATGATTCATTTCTTATTTCCAGCGTCATTCCATTATGAAAGTATTTAACACTGGCGACGAGCGAGAACAAACGGATTCATTTTTATTGAAGTAATGTTTTATTCTTTAGTTTTTCTGAACTGAACTATTTTAGTTTCGATTCGTTCTTTGTTGCCAAGTGCATAATGTCTCTCGGTAAACTAGAAGAATTTCTAATAGGAAAAACTAATTGGGCGGAATACAAGGAACGCTTGGGTTTCTATTTTGCAGCAAATGGAATTGATGATGCCGTTAAAAAGCGTGCTATTTTTCTCAGTGTGGCCGGGCCAGCACTATATTCTTTAATACGTTCTTTGTGTACCCCGAATTCCCCGGATGCTGTGAATTTTCCTGATCTGCTACTGACGTTGGATGGACATTTTTCGCCAAAACCATCTGAAATATTGTGTCGATTCAAGTTTAACAAAAGGGACCAACGACAAAATGAAAGTATCGCTGACTTTGTTGCAGAACTCCGGAAACTGTCCGAAAATTGTAATTTCGGTGCTCAGTTAGATTCCATGCTCCGCGACAGGCTGGTCTGCGGAATCCGAAATGAAGAAATTCAGCGTAAGTTATTGGCTGATCCGGCATTAACCCTCACTACAGCCATGGATATCGCTCTGGCAGGAGAAGCGGCGTTACGACAAGCATCTGAAATTCGAGGAAATATTAATGATTCTTACAAGCCGGTGAATCTGATTAAAGCTAAAGCGCACAACAGGGGTTCAAAGGAAAAGCCAATTACTCAAAACAAAAAACCTTGTCATAGGTGTGGGGTGAATCACCCTTTCGGGGAGTGTAGATTTCTAAAAGCTACATGTAACTACTGCAAAAAGGTAGGTCACATAGCCAAGATGTGTAATTCAAAAAATTTCAAAAAGGCAGTTATAAATAATTCTAAAGTTCACGAGATAGATTCAGGTAAGTCAGTTATCGACGATTGTTATGATTGTGTATATAATATTAATGCTTTAAATTCCGTTAGTGACTGTCCGCCTAACGATATAAGTGTAAAATTAAATGGTATCAGCCATAAAATGGAGATAGACTCCGGTTCTTTACATTCCATAATTAGTTCTAGCACTTATGCTAGGTTATGGCCAGTAAATCCTCCTTCTTTACTGCCAGTTTCAGATCAATATCTGAGAACTTGGAATTCTGAAATATTAAATGTAAATGGCTATTTTGACGTAAATGTGCAATATAATTCACAAGATGTTACCTTGCCTTTATTAGTTCTTGAGGGTAGGGGTAAATCCTTAATTGGTCGTAGTTGGTTTGATGCTTTGAAAATAAATATTAATGTTGGTGATTCTAATGTTCATAAAATGTATGTTCCAACTTTAAATTCAATTTTATTAGAATTCAGTGATATTTTCAGTGAAACTTTAGGTAGTTTTAAGGGACCCCCCATTTCAATTAAGGTTGATGAAAATTGTGCTCCTAAATATCTTAAAGCACGTAATGTACCTTTCGCTTTAAGAAATAAAATAATCGATGAAATTCAAAAGATGGTAAATAAGGGGATTCTTCAGCCGATTTCTTATTCCGACTGGGCTACACCTGTGGTTCCAGTTGTCAAAAAAGATGGTAGCATTCGTTTATGTGGAGATTATCGCAGTACTGTGAACCAGGCTGTGAAACAATTCAGCTACCCGCTGCCTACCGTTAAGGAGGTTTTAACGACTATGACAGGTGGTACTATTTTTTCCAAATTGGACCTGTCCGAAGCTTATTTACAACTTCCGGTGGATGAGCCTACTTCTAAAATTTTAACTTTAAATACAATTAAGGGTCTTTTTAGGGTAACTAGACTGCCATTTGGCATCTCAGTTGCTGTTTCAATTTTCCAGAAAAAAATTGAGGAAGTTCTGGCGGGAATTAACGGGGTATTACCTTACTTAGATGATATTTTTATTCAGGGTAAAACTATAGATGATCATAATTTGAAATTAAAACAGGTATTGGAACGTTTAAAATCATCAGGCATTCACCTTAAACGCGAAAAATGCGTATTTGCAGTTCCCACAATAGAGTTATTGGGATTTCAAGTTACTAAAGAGGGTATTAAACCAAGTTTAAATAAAGTTAAGGCCATCCACGAAGCTCCTAGTCCGAAAGACAAGACTGAACTTCAAGCTTTCTTAGGGTTATTAAATTTTTATTGTAATTTTCTAAAGAATAGATCTTCTATTTTAGAACCTTTGCATAGATTGCTAAGAAAGGACACAGTTTGGCGTTGGACGCCTACACACCAGAAAGCTTACGCAGCGGCTAAAAATTTATTGGCGGAAGATACCGTTTTAGCACATTTTGATGAAAGCCTTCCCTTGATTCTCACTTGTGATGCTTCATCTTACGGGGTTGGTAGTGTGTTAAGCCACATTTTACCCGACGGTAAAGAAACTCCCATAGCTTATCATTCCCGAACTCTAACAACAGCTGAAAGAAACTATAGCCAAACAGATCGCGAGGCACTTTCAATAATTTCAGCGGTAAAGAAATTCAATCAATATTTGCAGGGTCGTAAATTCAAAATTATTACTGACCATAAACCTCTTTTAGGCCTATTTAATCCAAATAAGCCTTTAGCCCAAATGATTTCTCCGCGAGTTCTTAGATGGGGTTTAATACTGGCAGCTTATAGTTATGATCTAGAATATAGGAAGGGTAAGGACATAGTGAATGCAGATGCGCTTAGCCGTTTACCTTTGAACACCCCTGATTGTGAAATTCCGGCTCAAGCTGATGTGCTACTATTGGAATGTTCCCCTGTCACTCAGCTCAATTCTAAATTAATTTCAGCGGCAACTAAAAAAGATCCAGTACTTTCTAGAGTAGCTCTGATGATCATGAATGGTTGGCCTGCCAAAATGACTGACAGTAATTTCAAACCGTACTTTAATCGCCGCAATGAATTAAGTGTTCATCAAGATTGTGTCTTATGGGGTAGTAGAGTTGTTATACCTACTCCACTCCAAAATGAAGTCCTCGTCCTCCTTCATAATGGACACCCCTCGCACGCAGCTATGTGTGGTGGCCTAATATGGATAGTGCCATTGAGAATTCAGTAAAATCCTGTAGTTTGTGCCAAGAAATTCAAAAAGCACCTGACAAAGCCCCAATACATCCTTGGGAATGGACAGAAAAACCATGGTCTCGCCTTCACATAGATTTCGCTGGTCCTTTCCAAGGGAAAACATTTTTCATTTTAGTAGATTCTCACTCCAAGTGGCTGGAGGTTATACCAGTTTCCTCCATGTCGTCTTCGGCTGCCATTGACAACCTCAGATCTATATTTGCCACTCATGGACTCTCAGATTCAATCGCATCGGATAATGGTAAAACATTTAGATCCTCGGAATTTCAAGAATTTCTAGCACTGAACCAGATTCGACCTATTTTCGTAGCTCCCTATCATCCCTCCTCTAATGGCCAAGCTGAGCGAATGGTGGCTACGACAAAACAAGCTTTGAAACATATAATTCATGGTAACTGGGGAACTCGTCTAGCTAGATTTTTATTTGCACAGCATACCTTGCCGAATACAACTACCGGTAAATCGCCGGCAGAGATTTTAATGAACAGGCGGTTGACATCTCTCTTGGATAGGTTACACCCTGATCTTAATAAGGAGATGCAATCCAAGAAAGAGAAACTGGCTGAGGTAAACAAAAGTAAACGTCTACGTCAATTTCAAATAGACGATCCCGTGTACATCCGGAATTACTGTTCAGGTCCGCCTTGGATTCCAGCAAAGGTTGTAGAAACAACAGGGCCAGTCTCCTACAAAACTCAAGATTTAGTGGATGGTATTATCCACAGACGTCATGTCGATTAGGTTCGCAGCCGTGTACCAGCAGAAACGTCAACAGAGCCCTCTGTGAGTACACCTTCTGCGATTTCGCCATCTCCAAAGGAGGTTCCAGTGCCACCTGATTCTCCAACAGTTCCCGATCCCGTGTGTGGAGATGATTACGAGCCTGTGGATGAGGAACCTACACTACGACGTTCTGAACGTCCCCGATCCACTCCAAAACATTTGAGTGACTATCTACTCTATTCCTAGAGGGGAGGAGTGTCATGTATTGACTCTACGAACTTATTGACTTCTACTGTTCTGTATTGCCTCCATGGTCTAAATGTAAAAACTCTCCTGGGTTTGAGAGTTCGTCTGTAAAAAGTTTCAGTTCTGCTTCTGTATCTTAGCTTGTATGTTGATGTCTTTGTCCGTGCAACGTAGTTAAATTAAATTAATGTTGCAAATGATTCATTTCTTATTTCCAGCGTCATTCCATTATGAAAGTATTTAACATTACGTGACCTTCTTTATCTACTTTAGCCCATTTGGCACTTAAAATTGGTTAACCAACCGCACACAAACTCCGAGCGAGCTGCCCAAAAAAATTGTGTGGGCGATTTGATCACGTGATTGTGCGTTTGTTTGGTAGGTTGATTGATACAATTTAAGAATTCAACTGGTGATCTAAAAATTTTAACTTTTTAACAATTTTCTTTTTATTTATTTAAAAATGATTTATCAGTTGATTTATATCTTCCGTGATAAATAAAATGCTGTTAGTAAACCAAGATTGCGATATCAACATATGAGATTTGTTTGTAATCTACTATACTGGATGGATTTCAATGGAATTTGCACTGTTAGTTTAGACAGTTTTTCAGAGAAGGTTTTAATATATATATTTTTTATTTTATGATTGCATATTTCAATACCGTGTGGATAACAGACCAAAATACATCATAAAACATGAGAAATAAATGGCATTCAAAATTCTGTTAGTATAAGCAAAATACTTATTTATACTTTCAGTAGAAAATTTATAAACATTCTAATCATACTTTATTCACTACAAAACTAGACAGCAGACCTATATATTTTATCTCTTTAAAAAATATATGTACAGATATTTTTAGTTAAAATAATCTACAACTATTACATTTTATTTTTATAATGTTCAAAGTAAAATATGATTTCAAGCCTAGTCTCGATAAAAATTCACTCGTAAAGTACTCAAAAAAAAAAAAAAAAAAAAATCAAGGAATTATCCTACGTGCGATATATATTATTTTTTCATTTGGATTTGCTTAATGTTTATATCATTACACATATACATACTTAGAAACGAAACTTTGAATATTTAAAAGGTGTTCAGATGTAAAACTTTCATCTCGAAATACCCCATTTTCTCACATTTAAATAAGTATTTTATTATTATAATAAAAATACACGTGCCTCTGTATAATAAAAATAAAAAATATATCTTCATCAAAAATATCTTATTCATTATGAAAAATATAAAACAACCAATAAACAAAACAAAAAAAAAAATTGCGACACAATGTGGGATCGGAAGGAGTCGAACCCAGAATCCCTAGTCTCGAGTTCACTGCCTTATCCATTCGGCCATCTAGCACACATTGCTTTTGCATCAAAATATCTTTATAATTAGCACCTTAATTAATCAAATCCATGATCTATTCCTGAACACACTACATCTATGATATAGACCCACTCCATGTTCCTGACTCCTCAGCTCGCGCGCACAGCGCGCGTGCTTCTTGAACACACTCATTGATGCATTCGAGCATCACGTGACTCCAGCTGTCAGAATCGGACCCACCGCGGTAGCGAGATTCTAAAAGATAGTCACGTTTTAGCATTATTGGCTTTTACTGCGTTCTCATTCGCTGTTCTCAGTCACGTGTCATAGACTACATACATGAGTTTTTGTCAGTATTTTTTAACCTGCGAGTGTGACAGCTGTTGATAGAGTTCAAATCTAGAGCTAAATTGGTCACAAGCCAAAGACGCTTTTTACTTTCTTCTATCTTTACAAGAAGAAAGTATTGGATTCGTGAAAATTTTCGGTTTTCGGTGGATTTACACGTTTTAGGGGTCAGAGATTTTAAAAAACATTTTTTACAAAATGTCTGTCTGTCCGTCTGTTTGCCTGTATGTGACTCAAATTTTGTAGGTGCTCTATATCAAGAACTAATGCACGGAATTTAACAAAAATTTATATTAAGTTAGACCCTGATATAAATTGGTGCTGATTAGTTTTTGGTGTAAATCGCTCAATAGGTGGCGCTGCAATACAGCATTTTCACGATTTCCACAATAGCTCAATCTCCAGAACTAATGCACGGATTTTCTTCAAACTTCAGATTCAGTTAGTCCTTGACATGAATTAAAGTTTTATGCACTTAGGTGTAAATCGCTCAACAGGTGGCGCTGTTGTGCTGCCTTTTTTGCGGTTCTCGCAATAGCTCTATCTGAAGAATTAATGCTTGGATTTTCAACAAACTTCAGATTCTGGTATACCTTGATATGTGTTAGTGCTGTTTATGTTTTGGTGTAAATCGCTCAACAGGTGGCGCTGCTATGCTGCATTTTTCAGAATTTCCACTAAAGCTCTGTCACAAGAGCTAATGCACGAATTTTCATCGACGGATTTATACGCTTTAAAGGTCAGAGATTCCGAAAAACATGTTTTTACAAAATGTCTGTCTGTGAGTCTGCGACTCTAACTGCCTGTCCGTTTGTCAGTCGGTATGTGATACAAATTTTGGGGCCGCTCTATCTCAAGAACTAATGCACGGAATTTATTAAAAATTTATATTCTGTTAGTGCCTGATAGAAATCGGTGCTGATTGATTTTTCGTGTAAATCGCTCAACAGGTGGCGCTGCTATGCAGCATTTTTCACGATTTCCGCAACAGCTCAATCTCCAGAACTAATGCACGGATTTTCCTCAAACTGCAGATTCAGTGAGTCTTTGACATGAATTGACGTTTTATATATTTTGGTGTAAATCGCTCAACAGGTAGCGCTGCTATACTGCCTTTTTTGCGATTTCCGCAGTAGCCCTATCTTAAGAACTAATGCTTGGATTTTCAACAAACTTCAGATTCAGGTATACCTTGATATAAATTAGTGTTGTTTATGTTTTGGTGCAAATTGCTCAACAGGTGGCGTTCCTATGCAGCATTTTTCAGAATTTCCACTTTACCTCTATCTCAAGAACTAATGCACGAATTTTCATCAAACTTCAGATTCAGGTATACCATGATATCAATTAGTGTTATTTATGGGATTTATATTGAAGAAAGTTTTGTGATGACCACAACATACTAGTTTTGTAAGTGTATAAAACTGTATTTTAACTGTATTACAATGAAGTTTTCATCACATGTTCCAATCTGTTTAAATTTTTACAGGGGATATGCAGGTTTATTTATTTATATTTATATGTATGTGCAGTCGTGAAAAAAAAAGTAAACATGCCCAACTAACTTTGCAGCAAATTATTGTAGAAGAAAGTGACTTGTACCTAACGATTGGATATAAAGTCTACTTTTAAATGATGCATACAAAATTTGCTTAGGGGGCCATCTACATATCAAAACGAACCCAAACTTCTTTTTTTTTTTCAATAGCAGTACTCAAGTCTGACACCATAAATAATTTCTACACCCTTTAATAAACCTAAATAAAAAATTTCAAGAAATTCAGGCGATTACTTTCAGAGAAATTAATTATTTTAAAATGACCATATTTTAGGGACTGTATCCAAATTGAATTTCGGTACTACATTGTTGAAATGCTACAGAATGAGTATGTCACTTCTATTAATGTATTACTATTTCTTGCCAATATAACCATTTCACTCGCTTAATATGTTCTATCGCCAGCCCAAGCTCAAATGTTTCAATAAAATGAGTAAAATATATTTTTTCAAATTATGCTTTTCTGCACATCATAGACGGCCCCCATAAACAATCATTTTGATGTTTTTTAAGCATAATTCGAAAATTAGTTGAGAGAAAAATTTTAAATTGAGAATTCGCATCAAGCATGACCTAATAAATATAAATTTATCAAAATTGTAGATTACAATTAATATTTTTTTCGAATGTTAATTTCATAAATCATATTATATATATTTTCAAATTATAAATTCAATGCATTTATGTTTGGGTTTTTAGTATTATAACCATACAAAATATTATTACATTAGGATTATAATTTCAGGAGTTATTAATAAAATATGAAAATGTAACTTAACATTAGAAACTCTAAATTTTCAATGTTTATAATGCAAAAACTTATCATACAAGTGACTTGAAACTTCGTTTCTAGTATCGTTCGTATCGTTTCTATTTTTCAATTTTTTCCTGGTGTACCTAGTGAAAATGTGTTGCTTAATGAAAATAATTATAAAATAAATATATAATATAAAATAGCAGATAACATATAATAAATTTTGCCGATGAGGCAAATTTTTAATGTGTTTTCAATATTGCATAGAGAAAAATGACTTCTGAATGAAATTAGTCACCAGCAAGTATGTATGAAAAGTGTCGTATTGACATATATGATTTAATCTTCTGATTACCTGAGATTAGTGATACTTTAATTTAATTTTCGTCTGTAGAACACTTAAAATAAAAATAAACTCGCAATGCACCTGAATATCTGATATTAGTCATTCAGCAGTATATTATTTCTACGTAATGCGAAATATAACATTCTGTCTTGTCTGCAGATTTTCTTTTTTTGTTCATCTTTATGGGTGGAGGACAAAATTTACTTCTAAAAAATAGTGTTTATTAGCCTTAATTATCAACCAGATGCAAAAAAGGAAATCTGTCAATAAAGCAATTTTCTTCCTTTTTTCTGTAATCCATTTCATTCGGCAGCAAATTTTCTTTACATAATGCTAGGAAAATATTAATAATGTGCCTCATTTCAGATTAAATTATTACTAAATTTTTCTGATTTATTTTTTACAATTGATTTCATTTATCGAACCATCTTCTCTACGTAATGCTGGGGGGAAATTAAAAATCTGTCCAATCTGCAGATTTCACCATTGCAGAAATTTCCTTATATATTATAAATTATTATTAATATAAATCTTATATGTTATAAATTATTATTTTATAATTCTTTTCATCAGCAACCCGTAATCTCCATGTAACGTTGCGAAACATTAAAAATCTGCCTGATCTGCAGATTTTATCGATACAGCAATTTTCTTATATATGTTTTATAATTATTTTCATTCAGAAATTCGTTTTCTGTACTTAACACTGGACAAACACAAAAAATCTGCCTCATCTGCAGATTTCATTAATAAAGAAATTTTCATATGTATTTTTTAAGTTTGATTTGACGATTCCTCTTCTATACGCGATCCTGCGGAAACATTAAAAATCTAATTCATCTGCAGATTTAATCATTGCAGAAATTTTCTTATATATTTTTTATAATTATTCTTATAATCAACCATTTTCTCTACTTAATGTTGTGAAAATACTAAAAATCTGCAGGTTCCATTGAAACATCAATTTTTCTTACATAACTTTTATAAATATTACCATGCTGCATCATATCTACTTTATGTATTGCTCAGAAAACATTAAAAATGAGCCCCATCTCAAAATTTTGTTGATTGTCTACATGTGGTGTTTGCGAAAAATGTACCCTAAAAATAAAAATGTACTTTAATTACTTGCGTATAAACCGCGGCTGAAATAAATGTGTTCTAAACCAGAAACTTTACTTAATAAATAACGGCAAATAAATACCAATTGGAAATAAGTTACATTTTATTAAATAAAATTTCTGGTAGGAAACAAAGTTATTAGCAGCCTAGGCTGTTTGCAAAGAGCCGGGTTTTTCAATTAGCTTACGATATATATATATATATATATATATATAGCAACAATTTTAGAATAAATGAATTAAAATAATATTTAATATATATAGAAACAGTTTTCGAAGAAAAGAATTAAAATGCAATAATCAGGAAAAAACTCTGTTTGCATTACTGTGTATTATTGTCACTTTAAACAGCATTTTAAACAGAAAGTCCGATTTTTAATACGCCATTCATTTATATTTGTATTAGGATACATAAATCTCGCAATTTCATAACAAATGAATGACATCTCTTAATTTATGATGTATCTTGATCAAATATAAAATAATGAAGAATTAACCTCCTCCCACATTTTTTTTTTCTGGATTAAACAAACACACGTTAAGAATCATTTTAAAACTTCTATTTTAAAAAGCTTTATCTTCTTTTTACAAAGCTCGCATCTATACGTCCGATAACGCGTATGTTTGTACTAACTGGTAAATCAAAACAGACCTTCCAACACATATAAGAATGCGCCAAATCTAAAAGCGCCAGGCGCCAACAACATACATGACACGTGACTGATAACAGCGAATGAGAACGCAGTAAAAGCCAATAATGCTAAAACGTGACTATCTTTTAGAATCTCGCACCGCGGTAGCATGTCTTTCTCGTTAGCCTCGCCAATTTCCCGGGTAACTCACTTTTCGGTCTCCTCTGAACGCAGTGTTGCCAGATTGGGGATTTTGTCCCCATTTTGGGGAATTTTGAACCTCTAGGGGAATCTTTTGGGGACAAGTAGTTCGTGGGGAAATTTTTGGGGACCACAAAAATTTTGGGGAAAAACTTGGGGATTTTTTTATTTATTTATTTATTTATTTATTTATTATTTTTTTTTACCATATTCCGTAAAGATATTTTTTAGTCCTGTAGAAAAACTGGATCTGTCTCGAACTCAATTTTGATTTGAAAAACGAAAATACAACCTAGAAATCGGAAATATCAATAATTATTATCTTGGGTGTGGTCGTGTTCGTTGTTTACTATATTACAGTTTACACATATTACTGATGCATGAGACTCTAAAGTCTTAAGCAGCTTAACCCCTTGGGGACGAGCGACCGGTATTCGTGACGTGTAAGATGCTCAGAATCGGAGATTATTCTCACCAGTAAATGTTTATTGTAAATTTTGCCTTATTTAATCCGAGCATTTTCCCGATTCAATTACGCGAAAATTTCTGTTTAAAAAAACCGGTGATTAAAGATTAAAAAATCTGTAAAAGACGCTCGTCCCAAATGGGTTAAACCTGCGCGTGACTAAAGTCTGCAGGACTTTAACAGAAAATTCCGTCGCTGTACTTTAAAAAAAAATTTAATTTAAATATATGGAAAGCAGATATTTTTCTCTTTTATGATATACAAAAGCACATCGATTGATACAGCGAAAATACTTTGCATTATGATTATGTACTTCAGTATAGGGATGACAAAAAAAATTAAAACAGCGTGCCATCTCGGATTCATTCAAATCCCTACTGATAAGAGATTGTCTAAAGCTATGGAGCTAATGTAACAATAGTCTGACATTGTTAGAGAATACTTTAAAAAACAAACGTAAAATAACTTGTCACTGCAAAATATGTCTCTTATTCTTTTAATGTAGCTACAAAATATGCATTCAGCCCAGTTTAAAAATTTGTTTTTTGTAAATGGGGAATTTTTTTTTAAAAAGGCTTAATTTGGGGAAATATTTTGAGCTTAAATTACTTAAATATTTTTTATAGTGGTAAATTGAAAATTTAAAAATTCCCTTTTTGAGTAAAAACTGAGTTGGGGACTTTTGCGAAAAAAAACACTGATTTGGGGAAAATTTCAGAAATTTTGGGGAAATTCACTTTTGACTATCTGGCAACACTGTCTGAACGTGCTCGTACCCGCTTCTGGCGAACTTCTTTTGAGCAAGTTTGCCGGTCTAGCGTGTAGTCGAAGCATCGCCACTGTTGTTTGTTATCAATTCTTTTCATATCGTGTGTTTGTAACGGTATCTTTTGAATGGTTTGTGAGCAAGTTTGCTTCGTCCGATAAATTTCGTATGGCTACGATGAGGTACCTTTTTAGTATCGATCGTTTTTAGTTGGTCTGTATCTTCCCCAGGTGGGGTTTCTTTGTTTTGGTTTGATTGTTATTGTTATGTTGTGGATCATTCGAGGCTACAGCCGTGCAGCTTTAGGCCTCAACCCCCACCCCCCTTCAAGTTCAAGTTCAAGTTTGTAACGGTAGATGAGTTGTGTTACAAAAACTACGCACTAAAGTCTGTAGGGACGTGGTTTTAACGTCTTTACATTCCTTTGAGAATCAGGCCGCTTGGAATAGAACTGGCTCTTGCTTATTTCCGAGATAACATCGGGATTTAGTTTTAGATGTAACGTTTACGATTATTCATATGAACGTCATATTAAGACCAATTAATAACAACTAACAATAAGTCCAGTTAACGGTTACAGGATGTCAGGTAATGCATACACAGTTATGGTTACAGGTAATATCAGTTACATTATAATATCATGACATCCCCCTTTTTTTATAAAGAGAAACAGTTTTTCTTTTACAGGTCAAGTTTATCAGGTTTTATAACAGTTCTGCCAGAACGGGTTTTTATACCAGTATCTGTCTTGCACACAGGAGTTTTGATCTTAGGAACAGGAGTAGATGACAGATTCGGAGAAGCATCAGCACTTACCAGACCCAAGTCATCAGACATTTTTGGCAGTGATTCACTTTGGCAATGTGTAGGATCAGGACTGTCAGTTTCTTCAAGTGTAGGATCTGAACTACTTGAAACTGAAGGTTTCTCAGGAGAAGCATTTGGACGGAGAAACCAAGTATTTCTTCTATAAGTTGCACCATCTGGGGTCTTAATGATAAATGATCTTGGTCCTTGAGCTGGAGCAATTACATCAGCAGGACTCCACTTTCTATGACCTTTTCTAAACCACACTTTCTGACCAATAGAAATTGGCTTTTTTGGCTTTGAGCCTCTATCTCTATACTCTTTCTCTTTTATCCTCTTTTCTGTAAGATTAGAGGGAACATTTTTTATGATAGATGATAGATCTTAACAACTTTGAGCTTACTGGCAATATTCCTCTAGTTCTTCTTCCCATAAGACAGTGTGCAGGAGATCCTAAAACTCCTCTAGGTGTATTTCTGTTATTTAACAATGCTAAATATAAGTCAGAACCATCTGCAGCACATTTAGCTATAAGCTGTTTAGCTTCTTGAACATATCGTTCAGCTAGACCATTGGATCTTTTGTGTTCTGGACTTGATACTTGAAGATTTATATTCCACTGTTTAGCGAAATGTCTCACTTCTTTAGAAATCAGCTGAGTACCTGCATCAGAGCATAAAATTTCAGGAATACCATGAGTTGCAAACCAGCATTTAAAAGCTCGTATAACTGTACTAGATGATAAGTTGTTCAGCTCACAAAAATCAAAATAACCCGAATAGCTATCTGCTATAAGTAAATAATTCTTTTTATCCAAATGAAAAATATCTGTGCCAACAATTTGCCAAGGTCTCTCTGGTACTTCATTCAACATTAACGGTTCTTCGGGATTATCTCTTTGACGTTGTTGACAAACTTTGCACTGTTTAACATATAACGTAATATCTTTATTCATGCCAACCCAGTAGACATTTTCTCTAGCTTTACTGAGGGAATGTTGAATACCTTGATGACCGAGATGAATAGCTTTCAACGTAGGTTTCATAAGCTTGCGCGGAATGACTATTCGATCACCTCTGAACAGGATGTCATCATAAACGGCAAACTCATCTCGAAAACTCCAATACTTTCTTAGACTATCAGGAACTTTAGTTAATTCTTCTGGCCAACCATCTTGAATCATTTTAATTAGCAGACTTAACTCTTTATCATCTTTCAATGCTTGAATCAGTTCAGTTGTTTTAGACTCAGTCATCAGAACAACTAAATGAATTTCCATCTGTAATTCAGGCATATCTAAATTATAATTAAGATTACAATCTCGGCTCAAAGTATCAGCTATAAACATTTCAGTTCCTTTTTTATGAATAATTTCAGGACGATAAGGCATGATGTCCAACATGATTCTTTGCAGATGAGGAGGCGCTAAATGTAATGGCTTCTTTGATATTGATACTAACGGTTTGTGGTCCGTTTCCACAGTTAGTTTTCTGCATCCCCAGACGTATTGATGAAAACGTAGACATCCAAATTTGATTGCAAATGCTTCTTTTTCTATTTGAGAATAATTCTGCTGTGTCTTGTCTAATGCTTTGGCTGCATAAGCTACAGGGCGTCCTTGCATAATTACAGCTCCTACAGAATGTTTGCTTGCATCTACCGACAATGTTATAGGTAAATTCACATTAAAATACTTCAATACAAGTAAATTCTTTAATATTTCTTTCAGCTTTTCAAATGCTGCCTGTTGTTCACTCTCCCAAATCCATTCGGTGTCTTTTTTACATAATGCTCTTAACGGTCGAGTTAATTCAGACAAGTTCGGAACAAATTTAGCCAAGTAGGTAACCATTCCAAGAAAACGCTGTAACGATGCTACATTTTCTGGAACTTTTAGCTGAATAATAGCTTGGATTTTTTCAGGATCGGCTATCAGTCCTACATCAGTAACTATGTGTCCCAAGAACTTAACACTGCTCTGTGAATATATGCATTTTTCTTTATTCAAAGTCAAACCAGATTCTGTGAGAATTTTTATGACTTTTGAAGTAATTTCTTCCAATTTTTCTTTAGATGAAGCATGTATCAGAATGTCATCCATCGCACATTCAACATTTTCAATATGTCCTAGCAGACGTTCCATAATTTGCTGGAAAACTTCCGGAGCAGATGCTAAACCCATTGGTATTCTCAAGTAGGAAAATCTACCCCAAGGAGTGGCCATAGTCAGGTATCGACTAGTACGTTCTGTTACTTTTAGATGCCAAAATCCTTTTTTACAGTCCAGTAATGTAAACCATTTAGAGCCATTTATACATGCAGCAATTTCTTCCAATGTTTTTAAAGGATAGTGTCATCTTTTCAAATTCTTATTCAGACTAGATGGATCCATACAAACTCTAATTTTATCATTTCGATGAACTACAACCATAGGCGAGACTGCAGGCGTAGGGTCATTCACTGGTTTTATGATACCCATCTGTTGCATTCTATCAAGCTCTTCTTTAATTTTTTCCCTAATGGAATGAGGAACTTTTCTTGCAGGAAATATTTCAAGCTTAGGGCCATCAATTAAATCTACCTCATATGTAAAATTTTTCAAACAGCCTATTTCATCTTCATTAGCACTGGTATTTAAAAATCTTTCTGTTAATCCAATACTGTTTACGCGTTTAACTAAACCCATTTCTACACATGAATCTTTTCCCAATATAGGTTGCAACATTTCTTGAGTTATCACAAATCTAGTAGTATAAATTTTCTTTTTAACATTCAACTTGGCAGCAGCTTCACCAGCTACTTTCATCTTATGATTAGAAAACGATATTAACGATTGCATGTTAGAATATTTTATGCTTAAATTTGCTTTTTTAGCCAAAGGATATGATAGGACATTGCACTGGGCTCCAGTATCTAATTTAAATTTGACTCTGAATTTATTCTCAAATTCAGCCGTTTCATACCAGTCTACTGATTTTACATTATTGGCTATACTACTAATAATGAATTTTTTTGAATCTTTATCATTTTTCCGACCTTCGTCAAAAGAGCTATTTACTGTAGCTACATGTTTTTTCTTTGAAGAACAGCAAATACTAAAATGGCCTTCTTTGCCACACGCAAAACACTGCTTTTTATAAGCCAAACATTCAAACCTTTTGTGAGAAGTATTGCATCGTGTGCATAGTTTACTGTTAAAAGTTTGCTTTTCTTTAGCATATTTATTTTTCATACTCGATGCATATTTTTTAACACTTTCAATATTTAATGGTTTATCTTTAAGAGAACTCAACTGTGATCGAGCTTGTTCGCTAGCTTTACAAATTTTTACAGCTTTATGTAAAGTTAAATCATCTTCAGCCAATAATTTTTCTCGATCGGAATCACTGTAAACACCAATTACAATTCTATCAGTTACTAAACTGTCGTGTAACGTACCAAATTGGCAAGATTTGCTTTTGCCTAGTAATTCCGTCAGAAAATCATCAAATTTCTCATTTTCACTTTGAAATATTTTGTTAAATAAAAATCTTTCATACGTTATGTTTACTTTAGGCGTGAAGTATTTTTTTGAAAGCTTCAATTAAAACATTTAAACTAGTTTTTTTATCATCAGTAAAAGTATTATAAATGCTTACCGCTTCATGTCCTATAGCTGAATAAACAAAGCTAACTGGATTTTATCCGGCTTTTTCTCCAATTCGATGACCGTTGAGTACCATTCAAACTGTTGATACCATTCTTGCCATGATTTCGTAACATCATTGGTCGTGAGGCTTAGTGGAGGCGGTGGTCAAATATTTATGCTATTATTGCTGTTGTTAGTATCTCCCGGCATGACGATTTCTTTAAAATGTTATCATTTCGGCACCATGTAACGTTTACGATTCATACGAACGTCATATTAAGACCAATTAATAACAACTAACAATAAGTTAATAGACGATATGCACATACACAATAACAAGATATATTTGGAACACAGTTAACGGTTACAGGATGTCAGGTAATGCATACACAGTTATGGTTACAGGTAATATCAGTTACATTATAATATCATGACAATCGTCGAGCGCCCCAAAAAGCAGAATGGCATGGATGATTATTGCGTTGTTATGAAGTTATGTTTATAATGTAGCAAACCGTAGAAGGCTCCAATGGATGTATACAGCGGATTTACTTGCATAGATTTATTCATACATATTCTATTTAGGTTACACATACAAGCGCTACACAACATCACATAAACATAAGTATAAAATATGAGCTCTTGTTCTAGGTTAATTTCGGTTACAGTTAATGCCCTAATACCACATCTCCCTTTCTTCAAAAATTCAATTTCTGCGGAGGGCGAACAACTCTTCCACTTCTGGTGACATACTGATCTTGATGTTTTCGTGGAGACATAGAGTTACGTTTATCATTGTTACAAGATGGGTGAAGATTCTGAGAGCTTGGTTTCGTTGGACTAGGAACTTTCTGTGGTATTGGAAACTCATTCCTGGAAACGTCTGGTTGAAGATCATCCACATCATCAGTTTCCGGCTGGAAATTAGTTGATGGGACAAGATGCATTCTGTTTCGACGATATACCCTTTTTCCAGATTTGACTATGTACGAACGTGGATAATCTAATCTTTGTTGAACTGTACCAGTAGCTCGCTTGTCTGTGATCCACACTCCATCTCCAACATCAAGATTACTAAGGTCTCGTACACCATGACTATTGTTATAGTTATCTCTTTGCCGTTCTATTCTCTTCTCTTCCTTCCTTTGAAGTTCAGCCCTGTTTTCAATTTTTGGCTCCAGTTGAGATCTTGCAATTGGCAGAGTTGTCTTAATACGACGATTCATGAGAAGTTCTGCAGGACTAAGGCCATTCTCCAATGGTGATGCTCTATATGCCATTAAAGAAAGGTAAGGGTCTTCAGCTTTTTTGAGTCTCATCTTGATGGTTTTTATTGCAGATTCAATGAAACCATTACTTTGAGGATACCTAGGACTTGATGTGATATGACAAAATCCATACAGCTTTGAGAATTTTGAAAATTCAGATGAGTTAATTGGCTCAAATTGTGGACCATTATCAGATCTAATGACATTAGGAATCCCATGTCTGGCAAAAATTGATTTGCAGTGGAGAATTACTTCCTCAGAAGTTAATCTTTCCAGTTTAGCAATTTCTGGATATCTTGAGAAGTAATTGGTCACGATTAAGTACCAAAATCCATAAAGCTTAAAAAGATCCATACCCACAGTTTCCCATGGTCTTTCAGGAAATTCGGTAGGGATAAGAGGTTGATGGCGATTAGTGGTCTCCTTGATACATGATGTACAATTCTTTATCATTTCTTCAATTTCTCTATTTATTCCAAGCCAATAGACAGATGATCTTGCTCTTGCACGACGCTTCGTAATTCTCAAATGTCCCTCATGAATTTGTTCTAGAACCTTTTTTTGCTGATTGGCAGGAATGATGATTCGACAGCCCTTCATTATGAGTCCATCTTGGATCGATATTTCATATCGATGATTCCAATAGGGTAGACAACTTGGTTCTAAATTTTTTTCTTGATGGCCAACCATTCAGGATTAAATTTTCTAGTTCTTTGCATGTTGCATCAGACTTTTGGGATTGTCGTAATTCTTCTAATCTGTTGCATGAAGCGGGTAATGAGGAAATTACCATACGAATATATGCATCAATTTCTTCCTCCAATTCTTCAACATTTTCTTTAGTTTCTTGAGGTTGTCTTAACAAGGCATCAGCTGCATAAAGTTTCTTTCCTGGTATGTGGAATATAGAATAAGAATATCGCATCATCCTCATCTTCAACCTTTGCAACCGTGGAGATAAGTCTTCCAGGTTCTTCTTTGAGAAGATTGGAATTAGAGTTTTATGATCGGTTTCTAATCTAAAGTGAGTTCCAGTTAGGTAATCTCGAAATTTCTCACAACTCCAAGCTAGAGCAAGTGCCTCTTTTTCTATTTGAGCATATCTCTTTTCAGTAGATGTGAGTGCTCTGGATGCATATGACACGACAGAAATTTCTCCGTTTTCTTGTTCTTGCCTCAAGGTGGCTCCTATTCCATAAGAAGAAGCGTCTGTTGTGACAAGTTTTCTGTGGATTATAAACCTTTAAAACAGGTTGAGATGTCAGGACATTCTTCCAATTTTGAAATGCTTGTTTTTGAGGTTCGTCCCAGACAAACTCATTCTTTTGACTTAACATAGATGTTAATGGTGAAAACATTTCTGCAAAATTTGGAACATATCTAGCGAGAAAATTTGCCATGCCTAGCATTTGCTTTAATTCCTTTTTGTTCTTTGGTGGTGGATATTCTTTCACTGCTCTAATTTTATCTTCATCAGGATTAGGGGTTGACCGAATACCGAATAGTCGATTCGGTATTCGGTGATTCGGCATGTAAACCGAATATTCGGCTTCGGCCGAATACTTAAAAGTATTCGGCCGAATAATTGCAGATAAGTATTTTCTTATAAGTAGAAGAATTCTCTTTTACTTAGAAGTAGAATAGGCTAAATGATGAGTTTCAATATTATGTGCATGAGTTCAAAGTTCAGCTGCACTACCAAAAACAAGTCAAATTCCATTTTTAATTACAAAAAACTTTTTTTTTTCTTTCATAAAATAGTCTATATAGGGGTGAAATCAGAACAACTGTCTACGATATAGGAAAAAAAAAGTAAGGAATATGGGCATCTTTCCTTTACCATTTAATTTTAATTATTTCTACATTAGTTTTTTCAATTTAAATTTATTTAATGTGTATTCTCTTTAATATACACCTCAAATAAGTATATCAGAGTTCATCTCTGTATATCTAAGGTTTATATTAAAGAAAATACATGCATCAAATAAGTATACTCCTATGCCTATCCTATAACTTTTATAACCATTAAATTAAAATCGCTCAAATTTATTTTCATCACCACAGTGATAAATATTAATCAAAATATAAATATGTATCAATAATTTCACAAAAAATAGTTAAATGTACAAATTAATATGATACCTTTTGTATTTGAGAACATTCCAATTCAATATGTATATAATTAGACAATCAGTAAATCAGCTTAATGACAACATTGTTTCTTTTTATTTGAATGAACTTTTGTTTTTCTGAGAATCCTTATCCTTAATAATAGCCTGTATAGTTTAATACTTTCATTGGGTTAATTTGGATATTGACTAGTGATAAAATAATAAAAAATAAGTGATGGGTTAATGAATTTGTGAGTTGATAGAAGTCATTAAAATTTTTTGTGTAATTAGATTTAAGAATAAAAATGTAACTGAATTAAATTATTAAGAATTTAATTTTAATTAAAGTTTATTAAAAAAGCTAATATATGCAAAAATGTGTATTAAAAATTTTTAAGTATTCGGTTGCCGAATACCGAATATTCGGTGTACACTTTGACCGAAGCTTCGGTATTCGGCAAAATTGCTGATTCGGTCAATCCCTAATCAGGATGGATGCCCTTGTCATCAATAATATGTCCCAAGAATTTGATTCTCTTGACTGAAAACTTACATTTCTTGTCATTTAGAGTAATACCACCTTCTTTAAGTTTATTCAGTATAATCTTCAGTCTTTGGTCATGCTCAGTCTGATTACTTCCCCACACTAAGATGTCGTCCGTGTGACAAATAACACCTGGGATATTTTCTAGCAGCTGTGACATTCTACGTTGGAAATGTTCTGGTGCAGATGAGATTCCAAAAGGTAATCTTAAGAATCTGTATCTTCCAAAAGGAGTGATGAAAGTCGTGAGATATGACGAAGATTCGTCAAGTAGAATTTGCCAAAAACCTGAATTAGCATCCAACTTCGAAAAAATTTTAGCACCTGTCAGTAGATTCAATGAATATTCCACTGAAGGCAATGGATGAAATTCTCTTTCCACAGACTTGTTTAACTGGACTAAGTCGACACATAAGCCTTCTTGATTTCCATTTCAGTTTCTATGGCGACACATAAGCACTTCTTGATTTCCATTTCAGTTTTCTTCAGCAGTGGAATTGGTATCCTTCGTGGAGCTGAAATAGCAAACGGGTCAGAATTCGGCTTAAGCTTAATCGTATAACAACCTTTCAGTAACCCCAGGCCTGTGAACAGTTCAGGAAAATCTTGGTTAGGACTTACTGTGATTTCTGAAATATTCGGTCCCAATCCAAAAGCTAGTATCGCAGGTTTTCCCAATAAGTAGCTCTGCAATCCATGGATTCAATTACATGGATTTCTTCAATAATCTTCTTATCCTTGTATTGGATTTCCTCAATAAGTTTTCCTCTGTGTTTTAGTATTTTCCCATCCGGGCCGCAAAGCTTTTTGTCTGGTTTTAAGATTTTCGAATCCTTTAAAATCGATGAAGTAGCAGGAATAACAGTGTGGTCTGCTCCGCTATCTATTTTGAAGCGAATAGTTTTACCTCTTATTTGAATAGGTACTGACCATAACAATTCATTATTATTACAGCATGTTTCCCTAATTGTTCCTAAGAAAGAAATTTCAGATTTACTTTCATTTTTCCTACAAACTCGTGCAAAGTGCTCTAGTTTGGAACATTTTAGACATTTAGCATCTTTTGCTGGACATACTTTTCTGTTATGTGTAGATTTACCGCACCATTTGCAAAGATCAAAGGGTTTTGGATTTTCTTTTTTCCCGTAGTTCCTTTTATCAGTTTCTTTAAACTGTGGATTTTGACTGGATACCCCTCTCTTAAAATTCACCTTTGTTTTGTTTACACTAGAAATCCTATGGACAGAAGCATTACTAGAAGTAAGAATCTCTTGTTGCTTTTTAATTGATTCCGATAACCGAACTTTTTCTATAGCTTTGCTCAAAGAAAGGTCTGGATCCAATTAGTAATTTCTCACTTAATGATTTATCTCTAATACCGACGCGACAACTATTCTATCGCGTATTAGTTCATCATGAAGAACTCCGTAATCACAATTTTCAGCTAGTGAATAAAGTGAAGTTACAAAATCATTAACAGATTCTCCTTCATTTTGAATGCGTTGATTAAACTGCGCCTGCTCGAAAATTGTGTTTTTCTTTACTATAAAGTGATCATCAAAATGTTTCAGAACAATGTTATATTTCTGCTGGTCATCTTCCGACAAGTTAAAAGACTCAAAAATATCTTCTGCTTTATCTCCCATGAGATAAATGAGAGAATTTACTTGCTCTACCTCTGTTTGATTTTTTAAACCCGAAGCGAATTGATACCTTTTGAAACGTTGCTTCCATTTTAACCAAAGTGCCGGTGATGAAAAAGTAAATGATTCTGGCGGTGTAACCTGATATGAATTTCTATACTCTATATCTTTAGACATTTTAATTCTTAATAAATGTGCCATATACAGGGTTGGTAAGTTTTTGCCATAGGCGGAAAAAACCTGGTTAAAACCGTCCTAGCAAAAATAGGTTTTTGCCAAGTGGTGGCAAAAATAGGCTGTCCATTTAATTTTTCCCCCAGGGAAACAGAAAAAAAATGTTTCATAAAAGAAAAAAGAAACTTGATACTTAGTTAAAAAATCAATATTCTAAATTTATTTTTGAACTCTTAAGTTAAATAAGCATAATTAACATTTTATGAAAGAATACTAACTTTTATAACAAAATTATAAATGAAAAAAATACTCATTTTCTATAAATAAATAGAAAATTTAATTACTTATTCATGTTTAATTATTAATGATTATTCACATAATAGAACTGTGGAGGCTCTAAATGTGTAAAGCCTTTATGTTTATGTGTGTTAGAAATTCAAATAAACAATTATATTCTAAATTCAATTTTTTAATATAAAATTTTATTTAACCCCTTGGGGACGAACTGAATCCCACCTATTTTATAGAATTTAAAATGTATGTAAAAATATTTAATTATATTTATTAATTGGCAAATTAAATACAAATATTAAATGACAGGCTATTAAATTTAATTGGTTATACCATTATTATACTTATTAGCTTATAGATTATATTACAACACATTAAAGACAAATAAGAATTTGCCGGTTTTTTCCATTTTTGCCCTGGTTTTTTCCAGTTTTTTTCCACTGTCCTGGCAAAAATACCTTTTTGCCGGCAAAAATGCCAACCCTGGCCATATAATTATGCAAGAAAAGGAAACTTCTTACTTTAAGATATGAATCCGTTTTCAGTATTCAACTTTAGTAAACATCCTTTTAACCGACTGCCACCAAGCGTTGTTATGAAGTTATGTTTATAATGTAGCAAACCGTAGAAGGCTCCAATGGATGTATACAGCAGATTTACTTGCATAGATTTATTCACACATAACTTATTCTATTTAGGTTACACATACAAGCACTATACTACATCACATAAACATAAGTATAAAATACGAGCTCTTGTTCTAGGTTAATTTCGATTACAGTTAATGTCCTAATACCACAATTATGGCATTATCTTGATCCTGAAATCGCCGCTCCCAGCGAGGAGTTGCGCTATTTAAATGGAGTAATTGGCATTATTTCTGCCATAGGTCATTGCTACAAAGCTGTGCGTATTTTTAATTTTATTGGAAGATAGGTTGTGACATGACCATTGGTCACTGCATAAAAAAGTTGATTGTCAATTTTATATTTAAACTTACGAAATCAGTAAGCAATATATTGTGAATACTGTGCAATTTCAGCACTAACAATTAGATCCTATTAAAGTAAAATTTGCTTTTGAAATGTTTTTCTCTCCAAATTAGGCATTAAAAATTGGAATGTGCATACCACATAACGATGCAGCGCATAAAAACATTGACAAATAAAAAAAAGAAAATGGCAAATCCTTAAAACTTTTTGGATTTTTTGGGTTCTTCTTTGAAATTTTCTTCCCAACTCTGTATGAACCCTGGGGTATCCTTTTTCATTCCTTTCAACGAAGCTTTTTGCCATTTGCACTTTGAAAACAACCACAAAAGAACCCAAGTTTTGCAACTGTTTCGACCTTGTTGAGAACGTGCAGGGGTGCAAAATATGTCCGATCCGGCGATATTTTGCAGAAACATTACAACTGATTTCGATTTTAACAATGAATTCCATAATTCCATGGAATAAAAAAATTTCACTACAAATAAAAAGGTTCGTATGGTGACCTTCAGAAAATCGATCTCAGAATAATATGTACCGTATATCAAGGGTGATTCTGTTCCGAATTTTCCGAAAATTTAAGGCATTTGGTTCCGAAAATTAAAAAAATCAGTCAGTAATCTGAAAATTCGGACATAAAAATACCTCTAATTTTGTCCAAGAATTACGGAAAAAATGCTAATTTCGTCACAAGATCGCAAAATAACCGCAAATTTTGTAACTCGCAAATAACCGTGAATTTCGTCAAAAGATCTCAAAATAATCTCAAATTTTTCTCCAATTTCGCAAAAGAACCACAAGTTTCGTCAAAAGATCAGGAAATGAATGCAAATTTTATAAAAAGATTGCGAAAAAAATGCTAATTTTGTCAAAAGACTGCGAAAAAAAATGCTAATTTTGTCAAAAGACTGCGAAAAAAAACGCAAATTTCGTCAAAAGACCGCAAATTTTGTCAAAAGACGGCGAAAAAATCTTATTTTTTGTCAAAAGATCGCGAAACAACCACAATTTTTGTCAAAAAATCTCAAATTTTGTCTAAATATCAGGAAACAACCGCAAATTTTGTCAAAAGATCGCGAAACAACCGCAAATTTCGTCAAAGGAACGTGAAAAAAAATAAAAATTTCACCAAAAGATCGCGAAATGAACGCAAATATCTTCAAAAGATTGTGAAATGAAAAAAAATTTCGTCAACAGATCGCAAAACAACCATAAATTTCGTTAAAAGATGGTAAAAACCCGCAAATTTTGTCAAACGATGGCAAAACAACTGCGAATTTCATCAAACGATGGCAAAACAACCGCGAATTTCATCAAACGATGGCAAAACAACCGCGAATTTCATCAAAAGAGAGCAAAATAACCGCGAATTTCGCCAAAAGAGGGCGAAATAACGGCAAATTTCGTCAAAAGATTGTGAAAAAATGCGAATTTCGTCAAAGGTCCGCGAAAAAAACATAGTGCTGGAAGTGGATTCCCCCCCCCACTTCTCCCACTCTGCTGTAACCTTTCAGAAAATTAGCTGTGAATTTCAGAATTTTTTTTTTCACTCAGAATCACCACTGCCATATGTACTTGCGCATAAGTTGAGAAATATTGGAAAAATAAATTTTTTATACTTACAGTAATACAGCATAAAATTTTGGGGAAATTTTCATGTGGATCGGGGGAAATGTTGAGAGTAGAAACATTTTCTGCACCCCTGAGAACGTGTTTCTCTAGTGCGGCAGGGAGCGTGAATCTGTTATTTTTGCCAAATCGGAAGACCATAGTTAATTTGATTACAGAAGTTGTTTGCGCCAAGAGAAGTATACCTCCATGGTTTAATTTTTTTTTGAATGAATCAAGTGAATGACTCGCTATCGCTTGTTGACGTTTTGTGCTAATGTATGCTTTTAACTCAAGTTCTAAAGTTGTTTTTCAACTGCGCAAATCATTCAAATTTTGTTAGTTTTGAATAAATTATGTTGAACAGAAAGGATTTCAGGTAGAAAAGATTTGTATTTAGGAAGATAAGTTTTCTCTTACACATCTCAAATCGTAATTAAGCCTAACGTGGCTCCATCTTATCGGAGACTGGTAAGATCGATGGGTACCACCCCGGATGCACTACACTGCTTTTTATATATATTAGATTTGTTTACTATATTTTAAGTATTCTTCTACAGTTTAGAGTTTTTTAAAGTATTCAAAAGGCTAAAAATATTGTCAGAACAATTGCAGCAAGTTCAGCAGAAATAGAAAAGGGTTTTTTGAAAGTATTCAAAAGGCTAAAATTATTGTCAAAACGATTGCTGCTAATTCAGAAGAAACAGAAAAGTTCTTCAGGGGTTGATCCAGACAAAATTTGGGGCCTGTTTAGTAGGGTGTATCGATTTTTAACTTTTCTTTTGTTTCCAAATTCCAAGTTGATAAAAAGTTGCTACTAGACACCACAACTTACCACAAAAAATTTTGGATTTTTAAAAAAATGTTTAGGTCTCCCACACAAGGCCTAAAGTGTAGAAATTTTACTTAAAAAGTAAATTTTTACAAAAATTATAAAAAAACCTAAAGCACTTTTTTTCTAAATTGCAAGTTAAAATTCCACTAACAATAAGAACAAAAAACGATAAAAAATGTATTTCAAAAACTTAGCACAACATTTAGGTCTCCCGCACAAGGCCTAAAAGTCGTAAATTTCAGCCAATTTTTGAACATTTTTCAGTGCTTTGATATTTGTGTTGTTGCTGGTTTAAAAATTAAATGTAACTAAAGCCTCGTTAGGCTTGATTGGAATTGTTGAAATAAGTGAAATAATAAATCACATTTCAATACGTCAAGCGTCAACTTGAAGCGATGGGGTGGGGGAAGGCAAGACTGTCGCGACGCGGTGACGCGACACCTATGAATCACGGCGCAGACTTGTCAGTAGTCTTTTGCCTGCGAGCCAGCATTATGGTTGTGTTTAATGCGATAGTCTTGTTGTAAAAATCAATTGAGTGAGTGTTTTTGTTGTTCATTATGAGTAAAAAACCGCATCTAACTAGACAAACTACCGACAGGCCGGTTATCGGGCAGCCTATTGATGTGAGTGAGATTAATGTTCTGCCAACCAAGATGGATGTTTTGAAGTATTTTGAGTGGGTACGCATTGAAATGAAACAAGAGGGAATACATCAGCCTGCAAAGAAGGTAATTGCGTTAAGAGTTGCTTTAAAACTTGAGGAAATATGGAAAAGAGCTTCAATTCCTGTTTGTGGCACCAAAAACACAATATTTATGGTTTTAAAACTGCATGAGCAGCTTGGGAAAATTAAAAAGTGTTCAGGGCCTAAAAGGAAGTATCCTAACTCCTACAAAGATGCAGTAACTAGCTTTCAGTCAAAAACTGAAACTGCATTGTTTGATATTTGTACTTGCAAATGTGACCTCAGCAACTGTAATTGCTCTATTGACAAAAAAGTCCCGGCACTAGAAGACGAGTTTTTGCTCGACCAACGTGGTCCTACATTGATGTCAATTGCAGAGTGTGACAAAAACGAGACTAAAAAGCTTAAAAAGCGATTAGAAAGAAAATCTAGGTCACAAGCTTTAATGCAGGTAGTTGTAAAAAAGACTGAGGATGAAAACTTAAAATCTGTTGATAACATTGATTCTGGTGATAGTACAGATGATTCAATGTCTCACACATCATGTCAAGATAGTGATTTTGAAATAAATGTACTTGATACGAGTCAAAAAATTGTTTCAAGTGAAGAAGTAAAACAAAAACTGCCACAACGCTTGTCTTTGTTTTCACGAGCTTGTGACTGCAAGGGCATTTCTATAGAGCTGGAGCTCAGTTAGCTATTGCATTTTTGGAGACTTAAATGTCGTTACTGCGGAGAACCAAGAAGCAGTAATCGACAAATCAAAAGTAGCACGAGAAAGACTTAGGTCTCGTAAAGAAGTAAGCTCAACTCGAACCTCTGATCTGTTGGCCATTTACTTTGATGGTCGTAAAGATGAAACCATAACAAAAGAAATTGTAGCTGGTAAAAGTGTCCGAAAATCTTTAATGGAAGAACACATATCTATTGTTGAAGAACCTGGATCCAAGTATTTCGGTCATGTAACTCCCATAAATGGAACAGGAAAGGAAATAGTTACATCACTGGTAAAGTATTGTGAAGAAAAAACTGTCGATCTTAAAAAACTAAAAGCTATTGGTTCTGATGGTACGGCAGCAAACACAGGCACTTCAAATGGAGTTATCACCTTATTTGAAAATAAAATACAACAGCCACTGCAGGCAGTTGTGTGTCTACTACATTTGAATGAATTACCATTTAAAAAAATTATGGTTGCTCTTGATGGGCCAACTTCTGGACCAAACACATTTAGCGGGCCTATTGGTAAACAACTTCTAAGCTGCCAAAATCTGGATGGTATCAATTTTGTTGCAATTGAAAGCGATATACCAGAAGTTGATCTTAAAGAGTTGAGCACAGACCAAAAGTATCTGTACGAAATATCCGAAGCCGTATCAACAGGTACATGTACAGAAGAGTTGGCCAAACGAAACCCCGGAAACATCTCGCACGCCAGGTGGCTTACCCTGGCAAATCGAATCCTTCGTTTGTATGTAGCCATGGGTGATCCGACCCCTGAGCTGAGAAAGCTTCCAGAGTTCATAATGAAAGTCTACATACCATCATGGTTCTCAATTAAGTGCAATCCCAAAATCCCGCAGGGTTCCATAATTTTTTTAAAATGATTCATTTCAGCAATTACTTGGAAGACGAGCTAAAACATGTCGTCCATGCAACGTTACAGAGAAACGAATTCATGGTTCTCCCAGAGCATGTTTTAATAGCTATGTTGCTTGACAAACGAAAACATATTAGAGTCTTGGCTTATAAGAGAATCCAGAAAGCTCGTGAAACAGAAAAGAAAGGGGTAAGGATATTTAAACCCCCTGAAAACAATTTTAATGCTAAAGACTATATAGATATGATTGACTGGCAAACCACTTCAGTAACCAAACCCCCTCTTGTTAACGATATGAGTCTAGATGAGTTACAGTTAATTGCGGAAACGGGAAAAAGTGGAAGGGTTGAATTTACAATTCCTTCTCACACTCAAGTTGTGGAACGAATTGTGAAAGAAGTCACAGAAGCTTCAAAGCGAGTGTGTGGGATGATCGAAAGAGATGGAGTGGAGACTGGAAGACCGTAAAGAGCTACCTGCGTTCGAGACCAAGAGCCAGTACAAATGTTTTTTGTACTACTTTGATTTTTAATGTTTTTAAATAACATCTTTATCTTAATGTCCATATAATATTTGAAATTCATTGCGGATCATTTCTATAATTTTGTAAAAATCTGTAGGCCTACGTAAATACTGTATATAACTTTCGTTTCAGGTTTTGAAGACAAGATGAAAGGACGAGTATTTAAAACAAGTCAGTTAATTTGAAATAGAGCAAGAAAACTGCGCTCATGTTCTATGAAAATACATCAGCAACATTTTGTACTTATATACTACATTTTATTCCACGTTATAATATTTTTTACATTTGTAATAAACAATAGTAATCACAAATAAAGATAGTTTATTTCAACACCTTTATCAAACAATTTACATCGTTAAACTATCTTTTTTAAGGTATACAACATTTATATATTATTTATGTAGTATGTATAATGTATATATGTATATATATATATATATTTATTTATTTATTTATTTATATTGTGTCATTTTATGCCTCCTGTAACAAAAATACACTTAAGTCTGGTGTTTTTAACGAAAAAAAAAGGTTCATTTACACTAAAAATTACGAAAGTTTCGTCAAAATTAACAAACTTTAGGTCTTGTGCGGGAGACCTAAATGTTGTGCTAAGTTTTTGAAATACATTTTCTATCGTTTTTCATGCTTATTGTTAGTGGAATTTTAACTTGCAATTAAAAAAAAAGTGTTTTAGGTTTTTTTTTTTAAATTTTGTAAAAATTTACTTTTTAAGTAAAATTTCTAAACTTTAGGCCTTGTGCGGGAGACCTAAACATTTTTTTAAAAATCCAAAATTTTTTGTGGTAAGTTGTGGTGTCTAGTAGCAACTTTTTATCAACTTGCAATTTGGAAACAAAAAAAAAGTTAAAAATCGATACACCCTACTGTTTAGGGCTCTTTCACAAAAATCTAATTTATAAAATAGGCCCCTTCACAAAAATAAATTTAATAAAATGGGCCTCTTCACAAAAATTAATTTAATAAAATGGGCCCCTTCACAAAATTCCTTTTAATAAAATAGGCTCCTGCATAAAATTTCTTTCCATAAAAACTGTTTTAAAATGTGTAATTTTGTAAATAAAACCAGTTCACCAAGAACAAAAACTTTAGCAAGAGGATTTGAAGAAGTTTTTGTTAATGACTGCTTGGTTTGAATCTGAGTAACTGTATTTCAACTTTCGTTAAAAAATGTTATTTTTTACAAAAATATTACAAATTCACAGAAATAATTTTTACTTTTCACAAAATAGGCCCCAAGAATAAAAACCTGCATCGACCCCTGGTCTTTTCGAGATAAACATAATATGGTCAGAGAAGAGAAGTCGTCTAACTATTTCTAATGTATCAAACATAATGGCGATTTGTCTAATTGGCCTACCTCTAAAAGAATGGGTTCCTAGTTTTATATTTATAGTGAAGGTATGTTAAGAAACAAGCACACATCAGATAATGTTCGAGTAAAGACAAAGAAAAGTGAAAGCAAGGATGCTTATCAAGAAGCTATATGCAAATACCTGTTATTTAATATTTTAAAATTCTTTTCTGTACTATAATATAGTTTTTATATCATTTATTCTTTTATTTAAGTATTAACTATATGAAACAATATACTAGCTTTTAGAATATCTTTTTAAAAATTTTCAACATTATAAAGTTATTTTCAATATAGGATACCCAAAATAATTCAAATTTATTTTTGCTAGTTTCAATCTGAAAATGGATAGTGTGCTGATGCATTTCTACGGCAATTGTTATTCATGGGCAGTTATTGTATGAAATGTTTTAAAAAGATGTTATATGTTTTTAAACTGAGCTAAATTTTATTACTGATTTTAAATTTCCAGAATATATCTTCTCCATGTGCACATTATTGTTATTACCGGGGTTCTCGCTGCCGCTCGCCATTGCGCCAAATAGCGACAAAATGCTTCATTTGGCGAGTAAATGAGCGATTAGATTCACCTAATTTCGAATGATTAGTAATTACTCATTTTTTTGCGAGTGTGTGTCAGTACAGGCGGCACTCTTATATATTAGCATTACTGAATGATTGTTGCCACTTATGTTCAATGGCAAAAGTACAATTTTCAAACTGTCTTTGAAGTAGGGTCAGGTGGGGGTAAAATCAAGCTTTTTTCAGAGGAGGCCCTAAAATCAAACTATTTATTTTAATGAAAATTTTGACGCATTTTATATACATTGGATTCATATAGATTAAATATGAAGCTTAACCATTCAATTTTGTTTGATTGTTTTTTCACAGTTATACATTTAAAGGAGCATGTTTTGATACCCCCATTTTACCACATGGCAGGGGAAAGTGGGGGTAGTTCCAAAATTAGTGTATATTTAAATAAAAATATGTAAATATTGTTTTTGAAATAAGAATACACTGAAATAACTGTATTTGTATTACATTTAAAGATACAAATGGTTAATTTTCAAATAAGGTACATTTTCAGCAATTTTTTTTTTTAATTTTAAAGTACAACTTTTTCCACAAATTATTTTACTACGATTATAATGCAGTGGCTGAGCTTATTTGACTCATTAAGACAAATACATTAATTACTTAAAAGTAAGTATTAGTTAGACCAATGACATGCGTTAGGCCAGTGATATTTTGCATTAGACTGTTGACATTTTTGTTTTAACCCAAAGACATTCTTTATTAAAGTTGTGAATAGTCATAATATTATTATTATAACTTTTAAAATACATTTTTTACATGAAATCATTTTATTGTTTAACATTGTGTCACTGGCATAACAGGATTTGTCACTAGTTTAACAAATATATTGTTAGGCCAGTGACATTTCTTAAGAAATACATTTTTATTCCTCTTTTAAAAATAGTAATATTATGATTTAGGATGTTAAACAAAAGTTAAATTATTATAATCTTTTTATTAAATTGATTTAACTGTTATCTGTTTAATAGAATATTTGTTAGACCAGTGATGCATAATAAAAGAACTTAGCTGATGTAGGAATATTATTTCCTCTTTTTAAACAGTAGACCACATGGAGGCAGCTAGTTTTTCCACCATTTTGTTTACAAACAGTATTGCTAACATAAAAAAGCAAATTACTTCAATTTTTATCATCAGAGTAGTATTTAAAACTGAAAAATATTAGTTGTTAGACCAGTGGCACAAAACATGTAAGACAGTCTTATTTCATAAAATTATTCCATATTAAAATCAATTTCAAATGAAAATCAAATTTCAATTTGCTTAATAGGCGCAAAGGCCAACCCAATGAAAAAGATTCTATGCCGGGACTTTTCTCTCTGGGGAAAAAAAAAAAAAAAATTCCAAATATTAATATTAAAATCAATTTTCAGACATATCGCTATAAGTATCCAAAACTTATATTTTCAAAATAAAATTGCCCAAATCAATGAAAATAGTGATTATTGATTAGAAATTATAACATGTTAAAAATCAAAGTTTGGATTTCAGACAAGTATGGTTCCCATTAAAAAGTCAATCATTTATTTTTATTTTTTAGCCAATTTAATTTATTTTTATATAAATCACTTGGATTAAAAAAAAATAAATAAATAAAATAAATAAAGAAAGAACAATTATGGGTTTGAAATTTTTATCTATTTCAAATATTATAGATTTCAAAACAGTAAGACACCAAATTGTACTTATTTTAAAAATGACCCAAATGCACATTTTTTTTTTTTTTAATCTTTAATTAAAGAAATAATGCCCACTAGGTCACTTAGTATGCAGCATTTATTGCTGAACTCTACACAATCTTCATCATCAATAGCTTGAAAAGTGAAATAGTCCTCCAATGGTGACTTAGTCGAATACTTTATGTGACAAAATACATTAATTTCTATTACTTGGCCAATGAATTTAACTGATTGGCTTTTTGACCAATACTCAATTTTTACATATGAGCCTTGTTGGTTTCTTTAAAGTCTACATTTACATTATGTGTTTGTGTTTCATTTCTTTTACTTTTTATAATTACTCTGCTTTTTGGATTTTAGATGTTCTTCCTTTCTTTTACTTGATAAATTTTTTTCTTATGGTCAGTTTCTTCAGCATTTTTTGTTACATTTTTTTTTCTTATTTGCTTGATTGCATTTTTTCTTATGGTCACTTCCTTCAACAGCCAACCTTTCCAAAACAATTTCATTGGTTAAAAACTCACCACGCTTGCTCTGTAATTATTTTTATTAAATGTCTGTAGACACTTATTATAAAATATAGAGCATCAGACATTTACTAAGTTAATGCAGAGGTAAAAAAATATCCTTATCATACAACACTTAGTTAAACCTAACCATACCCCCAAATTACCCCACCTCAGAAAGCAACTCATAACAAATAGAATTATAAAATTTATTCTTAACTTTCTATGTTGATCTGTTCCTTAGATGTTCCTCTACAAGTTTGAACTAAAATTAATAGTTTTTGACAGTTAATGATTTTAGAAGGAAGCTCATCAGAAGCTTAAACTAACATACCATATGCACTGAGAATAAACAAGATAGTTTGTGAATACTAAACTTGTTGCCAGTTTCTAAGACTAAAGTAAAAATACTTGCCATAATCTCAACATATGTCTCTAAAAAAGAATTATCTAAATACCTTAATTTAAAAAGAGAAAATAGGTTTTTTTTCAATATACCCCCCACTTTACCCCAGTGGCGTACCCAAGGGGGGGGCTGATGGGGCTACAGCCCCCCCCGAAATTTTCGAAAGTGATATAGAAAGGTGCTGATTTTTCGTCTTTCTTTTATGGAATTTTTTTTAATTTTTTTCCATTATACAGCGGACAAGCCATTCTCATTAGTCCCATATTAGTCTACATTGACAACAAAGAAGAGAAAGGGGGGCTGACGGGGTTATAGCCCCCCCCCCTACTCCTCCTGAAATAGTCAAAAAATTAAATGAAAAAGTGTTTTTTTTTCTTACTTTTTAAAGATAAATCTGTAATTTTTTCTTCTGTCATACAGCAAAATAGCCATTCTCGTTAACACCATATTAGTCCAGGTTATATTAGTTAGGGGGCTGATGGAATTTCAGCCTCCCTCCTCTCGAAATGGTCGAAAATGAAATGAAAAAACAGTGCTGAATTTTTTCTGTCTGTTTAAGATAAATTTGCATTTTCCCCCTATCGTTCAACAGACTATGCGCTTCCTTCGCTTTAGTTCCATATTAGTCCATATTGACACCAAAGAAGAGAAAGGGGGTTGATGGGGTTACAGCCCCCCCGCACCCCCCCAACCAGAAATCGCGAAAAATTAAATGAAAAAGTGTTTTTTCTTTACTTTTTAAAGATAAATCTGTAATTTTTTTCTTCTGTCATACAGTAAAATACTCATTCTCGTTAACACCATATTAGTCCACACTGACATCACAGCATACCCTAAGATGGGAAGGGGGCTGATGGAATTATAACCTCCTCCTCTGGAAATAGTCGAAAATGAAATGAAAAAGTAAAGCTGATTTTTTTCTGTCTATTTGAGATAAATTTGCATTTCCCCCCCTATCATTTAACAGACTAGCCGCTCCCTTCGCTGTAGTTCCATATTAGTGTACAGTGACATCACATTATACCCGAAAAGATAGAAGAGAGTTAATGGAGTTACAGCTCTCTCCCAAAAATTCGAACATGAAATGAAAAAGTTCTGATATTTTCCTTTTTGTTTGAGATAAATTTGTATTTTTCCTCTATCATTCAACAGACTAGCCGCTCTCTTCTCTTTAGTTCCATACTAATGCACAGTGATACTACATTATACCCAAAGACGTGAAAGGGGCTAATGGGGTGTCCCCTTCCTAAATAGTTGAAAATGAAATGAAAAAAAGGCTGTTTTTTCTTCTTGTTTGAGATAAATTTGTAATTTTTCTTCTACCACACATCGAAATAGCCATTCTCGTTAACACCATATTAGTCCACATTGACATCACAGCATACCCAAAGATGGGGAGTGGGCTGATGGAATTACAGCCCCCTCCTCCCGAAATAGTCGAAAATGAAATAAAAAAATATTGCTTTTTTTCTTTCTGTTTGAGATAAATTTGTATTTTTTTCTCCTATCATTCAACAGACTAGCCACTCTCTTCTCTTTAGTTCCATATTAGTGCACAGTGACACCACATTATACCCAAAGAAGTAGAAAGGGGGTGATGGGTTACAGCCCCTTCCCAAAATAGTCGAAAATGAAATGAAAAAAGGGCTGATTTTTTTTCTTTTTGTTCGAGATGAATTTGTAATGCACTTGTTTTCTGCAATACAACGAACTACACGTTCTGGCTAGTCTGATATCAACGCACAGTTACACCACAGTATACCCAATGAGGGGAAGGGGCTGATGGGGTTACTTACTCTTCCGAAATAATCAAATATGAAATGAAAAAAAATTCCAGTTTTTTTTTCTTTCTTTTGATATTAATTTTTAATTTTTTTCTGCGACGCAGCTATTCTGGTTAGTCCCATATATTAGTGCACAGTGATGCCCCAGCATACACCAAAGGATTCGATGGGGACGGGGGTTATGACGTTACAGCTCCATTCCACCTCTGAAGAGATCGCAGTGAAATGAAAAAAGGGCTGATATTCCTTCTTTTTTTAGATAAATTTGTTTTATTTTCTGGCATGCCACGAATTTGTTTTTCCTGTTAATCCAATATCTTCCTCAGGCCTGCGACCAAATTTACTTGAGACCACAAAATCCATTTTCAAATGACTGAAATCACTGTTTTACTCGATAAATGAAAACATATATACTCAGTTCAAGAGACCTACAAATAAATTCGACAAATCTAAAAGTATTTTAATTTAAGGATTTTTTTAATTTTTCCCATAGTCGGCGGTCGCCAAGATTGTCAATGCGGTGGTATGTTAATGCACAGTAACACCACAGCTAATCTCAAGTCGATTTCGTCTAAATCGGAAATCCGGTGCGGAAGAGTTGCCTGTAAAAGTAGCTTATTAACTTTCATTTTTCAGTCGCATCTCCATGCCACACCGAAACATAGGGGTGCGGAGGGTTGAAGGGACTAAACTTCTTTTACCTGCCAAAACGGTCAGATTAAATGGTAAAAAAAAATTACTTCTTACTTTTTAGATCAATTCAATTACAGTCGAACCTCTATTTAACGAAGTCGCTAAATCCCGGAAAAAAGTTCGTTATATGGAAAATTCGTTAAATAGAGATTCACCTTTTAAAATACTTTAAACTACATAAAACAGATTTTAAATTCATAAACACTAAATATTTTTACTAAAAGTAATTAATCACATTTTTTAAAATAAATTATATCGATTTGTTTTAGTTATTTTACCCACCAATATCCATCATCAATTTATTTTTTCTATGTGTTTAAATATTTGAAATCGGCAAGGAAAACAAAACATTATCCGGGAATACACTGTATTTTCTGTTTAAAGTAAATAGTTTTACATTAAAATTAACGAATTTTAATGACATTATCGCATTTATTATTATTATAAAAAATAATTTTAATTATACATTAACATATGCGTCCTTAAATTTGATTTCTGAAAAACTCTGTTAATTTTGTTTTATCTCATAATTGTGCCATCATATCTCATAAATGTGCTTTATCTCATAATACGTGTCGCATCTTTACAATGCACCAAAACCACCTTCATACGTATTTTCTTCTAACTATAATCCGCGTCGGTTGTTTAAAATGATTTTAGCATTTCATTATACGAAGTTCTGTTAATTCTTGCATAATGATCATTTCCATCATCATCATATTCGTCTTCATCGCAATTCATTGCTGTATTGTTTTTATTTTTCACACTGTCGAAAATATCCAATTCGGATAGTGTTTCCGAGACCTCAATTCAAGAATTAAGTGAAATACAATCATCAATCAGCACATCATGTTTAATTTATCATTGAATCCACATTTTTTTAAGTTACACTAAGGGATTATCGTCTTCGTCCTCCGTACTTACCAAATTCTCACTGCTGACAAAGAAAGTGCCTGGTAAAACCAGTTCAAGACCATTGAACATCATAAAATGTGTTTAAAGAAAGAATAAGTTTGAAATGTCCAGAAATATTTTGAGAAATGGGGAGAAGAAAAAAATTTGGATCACAAGAAAAAGTCCGTTAAATAGAGAATGCACTTCGCTATTTGGAGATTATTTTACGAAGAAATTCGCAAAATATTCTTGGTTCCGAGGAAAAGTTCGCAAAATAGAGAAATTCGCAAAATAGTGGTTCGTTAAATAGAGGTCCGACTGTATATATATATTTGTCATGCATCGCACTTGTCTTTCTTGTTAGTCCCATATTAGTGCATAATGACACCTTAGCTAATCCCTTCAGAATTTTGGCTAAGTCGGAAGTCAGGCACACTATATATGTGCGGAAGAGCTGACTGTGAATGATATTCATTAACTTTTGTTTTTAACACTCGATTACTTCCTCGTATCTGTAAGATACACAGTGATTTCTTGTTTGACTGCAAAGACATCTTTGGAGTTCGGTAATGTCCCCTCCCCCCACTTATCTTCCTATTCTGTCTTAACTTTGCAGCCAGTATTTTTCATCTGGAACGGTTTAAAGTCCTTCGTATTACTTGTGCAATACACAAATAATAAACAAAGTCTTTATTTTATATATGTGTATGAAAATATTTTGGTTATACAAAAAATATTTTGTGTTTGTTACAATATTAATTTATTGTTAAACAAGAACCGTAGCCAGAATTTAGTTTCGGGGATTGGAAGAACAATTTTATAGATTTTAAGTTATAATGACTTTCTCTTAAATGAAAGTATATATATAAAAAAAAACAGTAACACTTTTCAACAGATTTCGACGTGGGACGGTCTCAGGATCGGACCCGTGCCCTCCCCCCTTCCCCCCAGATTTGAGTCTGAGTTTAAAAAAAAAAAAATGAAATTCTCAGCAAATTTTCTGAAAGGTTACAGCAGAGGGGGAAAGGAGAGGTAATCTCTTCCTGCTGCTAATTATTTTTGTTGTAGTTTGGGTTAACTCTGTTTATATTCAGGTCAATTTCAGGCTGAGTGGGTTCGGGTTAACCAGATTTCTAAAAAGTTCAAGTTCAGCATATTATTTCAGTTTAAAAACTATTCATATAATAATAAATACAGATATTTGTATGTGTTTTTAACGCGATCCTTTGATGAAATACAGGTTTTTATCACGACGCTTTGACGAGATTTGCATTTTCCCTGAACTTATGACAAAATTAGCTTTTTTCCGCGACCCTTTGACGAAATTCGCGTTTTTTTCGTGATCCTTTGTCAAAATTTGCGTTTTTTCCGCGAGTTTTTGATGAAATTCGAGTTATTTTCGTGAACTTTTGCCGAAATTCGCGTTTTTTACGAAACCCTTTGACGAAATTTGCGTTTTTTTCGCGGCTTTTTTGACGAAATTCGCTTTTTTCTCGTCTTTTTGATGAATTTCGCGGCTCTTTGACGAAATTCGCGTTTTTTTCTATGGAAATGGTCGTGTTTTTTTTTTTGTTTTTTCGCTGCTGTTTGACGAAATTCGCTTCTTTCCGCAGTCTCTTGCCGAAAGTCACGTTTCTCTGTGGCCCTTCTTTGTGACCATGCTTTTTTTTTGCGATCCTTTAACGAAATTCGCGTTTTTTCCGCTTCCCTTTGACGGAATGCATATTTTTTTATCAATCCTTTGCCAAAATTTGCGTTTTTCCTGCAGCCCTTTGAGGAAATTTGCGTTTTTTCTGAGGTCATTTGCCGAAATTCACGTTTTTTTACGCAATCCTTCGTCGAAATTCACGTTTTTCCGCAGCCTTTTGATGAAATTCTCTTTTTTTCTGCGGCCTTTTGAAGAAATTCGCGTTTTTTCCAGATCCTTTGTCGAAATTTGCTTTTTTCCGCGGGGTTTTGACAAAATTAGTGGTTTTTCCGTAGCCTTTTGACGAAATTCACATTTTTCTGTGGCCCTTCTTTGTGACCCTGCTTTTTCTTTTTTTTTGCGATCCTTTAACGAAAATCGCGTTGTTTCAGCTTCTCTTTGACGAAATGCGTTTTTTCTAGCGATCCTTTGTCGAAATTCGCGTTTTTTTCTGTGGTCACTTGCCGAAATTCGTGTTTTTTAATGCAATCCTTCGACGAAATTTGCGTTTTTTCCGCGGCTGTTTGACGAAATTTGCGTTTTTTTCGTCTTTTTTGATGAAATTTGCGTTTTTCTGTGGCCTTTTGACGAAATTCGTGTTTTTTCAGCTTCCCTTTGACGGAATGCGTGTTTTTTTAGCGATGCTTTGTCGAAATTTGCAGTTTTCTGTGGTCATTTGACAAAATTCGCGTTTTTGCGCAATCCTTCCTTGAAATTTGCGTTTTTTCGCGGCTTTTTGTCGAAATTCGCGCTTTTTCTCGTCTTTTTGATGAAATTTGCGTTTTTCTGTGGCCTTTTGACGAAATTCACGTTTTCCCGTGTTCCTTTGACGAAATTCGCGTTTCTTGCGATCCTTTACGAAATTAGCTTCTTTTTCGCAGCCCTTTGACGGAATGCGTGTTTTTAGCGATCTTTTTTTCGAAATTCGCGTTTTTTCCGCGACCTTTTGATGAAATTCGCGTTTTTTCTGCGGCCTTCTGACGAAATTCGGGTTTTTTCTGTGCTCATTTTGACGAAATTAGCGTTTCCTCTAGAATAATTTGACGAAATTCACGTTTTCTTCGCTATCATTTGACGAAATTTGACTTTTTTTCGCGATCCTTTGACAAACTTCGCATTTTATCTGCGGCCGTATGACATAATTCCGGTTTTTTCCTTGATCCTTTAAAGAAATTGGAGATTTTTTTTGCGAACGATTGACGAAATTGATTTTTTTCGGCGACCATTTGTCAAAAATCGCGATAATTTTTTAAGTTCAAATTTTCGGACTGATGACCGAATTTTTCAAATTTTCGGAAAATTCGGAACAAAGTCACCCTTGCACCCCCCCCCCCCCCCCCCTCTGGCTACGGCCTTATTGACAAAAATGATTTCTGTTTATAACACAATGCAACGTGTTTCATAAGATTTAGAACATTATGAAAATTTAAGTCAGCCCCCCCCGAAATAAAATCCTGGGTACGCCACTGCTTTACCCCACCTGACCCTATAAGCTTTGATGAAAAGCCAAAGAATTCTAGAAACAATTACTAGTTTTTTTTAATGTGATATATATATATATTGTTATTTATAAGTCTTTCTGAATTCATTGAATGTAATAACTTAAAAAATCGTCAGTTAACTTGGGTTGTAAAGTTTTATTTCATAAGATTTTAATGAGTTAAATTGGATTTGGAATTTTTGTTCTTCATTGCGCAAGACATTAAAATGCACTTATTTTTAATAGTTTCTGTAGCAGATAGTTGAATTCAGATGAATAACTGATGTATAAGATGTCACAAAAAATACATTTTTTTCATTTGGCTACTGTTTTTAATTTTTGATTAGCCAAATTGCTAACGTTCATTAAAAGTCCCTGGTTATTATTAAAAAAACTTTTGAGACACCTGGAATTAATTATAGAGGACGACATTGATAAATACTCGGTGAAATTTGTGACTTTGGTGGAAAAACCTACCATAAAACTAATTTTTAAAAAAATCCAGAAATCAGGCTCTTACCACTTGCACGAGCTAATTTATTGAGATTAAATTTCAAGAAGTTAAAGCATTTATCACCAAATCAAGGATGTAAATAGGAATGTTGGATATTCAGTGAGTTAGTATTCTCGTGAGATTAGACATTAGAGACTTGTGCTATATCTTGAGTCCTTCCTAGAGTTAGTGTTTTTTCTTAATTAACTATCTGCAATTTTAGATTATGTACATGAGTTAATTCTTAAACTTAAATGTCTGCTATTTTTGTGTTATCCTTATTGTATTATACTGTCTTGATGCATTTTTTGATAGAAATCTTGATCAGGGTTTCATGATTGCCGAATATTTATTAAATTACATCCTTTAATAGGCAAACATGTTTCAGAATTTGTTTTTCACTCTACCAAAATATCAAAGTTTTTTAATAATGTTCCTATAAGTGTTTCATAATCTATATGTGATGTTTCATTTTTATGCGTCAAAAATCATCCGGTCAGCAAAGCAGTTGTTAAATTATTTGAATCCCACCACTGTGTATGACGATATCTTCCATTTTTCTATCACATCTTACTTTTAACAATATCAAAATATTTTTTGTTTTGTAGTTAGCTTCAAAATTTCATCTTTTGCTGAAAAAAAGTTAATCACATGCGCATCAAATGTAAAAATGGCTTGTTTCTGATCAAGATGACAAAAGTCTTGGAAGAACTGCATAATATTAACTGCACATTGTCAAATTCTTGAAGTTAGTGGCTCAGCATGGCATGCATTGGTGTAGCATTAGATCGTCTAGACATGGTATTATTATAGAATATAATTAATTATCTACTGTATAAAATTTTGAATTTAGTATTGCTGTATCTTAAGTTTCAGTATTTTGTTTGATTTATCGTCTACATTTATGATTTTTAAAAAACATTTATTTTTGTAGGGTGTCCCGTTAAGCTGCTATCAGATTCACCAACTTTTCAGCCGATTTTAACCTCAACATTTTCCCGTCCAAAGGGAGAAAAAGGTTACAATTGTCGTTGCTAAAGTTGGAGGAAAACCAGTACTATTAGTACCAACCGTTAATATTTATCGCCTATTCTTATCAATCGCTTATCTCTGATTGGCTGAAAGGTTGAAAGTAGGGGGTGGGGAAGTCGCGGAGGTTTTTGGGGCGGAAAGTCGCGCAGACTTTTTTGATCTGTGGATAAAAAGTTGGGGATATTACTGTTTCCTATCACACTGAGTGTTGAGACAATATTTCGCGAAAAGTTGGAGGAAATCAGGAGTTGGCTCAAAAATTGCTCGAAAAGTTGGTGAATCTGATATAGTCGTTGAGCCAGGGGCTCGAGAGGTTTCATGTCAGCGGACTTGGTAAACTATATATTTTTGGATTCACCACAACAGCAGCACCTCATTTATCCATGATACTTTCGAAACTAGGGTAGCTTATGGCCGCCATATTGGAAAATGGCCGCCATCGTTGAGTCAGGTGTTTGAGTGGTTTCATGTCAGCGGACTTGGTAAACCACACATTTTTGGATTCACCGCAACAACAGCATGTCATTTATCCATGCTACATTCAAAACAAGGGTAGTTTATGGGCGCCATATTGGAAAACGGTCGCCGTCGTTGAGCCAGGGCCTCGTGTGGTTTCATGTTAGCGGACTTTGTAAACCACACATTTTTTGGATTCACCACAACATCAGAATGATATTTAACCATGATGCATTAAAAAACAGAGTAGCTAATTGGCGCCATATTGGAAAATGGCTGCCGATAAACAAAGTGATTGAAAGATTTCCTTGGTTTTGCATGCTATTGAATTAATTGGGCAATTGAAGAGACAATAAGTAAAGACATGCAGGAGTCAAAATGTACAACGGAGTTCAGTCAATGACCTGCCATAGTCGAGAGATATTTTTTAATCAGGGCATCATTTTCTTTACATGATTTGTGAAAGAACCAATATTAGTTCTACATCCAGATCTGTCTTTGAGCAGGATCCAGAAAGACGAACGTGGTATCTCATATTTACCGAACATGATTTCCAATGAATGGATAAATCTAGACATGGTAATAGAATCAACTGGAGCAATGACAAATATAGAAATTGTCGAAGACATGGTCAAAGCTCATGAGATAGGTGAAGAAGCTTACCAAACTTTCAAGAGAGAATATCTGTCTCAAGATTCAAAGCTAGAAGGGATTTTCACACCTCCAAAGATAAAGAAGCTAAAGACATTTTCTGACTTTAAGAAGAAACAGACTGTAAAATCAGAGTTTGTTGCCTAGGCAGAAAGAAATCTGTTTGCTCAGATGACAATTATTGCAGAGCGAAGAAATTTCGGTATGAGAACTGTCTTTTCCTACTACCTAGGGCCTCTTCCATAGTCCTTGGCAACACTTGATGGTTTTATGCGAAAAACTGAAAAATCAAACGGATGGATGTTATGACAAAATTGCGACTTCTGAAAGAATGCAAATGATGGTGTTGTTAATATCATTGACGGAATGTGCTCTGTTAAAGGCTGCCACAGGAGCTAGAATCATTTGGACAACTAGCAAAGAATCTGTTTTCTAAAATAATACAAGATTCTACATCCTCTCAAAGAATAGATGTTGTATTTTATACATCCAGGCTGCTGTCAATAAAAAGAAATGAACGAAAAATATGAACTGTTGGTAATGCTATAAAAGTTATATACTCCTGGACACCCAGTGCGAAAATGAAGCAGTTTCAATCTTATGAGAAAAACAAGAAAGAACTTATACATTTCATTTCTCAAGAATGTCAAAATGAACATTATCTGAAATAGTTGAACATACGAATGATGTACGTTATCTACGTAGAAAAATGCTATAATTTCACGAAATAACTAGTTGAAGAATCCACTAAATTGATCTGCTTCCAAGAAGAGGTTATACGAGACTTTTATTTCGCGCACACCATGCTTTGGTGTCTGGATTTAGAAATATTATTATTATCTCTATCGATACTGATGTGGCAGTTATCACATTCATACTGCTTTCTTTAGAAAACGATTTGAAAAATTAGAAAGGGTTAATATTTGTAAAATGTGGATCCAATGACAGGGTAAAGTTCTACAACTTGAGTGAGATGCATGAACTTCTAGTTAAAGCGGTATGTAATGCATTACCTGAAATGCATTCACTGTCGGGTGCGATACAGTAAGTGCTTCTGCGGGTAAGAGAAAATGATGATTCAGAACACTAAAGTTCGAAATGCGCTTAAGGCACTTGATACTGAAGCTGATATATCAGAGGAAACAAAAAAACAGCTTAAGTCGTAAGTTTGACATCTCTATTATGGAAAGCGCAAATACTCAGTCATCAATGAATTGCGCTGTATTCCATATATTTTTTCTGTAAAAAAGGAGTCTGCGGAGTCGCATTGCCTTCTGCCATGTAGTAATACACTCTATGCGAGCTAATTACCACCGTCTTGTTCGGATGAGGTACCTACAGGCTGATTCTGATCTTCCATCCCGAGATAAATATGGTTGGTTTTTGGAACAGATAGAGAAGGAAAGGGCTATCTAGAAGTCCAGTGGAAGGGCAATCCTCCTGCTCCTTAAGCTGTTTTGGAGCTGATGTCATTTTCTTGTTCAAGAATATGTGTCTCACCATAATATGCGTGTCCTTTTTAATAACCTCAGATATACAAGCATATGCAGAATATAAAACTGTTCTATGACGATGGAAGTTATTTGGACACAGGAATGTCAACCAATGATGATGATAGTAGTGAAGAAGACTTAGATTTCTGTTATTTATTAATCCGTTCGGGAGCAGCATCTTTTACATGAATTTTATTCGGTTGACACCACTTTTTGTCAAAAAAATCAAATTTAGCTTAGCAATAAAAAAACTATCTTAATTAAGTAAGGAAAAATTTAATTTTCTTTTTTGTGGTATCAAAAGCAAGCGATAGAAACACGTTTCCGAAGGTGCATATATGCACCCGTGGTCCCGAGGTGCTTAATTCTTAACAGACTAAGTACAATAGTTTCACCAGTATTAATTTTGCCTTGAATTTTGCTGGGCCCTACCACATGAAAATAATATCCATTAAAATGCAAAACAAGATTTCGGTTTTCTTTCATCGCAAATGTCTTTTGAACTGTTTGTCCCATTGAAAATGTTAATAAACACAACGTTAAATGTAAATATAAGCATCATATTAAAATAAAATCTTAAAAAATATATAATTTGTATAACATTTTATGTTTACCAATATTTGTTCTTTCCATTTTTTCATTGAAATCTCTTTAATTATGTGATATTGGCGAAAAACTCATTTGTATCTGTGTGCGATAGATAGCGTTCATCTTTTCAATATGGCGTCTATAAGCTACCACAAATTTCATAGTATCATCATAAAATGAACTCCTTGTACCATTGTGAATCCGAAAAGGTATATATCATCAAGTCCTCAGAGATGAAACCAAAATCACTAATTTTGGCTTCTGGCTCAACGACTAATAGCAGCTTTACTAAAATTTTCATGATCATCATTGAATTGCAGGATGTCTAATTTATTTTTGTTCTTACAATTCGATTAATTTTTCATTCATATAGTGATATATGACTGCAAAATTAGTTAAACAATGTTGATAGAATAATGTAATACAAATACAGTTGGAAAATAATGATTAAATCGATTAAGTAATAACCTCTTTTTAAACAAATTTGTTACCGAATTACATTACTGGCACATTCAACATAGTTTAGTAATAGTGTAAAAAAGGACGATAGCGCAATAAAACACAGACTAACTAGTGTTATCATACGAATTGAATATTTCCAACTGAGTGAGAAAATGTCCAGGCTGGGAATCGAACCCAGATCCTTGGCTTACAAGGCCAATGCTTTTTTCCATTTAAGCTAACTGGGCCGACAACCAGCCAGCATATTTCGCTCAGATAACCTTATTGGTAGGAACATCTGGTCTGTCATGTAGACAGCTCAACAGAATAAACCACAGGTTAAGGACCTCCATGTAAACGATGGATATGTAGATGAACTATTATTTTAACACAATCAAACTGACTGGTAAAGTTATCAGACGAATTGAATATTTCTAACTGAGTGAAAAAATGCCCAGGCTGGGAATCGAACCCAGATCCTTGGCTCCCAGATCTTGGATTTTTCGCTCAGTTGGAAATATTCAATTCGTGTGATAACTTTACCAGTCAGTTTGACTGTGTTAAAATAATAGTTCATCTACGTATCCATCGTTTACATGGAGGTCCTTAACCTGCGGTTTATTCTGTTGAGCTGTCTACATGACAGACCAGATGTTCCTACCAATAAGGTTATCTGAGCGAAATATGCTGGCTGGTTGTCGACCCAGTTTTCGGCATAATAAAATGTAAAATTATAATTAGCTAAAAATTAAATAAACAGTACATAAATAAAAACTATAAAATTATTAATTATGTATTTTATTTCCGATTATTTATGTTAGCTGACTGTAAGTTTTAATCATAGACTTTTAATATAACTGGACGCAGAAATGGCAACCTTTTCTTGAGGCACATATCATGCTCCCCACCATCACATGATGGTGGGGAGAATGCACGCCAAACCGGTTTTTCCCGCACCCACCAAGACCTATTTTGAATGCATTCGTTTTGGAGCGCTTCTTTTATCATGAGAATAAAAACAGAAAATTGCCAAGAAAGGGATCACAGCCAAAAAACGACACTCTTTTGGTGATGAGATCTCCCACATGAGTGCATCAGGGTTCGGCGGATATAACAAAGGGATTCGCTCTCTATTCAATTCCTCCTCTAAGGTTTTAATGCAATTTTTTATTTATTTATTTTTTTAAATAAAATAAAATTCTGTGGTATTCGTTTGGTTGCGGTTTTCTCAGGGATGGGAAAATTTACGTTTGCCTGCCAGAGAGGGTAAAAAGTTACTGGTCCTGCGGACCACTAAATTTTTTAAATTAGAAATCAGATTGAAATTTTAATGGTCTCGGACCAGCAGACCACCAAGGATTTCGAACGCTGAATGCAGTAGAAGATCTTTATAACGCAAACCTAAAAACACAACGGTTATATGGATCACATTCTCTATTAATATCTACACTTAGATATCTATAATGTTCACAGCTTTCTATTTTTATGTTATTACAGTAGAACTTCTTTTATCCGAAACCCTTGTAACTGAAATCCATTTTTAAAGCTTTTTTTTTTCCTTTACTATCACATTTCTTGTGTGCAAAATCCATTTTTAAAGCCTTTTTTTAAGCTATCATATTCCTTGTGTGCAAGCGGTCCTTTCCGAACTATGAGTATATATAAATATTTTCGATCGCCTTTCTTTCCTTTGAATTTAACTTGAGCTCCCGTAAGCTACAGAGTGGAACGGAGAAAACGAACAACTTAGAAATTCTGAAGCTTTTGAATGTTTTGCAAAAGGTTTGGCATGGCTGGAGCAGCAGAAAGACTGTGATACTGTGAACTAATAATATTAACAAACTTTGTGATAGAGCTTCTAAGCTAAGGCAATCGAAAGTGCGACAAACAAAACATTTTTTCAAACAATTGCGATACAGTAAAAGGTACTTAATTTCAAAATTAAAATTCAGGTAATTTATTCTTCTTTCTTTTTTGCTATTACTTTATTTTTATTAAGCACTTGTTACCACAATAAGAAATATTGCATATATTTCTCCTTAATCTTAAAATTGAAGCATTCTCGATTATCCAAAAATTTCAATTCCGATAATCGAGGCTCTACTGTATTTAGATTTAGGCCTGTCTCATTTCCTCCTGTACATAGGTATTTGGTCTTCCTAACGTTCATGTAAAGTTCCCGTCTCTCATATTCTTCCTTAATTTTTATTGCCATTTCCTCTAAATCATTTTTACTCTTTGCAATTATAGCTAGGTCATCTGCAAATTATAGAGTAAAAATTGACGTTCCATTCACATTAAGTCCCATTCCTCTGCAGTCCAAATTTTCAATGCCTCTTTAACATAAATTTTAAAAAGCGTTGGGGAGATACAACATCCCTGTCTGAGTTCTTTATCTTATATGGTAAAAAACTCACAATTCTTACAGATGCTAAACCACTAACATATCATACTCAACTGGACAAACAACCTGATATTATAGCTAGATGGTTACTGTATCTTGGCCAATTTCAGTATTGAATCATATTGATTTGAATCATATACCTGGCAAAAATAATCCTGCAAACTTCCATTCTAGAATGGAAGTTGAAAATCATGCAGTCAACAACATCAATATATTTACAGAGCTGTCAACTGCTACGAAAAAATCGTAGTTGCTACGATTTGGACCTATAAACTATGATTTTTTGTAAAAAACACAAACACATTTTTTGTTTCTAGTTGCGATTTTTATCACGAAGAGCATATTTTTCAAGAGTGATTCAGTTCAGAAATTTCCAAAATTTCAAAGTATGCATTTTCGAAAGTTTTAAAAAATTGGCCATTAGTCCGAAAATTCGGTCAATAAAAAATGCTTATGGGAAAAAAATCTGGGCTGCAAAACAAACTTCTTAACATAAAACACTATTTATGTGGATTAACCTCAGGTGAATCGTGTTTTTGTAAGTATTTATACAGGAATTCCCTTCCTTAGGAACAAGGTTGCCATTTTAAGAATTTCTGGGAAGGAGGGGGGGGGGGAGGGGTGTTCTTTGAGGGCAAGGTAAAAGTGTGCAAAATCGCAAGATTTGCGATAAACTATCTGGAATTTCGAAAAATGACTGTGTAAAAAAAATCAGTCATCAATTGGTCACAGAAGAAAATAAATTTCGTCAAAGGATTGTGGTAAAAATGTGAATTTTATCAAAATATCACTGAAAGAAAACGTGAATTTCGTCAAAAGATCAGTAAGAAAATGCAAATTTCATCGAAAGATCAGTAAGAAAACACCAAATTTGTCAAAGGATCTTGGTAAAAAACACAAAATTCATCAAAGGATCGCGGTAAAAAACACAAAATTTGTCAAAGGATCTTGGTAAAAAATGCAAAATTCATCAAAGGATCGCGGTAAAAAATGCAAAATTCGCCAAAGGATCGCAGTAAAAAATGCGAATTTCGTCAAAAGTTCATGATAAAAAGTGCAGATTTCAACAAAGAATCATGATAGAAAAATAGGAATTACGATTGTGGGAAAAAAAATTGTGAATATCCTGAAATGATCGCAGGAAAAAAAATTGCGAATTTCGTCAAAATTTACTGCACTGGGCTAAAAAATTAGAACCTGGCTCCTTTTACAAATGTAAAAAAAAAAAAAAAAAAAAAAAAAAACGAAAAGAAACTCTAAAAATCGTATAATAATTTTCAGAGGAAAAAATTTACTATATTGAGTTGAAACTGAAACCCCATTCCTTTTACAAATGCCAAAAGATGGCTGTGTAACACGAAAAACCAACCTCCAGATTAATTTAAATTTTGTGTGCTAACGGCTTCGCATTTTCAAAGGTTGGCAGGTCTGTATTTACCACAGACAACTCTCTCCCACAAAGTAATATAAAAATTTCATAATCGCAGGACAGCGAAATTAAAGCTATAATAGATAAAATTAATAATAACGACAGCAAAACTAAAATTATTATTATTTTTTTTTGTTGATTCTCATACTCAACTGCTTAGGTACAAATAAAAGCATAAAAATTAATCTAATTGTCAACAAAATGGTTATTTCAAAATCTTTAATCAAAAGTTGCTTAGAAATTGCCCATTTGCCACACTTTGGCACTAAGAAAACTTATGATCTCATAAATAGAAAATTTTACTGTAGAGGGATGTTTTCTGATGTAAAACGTTTTTCTGAGAATTGTGGTCAGTGTATTTCAAACAAATCCAAACCAAAGCATACTACTTCTCAGCACATAGAAAAAAGAAATTGAGCCATAAGTATTAGCAATAGATATTGTAGGCAATTTGCCGAGATCTATTGATGGAAAGTTCATTGTAGACCATTATTCAGGGTTTTTAGAGGCTATTCCTTTAGGCGATGTAAAATCTGCAACTAGTATTATACCATGCCTCAACAAGTACTTTGCTAGATTTGATATTGTAAAAATAATCCAAACAGATAACGGCCCAAACCTAATTTCAGATGAACTTGACAATTTCTTAGAAAATTTAGGTGATTGTGGGATCGATCCCCAATTGATTTCCCATTGATCATGGGAAATCCTCAATTTACTTTCCATCATCGAATGATTGATTTAACGTGTCCACTAAACAATGAAAGAGAGCTTATCTTCAATGTCTAATAATGTTCTAAATTTCTAACTCCACTACAATAACTCAATACATGCTGCAATTCAATTTACTCTGGCTGAAATCTGCTTTGGAAGATCTCTTAACACTCCACTTGACTCTGCTGAGGAACCAAAGTTTTTAGAGAGCTTTCAAAGATATCAAAACAGTATTCAAAAATTGTCAAAAGAAATGCAACAACAAATTTCAATAAATTAAGAACAGTATTTTGCTGTTTACAACAAAAAACACAAAGGGGGAGAACCAAACCAAAATTAAAACTGAGTGATAAGGTTTTTGCAACCTATTCAAAAGAAACTACCTGTCAGTGAACTCTTCTTACAGAAATCTTTAAGACCTTATATTCAAAATTGTATTTAAATCTGAATCTAAATTTATTTAAAAATTTTAAATATTGTAAATTTAGTATGTCTATTTGTTCATTCATTCATTCATTCACTCAAAAAAAAAGGTAAACATAAAGTATATATATCTACGTTTTATGGTAAATTATGCTTCTGTAGATATAAAAATGGTGAGACATCATTATTTTTACTTTCTTCCGGTCAGCGAACCAGTTGTTAAATTATTTGAATCCAACCACTGTGTATGACGATATCTTCCATTTTTCTATCACATCTTACTTTTAACAATATCAAAATATTTTTTGTTTTGCAGTTAGCTAAAAAAGTTAATCACGTGCGCATCAAATGTAAAAATGGCTTGTTTCCGATCAAGATGACAATAACTTGGAAGAACTGCATAATATTAACTGCACATTGTCGAATTCTTGAAGTTAGTGGCTCAGCATGGCATGCATTGGTGTAGCATTAGATCGTCTAGACATGGTATTATTATAGAATATAATTAATTATCTACTGTATAAAATTTTGAATTTAATATTGCTGTATCTTAAGTTTCAGTATTTTGTTTGATTTATCGTCTCCATTTATGATTTTTAAAAAACATTTATTTTTGTAGGGTGTCCCGTTAAGCTGCTATCAGATTCACCAACTTTTCAGCTGATTTTAACCTGAACATTTTCCCGTCCAAAGGGAGAAAAAGGTTACAATTGTCGTTGCTAAAGTTGGAGGAAAACCAGTACTACTAGTACCAACCGTTAATATTTATCGCCTATTCCTGTCAATCGCTTATCTCTGATTGGCTGAAAGGTTGAAAGTAGGGGGTGGGGAAGTCGCGGAGGCTTTTGGGCCGGAAAGTCGCACAGACTTTTTTGAGCTGTGGAAGTGGATAAAAAGTTGGGGATATTGCTGTTTCCTATCACACTGAGTGTTGAGACAATATTTCGCGAAAAGTTGGAGGAAATCAAGAGTTGGCTCAAAAATTGCTCGAAAAGTTGGTGAATCTGATAGCAGCTTTACTAAAATTTTCATGATCATCATTGAATTGCAGGATGTCTAATTTATTTTTGTTCTTACAATTCGATTACAAGACCATTATACCATTTCTCAGCACATAGAAAAAAGAAATTGAGCCATAAGTATTAGCAATAGATATTGTAGGCAATTTGCCGAGATCTATTGAAATTGATGGAAAGTTCATTGTAGACCATTATTCAAGGTTTTTAGAGGCTATTCCTTTAGGCGATGTAAAATCTGCAACTAGTATTATACCATGCCTCAACAAGTACTTTGCTAGATTTGATATTGTAAAAATAATCCAAACAGATAACGACCCAAACCTAATTTCAGATGAACTTGACAATTTCTTAGAAAATTAAGGTGATTATGGGATCGATCCCCAATTGATTTCCCTTTGATCATGGGAAATCCTCAATTTACTTTCCATCATCGAATGGATTGATTTAACGTGTCCACTAAACAATGAAAGAGAGCTTATCTTCAATGTCTAATAATGTTCTAAATTTCAAACTCCACTACAATAACTCAATACATGCTGCAATTCAATTTACTCTGGCTGAAATCTGATTTGGAAGATCTCTTAACACTCCACTTGACTCTGCTGAGGAACCAAAGTTTTTAGAGAGCTTTCAAAGATATCAAAACAGTATTCAAAAATTGTCAAAAGAAATGCAACAAAAAATTTCAATAAATTAAGAACAGTATTTTGCTGTTTACAACAAAAAACACAAAGGGGGAGAACCAAACCAAAATTAAAACTGAGTGATAAGGTTTTTGCAGCCTCCTATTCAAAAGAAACTACATGTCACTACTCTTCTTACAGAAATCTTTAAGACCTCATATTCAAAATTGTATTTAAATCTGAATCTTAACTTATTTAAAAATTTTAAATATTGTAAATTTAGTATGCCTATTTGTTCATTCATTCATTCACTCAAAAAAAAAGTAAAGGTAAAGTATATATATCTACGTTTTATGGTAAATTATGCTTTTGTAGATATAAAAATGGTAAGACATCATTATTTTTACTTTCTTCTATATGTACAAGAAGAAAGTATTGGATTCGTGATAATTTTCGACTTTCGGTTTTCGATGGATTTATACATTTTAGGGGTCAGAGATACCGAAAAACATGCTTTTACAAAATGTCTGTGAGTCTGTATGTGACACAAATTTTCTGGGTGCTCTATCTCAAGAACTAATGCAGGGAATTTAATAAAAATTTATATTCAGTTAGTCCCTGATATAAATTGGTGCTGATTAGTTTTTGCTGTAAATCACTCAACAGGTGGCGCTGCTATGCAGCATTTTTCACAATTTCTGTATTAGCTCAATTTCCAGAACTAATGCACAGATTTTCATCAAACTTCAGATTCAGTTAGTCCTTGACATGAATTGAAGTTTTATACATTTTGGTGTAAATCGCTCAACAGGTGGCGCTGGTAGGCTACATTTTTGAGAATTTCCGCTATAGCTCTATCTCAAGAACTAATGCACGAATTTTCATCAAACTTCCGAATCAGTTAGTTCTTCACATGAATTAACATTTTATACATTTTTGTGTAAATCGCTCAACAGGTGGCGCTGCTATGCTACATTTTTCAGAATTTCCGCTATAGCTCTATCTCAAGAACTAATGCACAAATTTTCATCAAACTTCAAATTCAGATATACTTTGATATGAATTGTTGCTAAATTGACATAATTTCTTGTACTATTTAAGTGATTTGATTGATATGATTTATATAGAAGAAAGTTTTGTGATGGCCACAACATACTAGTTTTCCTTTTGTCTGACTTAAGCTGGCTGGTCCGTTAGGTTAAATGAGTGGTATTAATCTCTGCGTTGCTGTTATGATATATATAAACTTTAAAAATTTTTTTTCTCTAAAAGATGTGTAATTTTTACTGTTTCGCAATTCTGATAAAATTAATTCTTGAATTTTTTTAAAAGAATTTGTATGAAGTTTTACAAAAAAAAAAAATAAAAGCTTGCTTAAAAAGTGTTGTAGCGATCTGGGAGTGTGTAAACAACTAGCCCTTAACCCCTTCAGGACTAGCATTTTTTACAGAATTTTTAATCTTTAATCACCAGTTTTTTAAAACAGAAAATTTTGCCTAATTGAGTCTGGAAAATGCTCGGATTAAGTAAGGCAAAATTTACAATAAAAATTTACTGGTGAGAATTATCCCCGATTCTGAGCACCTTACGCGGCACGAATACTGGTTGTTCGTTCTCAAGGGGTTAACCCTTTAATGACCACCACAATAATACAGTTTGGAGGGGAGGATTTTGAGTGGGAGATTTAAAATGGGGTAAAATGGGGAAGCAAATCCACTTACTCCCAAGCCTAGATCCAATCACCCTTTGAGTAAAATTACTCATTACCTGTAGACTCTATATAATTTAAAATACATTAATAATTAATACATATAATTTAAAAAAACTTACCTGAAATTCTCTATATATGAAAACTGTACCTTTTTATTTATTCAAAATATTTTACCAAAACCACTCTTAAACACCAACTATGTACTTCTGTACACTCCTGAATACTCCTTACGAATTTTCTAGGCCTGATTTTGCCCAAAATTCTACCCATTGTTTTATTTTCTCTTTATTGTATTTTATTTTATTTTTTGTTACTTTCTTTTTGCATTTTTTTTTTTTTTTCTGAGAATTTATCCGAATTCTCTATGCATGAATTTGCCCATACTAGTAGCCTTTAGCATGTTAAGTCTGCCATGAATTGCATGTTTATATATTTATTTGCACGAATTGATTTTATAATGCATGAACACTTTATTAACCTGTAATATGCTAAGTTCTATTCCTACTGTAATATTTCTGTATCAAAATATTGTTGGCTCTAATTCATGTCATGGTTTTTTTTCTAGCTTTAAATTATTTATGAAGATGAAAAACCTGCCATTTCAAAGGCAGAGGCACATATGTGCTGGCACAAACGTCCCACCTCTCTTAGACGAATCAACAAACCATCGGCGTATAGCAACACATAAGATCAACTCTTCTCAAGGTTAGTACCTCCCCTATTTATTCTGTACTGCATAATCACTACGCATGCAAATTTTGAATGTCTATCTAAGTAGCCACTCTCCCGTATTTCCGGAGAAACTGCCACCAACCGGTCTGTGCTTTGTTGACAAACAAAATAACCGACTGCCCTTTAAATCGCTCATTGCCTAAGCGATACCTGCTGGCATCAAAACGTGCAATATTTAAAAGATACTGTGCCTCTTATTTTGCATGCAGCCCTTACTACCTTATAACCATACAGTATCCATTTTAAAACACAAAAATATGTATTATTTATATTTATGTATAATTTTTAAAAACTTAACCTAAATTCTCTATATACAAAAACTGTACCTTTTTATTTATTTGAAATATTTTACCAAAACCACTCTTAAACACCGACTATGTACTTTTGTACACCTCTGAACACTCCTTGCAAATTTTCCAGGCCTGATTTTGCCCAAAATAATACCCATTGTTTTATTTACTCTTTACTTTATTGTTACTTTCTTTTTGCATTTTTTTTTTCCTCTGAGAATTTATCCTAATTCTCTGTGCATGAATTTGCCCATACTAGTAGCCTTTAGCATGTTAAGTCTGCCATGAATTGCATGTTTATATATTTATTTGCAGGAATTGATTTTATAATGCATGAACACTTTATTATTTATTTAATGCATGATTTTATTTCTTTTAATATGCATGCTTTATAACCACGCATGTGGTAAAAAAAACAATATTGCACGCCCACTGTTATATAATGTGGTTTTTTTTAGCAAACAGATGAAACAGCTGTATGTCCTTTACCTGAAGAAATTGTTATTTAAACGACCTTTGCAATATTTTATATAATATACTTTTATGCTGGAATGTATACTTTGTCAAATATCCATGCCCTAATATATGTCTAGTGTTCAACGTAAAAAAAAACCCGCACTGCGTTTTCACTTAGATTTTCATCTGAAATACCAGTGCTTTAAATTTATTTTAAATCTCTAAACCAGAATTTTTATTATTTTTTTTTTCGTATTCTAAACATCCTGCTCTTCCAGCAGAATATACTTAAAATCGAGTATTATCGTGTTTTAATTGCAAATTCTCGTACTCTAGAAATTTATCTAGTAAAGTGGTATATTTATCCTTCACCACTATTTATTTAACACAGTTTAATGCTTTCTTATATGTCTAAACTGTCCTTTCTTTATTTCTAAAATGACTTATTATGTTTGTCATTAAATCTGCCTTCGTTTATCATATACTTTATTCATTTTTGAACGTGTACTTCCCGTACACAGACCCTTTTTATAGCTTTGTGCAAACACTAATGCACACAAACCTGTCACGTACAGCCTACAGATGCGATGAATAGCTGTCAATCAATTGTCCCTGCGCTAGTGCAGATCCTCTTTCGCTCCTACCCTCCTTCTAAAGGATAGGCTGGGATTTCTCCAAGCATTCTGACATTGCGGTGAAGCCTCCCAACCACGTCTGGGGTGAACGCTACTACGAATTCCTTTAGCTATCTTTTAGCCAAGCAATTACCATTTTATATTAATTAACACTATGCATACATTAATTACAATATTTATGTATTTATATCTATTTATTTTTATACCTATATATTTTGGGGGTACTATATCATACTTACTGTATTATTTCTTAGAATGTGAGAGTAATAACCAAAAGGTTAATTACTAATGGTAATTATTAAACAAGAGAGTTATAACGCAAATAGAGTGTAGTTGCTGACTTTGCCTACCCTGTTAACTGAAGTTAACAGCATAAAGAAATAAAAATATCTGCAAAGAATATTTAAAGAAACACCCAGCCAAGTTAAAACAAATAACAATTTATTAAAACATTTAAATAAAACGAAAGTAAAATTAAAATCATTAAAATAAAACAAATCTTTAAAACACATGACATAAGTTCTCTAGTTAGCCACTGACATTAAAGAAGTTAACATGACTCTGTATCAGAGTGTTTGAAACATGAACCAGAGAACCAAAAAGTAAAAATTATTTCAAAGAAATCATATTCTACTTTGATTATAAAAACTATAATTAAACTTATATAATTAACTTTTAAACTTTAATAAAAAACTATTGACTTTATTTAAACCTGATTAAAAGGAAAATAAAGCTTAATTTCAGTATTTATCTCAAAAACAGAATGTGAATTTATTTTAATTAACTATTAAGAAAAATATAAACTTAATCCAGTTCAACTGAGATAACAATATTATTATTGACGTTCGAAAAAAAGAAAACAAAAGTATTTAAGAAAAATATTATATTACTTAATTAAATTCAATCTCTCTTCCTTACATAAAAAGTTCTATATAAAGGCAAGCACAATTTATTATCAACATTAGCTTAACTGAAATTTCCAGATAATCTCAACTGTCACTCTGTAATGTAACCCTGGGACATGTTAATTGAAATGAAAATTCGAAAAGAAATATTTAAATCTGATCGAAATAAATTCAATCCACATCTCCCAAAATCGCACTACGGCCGTAAAGTATAGTGGCAAAGTGATATGCATCTTAATTAAATTAAATTAAATCTGAAAAAGGAAAATACTTAAATAAATAATAAAATATGTATTGAAAAATCTACTCACCCCATGAAATCTGTACAATATATTATTTAATGATACAAGATAAAAAGATGTTAACTAAATTTTATTTACACACATTTTCTAGAAGACAGATACTGGATCCAGTAGAGAAAATTATGTTTTGAAATACAATTACTGAAAAGGAATAACACGTTCAGTTGCATTAAAAAGTTACTATCATTATTCTATATTATGACAAAGATATTGTGCATCCAGGTAGCTATTGAAAGAATAAAAATTAACACTTAAATTGCAATTGAAGCTCAAGATTTAAGAACTGTTTTTTAAGTTAATTTTTCTTGCTGAAATTGTCATCTGTATATAGCAGTTCTCAATATTTTACTATTGTTCATAAAGTTTCTAAATTGGATTGTCTTATGTGAACAGTAACTGAAGTTCGTTGGTGAAAACGATAACTGAAGTTCGTTGATGAATAATAGCGAAGTTATTAAAGATGTAGAACTAAAATAAAATTCCGGAACATGACATCCTTCGAAATGTAGATGAACAGAAGGTGCCGTTATTACGATATATTGTTGTCTTGATCAAACAGTAGATAAAAGGGAGCATTATTTACCAGAAAATATTACCGCGACCTTCTTGTAGTCACAATTCACGGAACCTCCGTTCAGCTGTAGAGTATGGCACTATTTCGGGAAATTGTTAAATTACTGAATTCCATATTCGTAAAAATAAACTACTATTGAATTAGGAAACAGAGATCTTCAGCATCGAATATTGATTTACATAATGGAGAGTTGATTTAACTTTGGAAATGGGAATTCCTACTTGAAAAATCGTTATCTTTACAAAGTACCGTACCAGGGCTAGGCCCTTGGGCCTAGACACTTTTTTGAAACGCCTGCCAAAATCAGGAGAACGATCTCTGCAAAACTAGCCAATCACAAAACTCCAAAAGACGATCCATCGAATCCAAGAGACGATCTATCGAACGTGAACAGGGGGAAAATGTTTTTAGCGCGAGATTATCTCTGTGGAATGGCAACACACTTATGAAGCGGGAGGAAAGGAATGTTTTGCGTCCTGTGAGTTCTTGTGACGTATAAAGGAATTTGCGGTATTTCGAGATAAGAGCATTTTCTGAGTTAAAAAGATTGCTTTTTTGAGTTTTGGAGTGAATAGAAAGTCATTAAAATGAGGAGAAGTGTAGGAAATATAAGCTCATTTCTCTGGCAAACTATTTTAGCAATTATTCTAAAACTTTACCAGAGGAATGGGAGAAAATAATGGAATAAATACAATAAATGTAATTTTAAATGAAATAATTAAGAATAAAGATTTTAGAATTTAATATTTAAACTTAGTAAAATTTGCTGTCAAATTGAAAGATCATAATTTGAAGTAGTTTATTAAAATAAACAAATTTAAATTTATGTAAATTTTAAGTGAGGAATGTTATGTATAGCTTTTACAACATAACACACTCAAAAGCACACTGAAGACCAGAAGCAAGACATTGACTAAAAGTCAATGTTAAATGGATTCCCGAACTGCAGCAAGCCTAATTGGAAGCCCCCTAGTGGTTACCGTCTGATAGAACTTCCTAGTAATCGTAGAAATCTCAACACTGCCAGTCAATAAAACTCCAAGTACCTCGCACGGACAACCAGAAAGCGTAGGTTTTGAACTACTATTGCTGCACCGATTTGCAGTGTCAAGATGAGAAAAATATCCCTGATCCTTTTGGAACCAACTCACAATCCTACAGTCCGTTTGTCCACTTTAAAAGTAAAGTTGGCAAGATTCAATAAAAAGTAAAACCAGAATAATGTCTGGAACTTCAAAAGTATTTTATAAAGAAGAGAGAAATCTAAACTGTAAATAAAAGCTAGTCTATTTCAACTAACAGAAATAAAAAGAAAAATAATATCTGAATAACATGCAGTAGGTAGCAGCAGGGCTCCCAAATGGTCCCCTTTTCCCCCCCAAAGTCCCCTTTTTGGAAAATGGTCCCCTTTAGTCCCCTTTTATGCATTTTGGTCCCCTTAGTTCCCTTTTTATGGCTGGAAAAAATTCACTAATGTGGAAAAATCGCCGCAAAACTCAAAAAACTCTATAAATTACAAAAGTTTAAATATTACGTTTTACTATAACAAGCTAAAACATTGTAACTGGAATTCTTTCATGAATGTCAAAAAATTGCCGCACAGTGTGAAAATATGTTAAAATATGCATTGAAAATCTCATTAAAAATCACTAAAAATTCAAGTTAGAGACAAAATTTTACTACATTAAGCTAGAAGTTTGAAACCGAATTTCAAAAAATCGCCATAAAATGTAGAAAAAAGAAAAAAAATTCAAAAATTGCTATAGGAATTCAATTTTATTGAAAAGAGGATAAAATTTAGTAATTTCTGCGAAAAGATTGAAACTGGAATCCTTTTACGAATGTCAAAAATTTGCATAAAAAATTAAAAAATTGCTGTTATAAGCTTTATTGAAAAGAGGACAACATTTACTGAATTGGGCTAAAAAATTTAAACTGTATCCCAAAAAGTCTATGCATAAAAAATCGCTAAAAATCCAGAAAATCAGAGAAGTCAAAATGTACTGTAGTAGGGCTAAAACATTGTATCCAGAATTTTTTTTCACAAATGAGGTAAAAAAAATCCTTGCAGGATGTGAATTTTTTTTTATTGCTAACAATTTAAACCAGCGGATGCAATCGTGGAAAAACAAAAATTATTACATTAATGTTAAAAGTTTGAATCTGAATTTCTTTTATAAATGTCAAAAAATCACTGCAAAATGCCAAAAAACAATGAAATAATTGCGAAAAATTTAAAAATAACTGTATAAATTCCAAATAAACTTTATTGTAAAGAGGACAAAATTTACTACATTCTGCTAAAAAATTTAAACCAGATTCCTTTTACAAATTTGGAAAAAATTGCCATAAAACATGAAAAAAGGCTAAAAATTACATTTAAAAAAACTACCCAAAATTTTCCAAAATTGGCTTCTATGTGCATAACTTTAGACATACATTTAAATCTTGCCAAATCTTATAGCTGTATGCGCAGCGATCTTGTCAGCACAAAGACACATAGACAAATCTCTATCTTTTCTTTATTAGATTAATTCTTAATACAATTATTCAATTGGTAAATAAATCTTATCAGTTGTAAATTTCCAAATGGGGAGAAAAGTCTGGGCCAGGATTCGAACCAGGGATGTCTTGGCTGGAGCTGCCAATGCTCTACCTACTGTGCCATTACGGACAAATCTAGAGGACTAATTCACTCAGCTAACACTAATGTTGCGTTACTATGCTTTTTCGATGAACATTATAGCTTATTTCAGCTTTTATTGGGTAGTACACAAGAACTAAATTTTATGTTTGAGATTAATAATTAACAATATCTAATCAATAGTTAATCTAATTTTAATACTCGATAGGAGGTGTTGTTATGCTGTGCTTTTTTAGCTCACAGGCGGCTGTCAAAGCCTGAGAGCTAATGTGACCGCTGGTTCTGTATTTTATATATGTACGTAATGCGATAACTCTTGATAGAAATATCCGATTATTTGCTTCAATTTTTTTTTCTTTCTAGGTTCATTCTGATAAGGAGCTTCCCTGATTAGTTTTAGGGGTTCGTTGGTTAAGTATAAAGGGGGGAATGGGGGGCTAATCTTCTCCCCCTATTATAGGCCCCCTAAAATAGGTTTTTCGTGCAGAATTTTCAGATTTTCTTCAAATTTTGGTATACCGGTTAATTTCTGATAACGAACTTCTCTGATTAGATTTGAAGATTCATTGTTTAAGTCTAAAGGGGGGCCAATACCCCCCTTAAATTAGATAAATGGATTTTTCTGTCCGATTTGCTTTAAATTTGGTATACAGGTTTATTCTGATAAGGTGCTTCCCTGATTAGATTTGGAGGTTTATTGGTTAAGTATAAAGTGGGGGGTTGGGGGTAATACCCCCTTAATTTTGATAAATGGGTTTTTCTATCTGATTTGCTTCAAATTTGATATGCCGGTTTATTCTGATAAGGCGCTTCCTTGATGAGATTTGGAGGTTCATTGGTTAAGTATAAAGATCTGAAACAGGTGTGGGTGTTTGGGGGGTGGGGGGCTAATTCCTTCCTTAATTTATTTTTTGAGGGGCATTATTCTTTGAAATAAAAGTATAATTTACTATTAGTGTGATTAGCCTGTGAGCTCAATGCCATCAGTTTAACTGGGCATTTTCTTTTTATTTATTGACTGATCACTTACTCCGTGTTAAATTCAAAGAAATGCACTATACTTTGTCATTGCTAGTGTGCAACTCTGTCAACAATTGATTCGATATTTTCTTAGATGCATTAATTTTTGGTGTTTATATTTTATTACAAATCATTTTTTGCTGTTATAAATATTAAGGGAAGACATCAGTGAAATTCTTTGATAAAAATATTTTTTTTATTGTCTTAAAAAATTCTTTGAACCTTCTTGAATCCATTGGTATGCCCAGTTTTTTTCTGACCATTAGACATAATTGCAAAAATTCAAAGGAAGACAAGACTGGGGGTGCCACACCTATTCACACTAAGGGAAGACATGACTGGGACGCCAATTCTACCCACATTAATTTTACTCTAGCATTTTATACTCATTTATTATATGTAACTAAACTTTATCCAAGTGTTTATATATACTTTAATTCATGTGTTTGATAAAACACTGCAATAACTTCACACAAATTAGAAGTGTCTTAAGTTTTGTAGCTTTTCGAAAAATTGTATTTTTCAGCTAAAACCCCCATTAACTTTTAAAGAACTTTAGTCATTTCAATAAAAAGAAAATTGTTGGTAGAGTACAAATATAAGATCACACGTTGCAGACAGTTTTAAAATATTTTAATTAGTTTCAGAAAAAACATTTCTGAAAATAAAAAAGTTCTGAAAAATTGCCATTGCTCTAAAATAAGAAGTTTTAGTCGCAGAAAAAAAACTGTCTGCCATAAGTCTTGAGCATTATCCAGTGAGAATAGAGATTCAGAATTTCATTAAAAATCCATCTGGTAGTTACTGAGGAAACAGGTCTTACAAGGAAGGTCTCCATACGGACATATTCGGAAAAATCTGAAAAATTTACAGAGTGTTCTTCTCATATGGATATATATGTTTATAAAATTTTTTTTGGCGGAACCTCGATAGAACTTTAGTAAAAAAATTATAAAAATTTCGTTTATTTGGCGATTTATCATTGGTTGGCGATGAAATGAATTTCGAAAATTACCTTTTTATGTCGAATGATCTTTAAGATAAAAATGTTTCATATTGAACTTGTTTAAATAAATTTAATGTAAATAACTTAGTTTTGTCAGTTTCAGTTTAATTTAACTACAGTTTTGTCATATATATGTAGAAGTTTTTGTTTGTACGATGCTAATTTATTAACGATTTGACTAAATAGATGTTGGAATAATAACAGATAAACTTTAATACAATTCTATACAGATAAATTTACTTCACTTAGTCGATAGCTTATTTAAATACATTACATTTCTGACACAAAACCTATGAATTATTTTCCTTTGAATAAGCCACTTAGGCCTAATAATGCCTCCCTTGGCACTGCAAAAGTCGATGCTTGATGAACAACATAATTTTATAGACCGGCTCTTTCCCAATCTTTGAATATATCCAAACATGATCTCGTGATCGTGAATTTTCATAACTCGTGCTTTCAAACCGTGGATAATAAAAATATTAGAGTGTCAATTAATTTACTGATCATGCACGTTATAAAGAAAATAAATGATGCTTAAATTTAAATCCTACAAATCGGTCATCCTGACATGATGGAGTCTCGACATCAGCATCTTGGCTTATTATTATTATTTTTTTTTTTTATGCTTAAACAGCTAAATTTTGGAAACTTTTATATATTTTTCTGTCACAAAATTTTTATTACTTGTTTGATACACATATACTTAATCTATTTGACTTATCCAGGAGTTCAACCCATAGACCATGGTTTCATGTATTCGGCTCCAGTTGATGTCTTTCCTGGACCTTCATGATCTCCTACCTTCTCTACTTCATACCGATCATGATTTTTGGCGGCCGTTATTTCATATGGCCCTAAGTATTTTTCTTTAAGTTTGATAGCATTGCCAAATTGAGTTCTCTTTATGGCGACGATATCTCCTATTTTATATTTTCATGGCTGTTTTATTTTCTTATCAAACTGCACCTTGTTTTCTTCTTGTATTTTGAGTATATTTTTCTTTGCTTCTTCTCTTATGGCTTTGTGTTCTTCCATAATACCTTCGGTAAATTCTTCTTCCAAAATCTTCTTGATGTTTTGCATGTCACTATCTTTCATCTTAACTCCTGTCATTAATTCGAATGGACTATACTTGGTGCTTCGTGTTACTGTGCTATTGATAATTCTTTGTAATTTTGGTACATATTTATACCACTTAGATTCGTCATCACTGGATAATTTTGACAAAACGGATATCATCACTCTGTGTATTCTTTCCACCTGTCCATTTCCTCTTGGCATCCCAGTTGTTATCGCTAGAGGCTCGATTCCTTCTTTTGCACAATATTCCTTGAATTTGCTTTCAGTAAAAGCTTTTCCTTTATCGGTTACAATTCTAGTTGGGTTACCGAAAGTTGTTTTTTGTAGTTTCAATTTGTCTATTACTTCTGTTCTGATTAAGTACTGTATAGCAGAGTGCAATTACTTTAAAAATTAATGAATTCTAACTGTCTTTAATTTCTTAACACAATACCTATTAACTCCCATCTTCTTAGTAGAAAATAAAATGTCTACTTACAAATTTGAAGAGACTTGTAGAAGAAATGAGATAGATGACTCACAATGATACATGCTAGAAATGAAGACTTCATTAAATAAAAACTAAGAGCATTTTATTATTATGTTCAATTTTACAACATCAACACTAAAGCAAGAACTAGATGACATGAATGAGAAACTCTCTCATTTTATAATGGTTTGCAACCAATCACAACTAGCCAGCACATGCTGGAACTCTTTTGCACAAACAGCAGAAAGTTGAGTAACACTGTGCAACCTGAAAAACATGTCAACAAAGTTTAACTGATACCTTGTTGGTAACCAACCAACCATTCAATCAATTAACTATGAATTTAACTGAAAACCATAAAAACAAAATGTAAACAATATGATGCCAGCATGCTGTTGAAGTTAAGTGTTAGGGTTAGTTTTGTTAGTAAGTTAGTAGTTTTTATCATTGAAATAAAGTAAAAGGTACCTTTTTAAATAAAACACTTAATACAAGAAATAAAGTTGAAAAATGATGGAAAAAAAAACTTAATAAAAAGTGTGGTTCTTCCACAACTTCCTTGGCCGACTTTGATTTCACTGGATAAAATCATGCAAACTTTGTAAATGCATCTATTACGGTGAAAATATATTGATATTTTTTATTTGTGAGAGATAATGGGCCTATGTGATCGATGTGATAGGTTTCCAATGGTTTGTCTCCCTTTGGTATAGGGTTTAGAAAACCTTCAGCTTTTCCTTGCTTTCTATTATATAAGATACAATCAACACAGTTCACGATTACTGTTTCTACTTTCTTCCTTAATCCAGCTATGTAAAATTCTTGCTTCACTAGATCTTCCGTCTTTGATATAGCAAAGTGTCCTCTTTCATGAATCTTTCGTATAATTTCTCGTTGCATCTCTTCCGGCACCACCAATATTTCTTTTCCATTCTCGAATCTGTATAATACATCATCTTTTACTAAGTAATTATCGGACGGTCCATTTTTAATAAGCGACTTGATGCGTTGTATAGATTCATCTAGCCTTTGCGCTATTGCGATTCTTTTCGTTATTTCTCCTTGCGATCTAGTTATCACTAATACTGATTGTGTTGTCGGAAGGTTTCGGCTTAATGCATCTACATGTTTTTCTTGTTGCTGCTCTATGTTCTATCTCGTAGTCATATTCCTCAATGAGTAATGCCCATCATACTGCTTTAGGTGCTAAATCTCTTTTATTTAATGTTTACTGGAAGGCAGCACAGTCCGTTACTATCTTGAATTTATTTCCCATTAGGTAATTTCTGAATTTCTTAAGAGCTTCTATTATGGCTAATACTTCAAGTTCATAACTTGAATATTTCTCCTGTTGTGGTGAAGTTTTTTTGCTCATGTATTGTAATGGATGAAATTTTCCATCATCTCCTTTCTGTAATAAAACTGCGCCAAATCCTCGGCTGCTTGCGTCAGTATGGAGTTCTAGTGTGGATCCTTGTTTATATAATTGAAGAACTGATTTTGTTGATAATATTCTCTTTAATTCATTGAAAGCTTCGAGCTGCTCTCTTTCAAATTTGAAACAATTTGTTTTCCTTAATAAATCACTTAGAGGCTTGGCAATTTTGGCGTAATTCGGGATAAACTTTCTGAAGTATCCTGTTAAACCTAAAAATGATTGTAATTGTTTTCTTGTAGTTGGTTTAGGGAAATTTTGCACAGCCTTTGTTTTTGCTTTGGACGGTTTTATTGTCCCATTTTCAATTATATATCCCAAAAATTCTATTTTCTTTTTAAGGAATTGGCATTTTTTGAAGTTAATTTCTAAACCATACGCTGATGCTACTTCTAATACTCGTTTCAGCTAACTTTATCCCATCTTCTTCATCGTTTGAGGGAATCATAAAATCACCCATATATACAATAATAGTTCCTTCTCGCAGTAAATCTTGGAATACAGTGTTTACATATCTTTGAAATTGATTACCTGATATGCACAATCCGAACGGACAACGTAGAAATTCGTATTCCCCTTCATGCGTTACAAAAGCTGTATATTTACGACTGCTTTCTTCTATTTTGACGTGGAAAAAGCCGTTTTTGAGATCTAATGTCGTAAATATTTTTGTTTTCTGTAATTTATCAATCACATCTTCAATTAATGGTAGTGGATAGCGATCTTTTAATATTTTCCGATTTAATTTCCAATAATCTATACATAACCGATGTGACCCATCTTTTTCTTTACTCAGGACTACTGGGGCCGCAAAATCTGAGTAACTTTGTCTAATGATCCCATCTTCCAACCACTGCTGTGTTTGCTTACTGATAATTTCCTGCTCAACTAGAGGTAACCTCCTTGGCCGTTCATAGATAGGTTTTTCATCTACCAATAGTATTTTCATCTTTAACCCAGTATCTTTTGTTTTATTCGGTTTGTATGATTCTATTAATTCTTGTATTTTTCCTCTGTTAATTAAATTTGTAATATGATTCAAATCCACCTCGGCATTTATGCAGTTGATGTTAACCATATCTTCCCGACCTTGATTATCGTTGTCTATATTTGATGTGGCTATTTCATCTGTTTTGGAAGGGATTTCATTAATTTTGATGTATCCTACTTGTACTGTAGTGTCGTCTATTATTCTAACAACATCTTCCACTACTTTTAATGTCAAGCCTTCGATTGCTTTTCTACCTATTATTAGGTCATAGTCGGTATCTTGCACCACGTAAAATTTATCTTGTATTTCTATACCATCTACATAAACTTTATGCAAGAAAAAACCTGTTGGTTTAATTTCTTTTCCACCTATTCCCGATATAGATATGTTGTCGCTGGTTAATTTTGGCATGTTTATTGCAGTATGATATCTTGAATTGGCGATTGAAATATCACTCCCTGTATCAATTATTATGTTTGTTTTAATTCCTTGAATATCCAGGATTCTTCCTTTCTTACCATTTAACGTGCCCATGTTAACTACTTTTCTTTGCGTGTTTTGGTCCCAATCTTGGTATTTCTTTTCTCGCCAATTTTGAGTACGTTGCGTGTTATGATTTGAATATTCTTGTTCTATTTTACTCCTCATGGTACATTTCCCACTCATGTGACCAGATTTGCCGCAACTATAGCATATTATATGCGCCTCGTTTCTTCCATGGTTCACATTGTGCTTATTATCAACTTGCCGCCTTTTCGAATTGGCATAGTCAGCCACTCTCGATCCTTTATCCTCAAAACTCCCACTTGTATTCCTTATAGATTGTTTATTGCAAACCTTTCGTGCCGTTTCGTAAATATCTAATTTGTTTACTAATTTGTCAATTTTTTTTATTATTAACAATTCCTCTGCAAAATGTGTTTTTGTTTCTGTAGGTAAATTATGCCTAATTTGATTAACTACAATTAATTCCGATAATTCCCCAAAGCTATCTATTTCAAGGCCGTCGATCCATTGTTTAAAATATACCTTGATCTCATAAGCGAAATCGCGCCAATTAGCCGATGGCTCTTTTTTGAGTGAGAAAAATTTCAGCCTAAAATCTTCTGGCAATAGTTTGTACCGTTTTAAAAGAATACTTTTTATATAGTCATAATCTTGCATTTCGGGTTCACTCTCCCTGGTTATTATATTAATCACATCTAATGGCATTAGGTTAATTAAATACTTGACCCATTCTTTTTTATCAATGCCCGTTTGCGGCATTTGCCTTTCATACATAGCCAAATATAAACTAATATCATTCGTACTATCATATTTTGTTAATAATCTGAGCAATTCATATTGCTTACCTGTATTTGTTCTTGGGCTCATATTGACGCGTCGTCTTGAATTTTCCTTTAGTTGAATTTTCTTAATTTCAAACTCTCTTTCGCGATCTTTTTCTTCCAATTCTATCCTCCATCTTCTCTCCTCCATTTCCATCTTTAGTTTCTTTTCTTCTGCCTGTAGTTTCTTTTCTTCAAGCTCAGCTTTTTCTTTTCTAACCTTCTCTTCAATCTCAGCTTTTTCTTTTCTAACTTTCTCTTCAATCTCAGCTTTTCCTTTTCTAACTTTCTCTTCAATCTCAGCTTTTTCTTTTCTAGCTGTCATAATTACTTCTAAGCGGTCCTTTATAAAATCTTCGTTGAAATCCTCCCAGCTTTTAATTAGTTTTATTAGTATAGGGATCGTCGGTTTTTCTGGTATTTCGATTCCGCATTCCTTGCAAAGATTTATTATATCAATTCTTTTAGCCTTGTTTAGGGTTCCCATATCTATTTTTCAATATTGTTCTTGACAAGTACGATCACAGTTTTTACGCTTGTATTGCTAATTCGCAGTCCAAACTTTGGCATTAGTAATTTACATCAATTTTTCTGATTTATATTTGACTGCTTATTTTGTTGCTTTGCATAAAATCCCGATTATTTATTTCACTATTAGTTGTGTAAGATTCTGGCATCGGGCCCCCAAATTTGTAGAAGTTTTTGTTTGCAGGATGCTAAATTGTTAACGACTTGACTAAATAGATGTTGGAATAATAACAGATAAACTTTAATACAATTCTATACAAATAAATTTACTTTACTTAGTCGATAGCTTATTTAAATACATTACATTTCTGATACAAAACCTATGAATTATTTTCCTTCGAATAAGCCACTTAGGCCTCATAATGCCTCCCTCGTGATCTTGAATTTTCATAACTCGTGCTTTCAAACCGTGGATAATAAAAATATTAGAGCGTCAGTTAATTTACTGATCATGCATGTTATAAAGAAAATAAATGATGTTTAAATTTAAATCCTACATATATACATATATATATTTATAATGAAAGTTAACTATCAAATTTTATGAATAACAAAATTAAAATAAATTAAAATTGTTTCAATATCTCAAAATTAAGTCCAATTGAGCACAGTCAATTCAATTTTGTTGCTATGGAAACGACGAATTCTTTGATATTGAAATGAATAACTGGTAAATGAATCTTGCCTTTATTTTGGAATACGCTTAAATATATGAAAGTATTTTTTATATATGGAATTGTTTTTAAAGTAATAAAATTAAATAACAAGCAGCATAAATATGTAATACAAAAAAATGTATTTATTAAACTCTCTTATTGTTTATGTTTAAATTCATTAAATACTTTTTACACGCATTCTAAAAAACAATTAACAAACAATTTTCAGGTGCATTAAAATCGTTTGCTTTTGGCGAGGAAAAGTACTGCTCGCCAAATCGCATGACACTTTCTGTTAGGGATTAGCACCAGTACCAATTCCCCAACATCTTATACTTATAAAACTAATTAAAAATTATGTGTTGATTAAGCAGAGTTCAACAGTGAAAGTAGATTTGAGTATGGATTTCTAAAAATATGCAAATGAGGAAAATAGTGAAGTACGTTGAATCTATTTTTACTTTATACATCTGTAACCAATAAATGAAGAAATGTTAAAAGTAGATGAAGTAAATGACAGATGAGATAAAGCTCCAGGCTCAAACTTCTTTTATTGATTCCCAAAGTTCACAGTAAAAACATCTTGATAAAAACAGTCTTTAAAATAAATCAAGTATTGATGAATACACAATAAATCACTTTAAATCAAAACAGCCATTTAAACACTTTAACTTAGAAGCCATGAAGAACAGAAATGACTAAATATCGTAACTTTAAAAGATGATTTTAAAAACGAAACGAAAATAAAAATAAGCTGCATGATTAAATATTTACCACAAGATCATTACAGCATCCCGAGAATGCTAAAAGCAATTCTCGTAACGAGAGCATTGATAGATAAAACAAGTATATCATTTCCTTCCAAATAACCCCTTTAAATACAGTAGCTGGAACGGCACGTGTCGACACGCCCACTCTCCAAAATGATCTACGAGATGGTGATTTGCCGATGACGAACTACGTCAACTAATTCATTCATAAATCCGTTCCCGCCATCTGTCGGGAGAAAACTACACCGTACGCTCTCATAAATTCTACTATGTCGCGTGGCAAACGTAAACATCTGAAGTTATCAAAATAAAGATACGGCGTTATCAATGAACTGTAACTAAAGAAACGTAATGCTGAATAAATAACTGAAGGATTCAAAGGATGAACGCAAGATAAAAGGTAAGTTTAATTTCAGAATACTTTATATTTAAATGAAATGATCCTAATAAAAATAAAAATTTATAAATAAAGAACTGTAAATTATACTACCAGGGTTAAAGTATTATTGAATACAATTAGAGGCATTGAGAATATGTATGGGCTTGTTAATATTTCCTAACACTTTCGTCTTTTCGCGCCAAATACTGGAAAGTATTTTATTTTTTTACAGACTTTCTATTGTAATTCCGCCGCTAAATTTGACTGATCCTTTATTACCTACATAAGTAGTTTAATTGGTATTGTTTTTTCAAAATATTCTGAGTATGCCCAGTAAGGAGACCTTCTTTGTTAGACAGATCACACACTGAACAGACAAGCAGACAAAAAAGTCAGACATGCGACAAATTGTAGCGTTCAAACCAGTTTCTCCTTTGTTAACAGGGTGAAATGTCTCTTGATTTGCACTTTTCTGTCGCTTGTCTGTTCAGTGTGTGATATGCCTTAAACAGACCTGCCAACCTTTGAAAATGAGAAATCGTAGCACACAAAATTTAAATTAATCTGGAGATTGGTTGGTTGTTTTTTCGTGTTTCACAGCCATCTTTTGACATTCGTAAAAGGAATAAGGTTTCCGTCTTTCAACTCAATGCAGAAAATTTTTTCCTCTAAAAATTTTTATACGATTTTTAGAGTTTATTTTCGTTTCGCAGCGTTTTTTTTTTTTTTTTTTTTTTTTTTTTTTTTTTTTTTTTTACATTTGTAAAAGGAGCCTGGTTCTAATTTTTTAGCTCAGTGCAGTAAATTTTGACGGAATTCACGATTTTTTTTCCCGTCATCATTTCAGGATATTCACAATTTTTTTCCCACAACCATAATTCAGATTTTCCTATCACGATTCTTTGTTGAAATCCTCACTTTTTTCCATGAACTTTTGACGAAATTTGCATTCGCGATCCTTTGACGAATTTTGTGTTTTTTTACACAATCCTTTGACTAAATTAGTGTTTTCTTTCTGCGATCTTTTGGTGAAATTTGCGTTTTCTTACTAATCTTTCGATGAAATTTGCATTATCTTACTGATCTTTTGACGAAATTCGCGTTTTCTTTCTGCGATATTTTGACAAAATTCACGTTTTTACCACGATCCTTTAACGAAATTAATTTTCTTCTGCGACCAATTGTCGAAATTGTTTTTTTTTTACACGGTCATTTGTCGAAATTTGCGATAGTTTATCGCAAATTGCGCAATTTTGTTCACTATTTCAAACCTTGCCCCTCAAGGAACCCCCTCCAGAATTCTTAAAATGGCACCCTTATTTCTAAGGAAGGGAATTCCGGTATAAATATTTACAAGAACACGATTAGAGTGTTTTATGTCAAGAAATTTTTTTTGAAGCCCCGATTTTCGTTTTCTCATATGAGCATTTTTTAATGTCTGAATTTTCGGACTAATGGCCAATTTTTTAAAACTTTCGGAAATGAATACTTGGAAATTTCTGAACAGAATCACTCCTGAAAAATATGCTGCGTGGGATAAAAATCACAACGAGAAACAAAAAATGCTTTTGTGTTTTTTGCAAAAAATCATAGTTTAAGACCGATTTTCATAGCATCGTAGTTTAAAGGTCCAAATCTTAGCAAATATGATTTTTTCGTAGCAGTTGGCAGGTATGCTTAAAGCTCGCATTTCCCCCCTATGATTGCACCCATTCTTGTCTTTCCTCAAAAACATTTTTCAGCTTTGTCATTTTGTAACACAAAGTGCAAGTTCAAAAAATACAAGTCGCAGTTCAACGCAAAACAAAATACAAAAAGTTGGCATCTTTTAATTGAACAATAAGAAGGTTTTTAAAAGATTACAGACATTTGACCGACTATTGACACTCCCAATGTCTGTTCTGTCGATACATAATCAGAAAACTCAATTTGTCATTCGCAAAGAGCAAGAATTGTGAATTATGGTTTTAAAAATCACATTTTTCAGGTAAAAATCCTATTATCCCATTAAATACTCGAGCGATTTTGATGTAGGGTAAAAGCACCAATAGTCGGCCACATTGAGATAAAATACGTTATAAATAGTTTATTTTTGGTTTCAAATGAAATGTTACAATAACCCTGTATATAGCCATCCTTTATACGTCATAAGCCATCAACATAGAATTGTGAGTATTTTTATTGCATTAGTAATCAGCCATTTGTTATTTAATTGCGGTCAAATAACCATTTTTGCTGTTTTTTTGTTAACCGATGACAAAATTTTTAAAAGACTAGGATTAATTTATTTTTAATTTTTTCTAAAATTATAAGACTACTATTAAAAAGTTTAATAAACTAGTGTTTTTCAATATAAAAGTTAAGAAGTGTGTTTGTATTATTTAATTTTAATGTGGCCGACTATTGGGTATTAATATTTAATTACATGTTCAGTAATCGGCCATCACGGTTGACTACTGGTTAAAAGCCCATTTCACTTTTTTGAGTCTATTTTTAATAATTTGATTTTTTTTTCATAATTTGATTTTCGCAAATTGAGATTTATATATCCTTTTATTTGTATTTTTTTATGCACTTTATATATAAGGTGTCCTGGGGTAATAACGCAACGATAAGTTTCTACCAATTTTTACGGCATATTTTTAGATTTTTTTCTCCAAACAAATTTAGGATTTGATATAGCAACTTATTGATTATGTATATAAGAAAGAATATTTTAGCAGATATCTATTCATAAAATGTAGTGGTGTGATTTCTTGACCAATGCTATTTGGCATTATTACCCAACTAGTGGTTAATAATGCCATGCAAAGAAAACTATAAAATAAGATGGAATAATGGCATGTAAATTGTCCAATTCTAAAGATACAAACTCTAAAGCTTTAGAATTTGAGAAATTGCTTTTACTTACCACTAATTGCGATATCAGGATGCAGTAATAATCATATGATATTTTATTCTTCTGACATGAAAAAAATCAGCAGCATTTAGGTTGTACAAATTTTTCTTAGGAAATACAAATTTCTCTTTATCTTTTTCAGTTTTACACAATGGCAATAATGGTCTCTCGTGTATAAAATAAAAAAAATAAAAAAGTAGTTCTGCCACTGAAAAAAATCAACCGTGGTAATAACAGTAATGGATGGCATTATTACCCCGGTATCAGTGGTGTGGCGTCCGGTCATCGCTGGATGCGGCGATGACCAAGCAATATTTTAAAACTCTTAATAAGCTTTTAAAACTCTACGATCCAGTTTTAGCAGAACATCTGGAGTTCATGTATAAGTGAAGGTAAGATTTAAAGTTTCTTTTTTGAACATTCAACCATTGAATTTTAGAGTTAATAATTTTTCACCACAAACTTAAATAATTGCGATGACCACCGAAAATTTTCACGCCACGCCACTGCCCAGTATGTATATTGCGCAGTATATTTTAAACTACAAGCTACCTCGCGAAAATATCCAAAATCTCCCATAACATTTTGAAATACATGAAATACACTACAAATTTATGTAATAAACAAAGTATTGCCTAACAAATATACACTATATTGCCATTAATGACCAGCAACTTTCAATTTTAGACATTTTGTCAAATATTTAGAAATATATTTGACAGATTCTTCTGGAATTTCAGGATTAAAAAGAACACGTATGACCTCATAGTTAGCAATGTCGATTTGATAAGGGAGGCAATTAGGGGACAACAAAAAATCAAAGAAAAAAAATAATACTTGGGATCACCCTGTAAAATAAAATGCACGAAATGATCTATCGCTACCGAATATAAATAAACAGACATTATACAATATGTGTATTCTTTTGTGTAAGAATAGCATGTATATTAATAGAGATATAGCGATTTATTTAAAAAAACTAAAAAATTCTTGCATGTTTTTTGCTTATAACTTGCAGGGTTTTCAACCAAATTTAATGCCGGTTTCAGAAAAATTGACAAAATATAGTAGAAACAATATAGTGCAATTGGAACATAAATATATTAAATATTTTAGGAAATATGAGCAGTTGTATGAAATAATTTTTATCTGTGTATGTGCGAATGATAACAAGGATCATCTTACATAATTTAATAGTCAACTCTATGGAGCAATTTATTAAAAAAAATCTAGTCAAATATCGTAAAAATTCAGAAAGATATAGGCGTTAGAGTAAGCAAATTTTTAGTTGTTCTCTAAAATCAGCTGAATGATAAGGGATTTTTCACAAATTGTCATTTTTAATTAAAATTTTTTTTTTAATTTTCATTTTTTATTGATGCTTTAGTTCTTGGATAACCACCAGAACGAGCCTATACCATGATCAAAAGAAGTATCAAAATCGAGCTATTTTTTCCAAATCTACTCGTTGATAGTCACTAAATACTAACTTTTTTCTGAAAGTCAGTTAATAAAAAATGACAATTTGTGTAAAATCCCTTATCTTTAAGCTGCTTTTAGAGAACAATTAAAAATTTGCTCACTCTAACGGCGATATCTTTCTGAAATTTTACTATATTTGACTAGATTTTTCTTAATAAGTTGCTCCATAGAGTTGACTATTAAATTATGTAAAATAATCCTTGTTATCATTCGCGCATGCGCAGATAAAAATTATTTTATACAACTGCTCATATTTCCTAAAATATTTAATATATTTATATTCCAATTGCACTATATTGTTTCTACTATATTTTGTCAATTTTTCTGAAACCGGCGTTAAATTTGGTTGAAAACCCTGCATTTTATAAGCAAAAAACATGCAAGAATTTTTTTAATTTTTTAAATAAATCGCTATATTTCCATTAATATACGTGCTATTCTTACACCAAAGAATACACATATTGCACAATGTCTGTTTATTTATATTTAGTAGCGATAGATCATTACGTGCATTTTATTTTACAGGGCGATCCGAAGTATTATTTTTTTCTTTAATTTTTTGTTGGCCCCCTAATTGCCCCCTTAACAAATCGACATTGCTAAATATGAGGTAATACCTGTTCTTTTTAATCCTGAACTTCCAGAAGAATCTGTGAGGTATATTTATAAATATTCGACAAAATGTCTAAAATTGAAAAATGGCCATATAGTGTATAGTCTTCACATCACAGAACTTACCTAGCAAATTTTAGATCGGGCGTTGACTTTTACGAACTTATTCTAGTGACAAGGACTACAAATGTGACAAATTAACTTTTAACGGTTGTTTGTGATTCAGATGACTCAGAGCCTTTCAGCGCAGAACCGGTAGTGCGATTTTCCCGTCATAACTACGCCTAATATTAGCACCTGGTGTTATTACTCACCCTGACGTTTATACCCCAAGACACCTGATATAAAATGCAAATGAGAATTTCATTCCGGCCGCTTATAACTTTAGTTTTGATGAATAGTTTGTTAGCTAGATAATTTTTCAGGAAAGGTTTTAGTTTATTGTATATAGTAATTCTACGTTGCTTAGTTATATCATCACGGGGTAAAGTTATATAATCAGGTGAACTCGATTATGAAATATTAGCATTTAAAAAGAAATACTAGATAATTTTGATGAGATTTTTATTGTTAATTAGATAATGTTTTAAAGACGTTTTAGTATATTGCATGAAATCATTCTAACGTTATTTACTAGTGCTACCGTAAATGATCAGCTCAGTGATTCTTCAATGATTCTTAACAGCGAAAATTTTGTGTGACAAATTAAAACATACAATAGTGCAATGGTATTCGTATAGTTTACTTCAATTCGCAATGACATTTCAGACAAAGGTTCATTTTGCTTTAAAATTTGTAATGATGGCGATGGAAAATATGTAAACTGTGAATTTAACCGAACAAGCTTAAAATGTCAGAAATATTTCGTTTGGGAAAATAGATGAGCATAAAGCCTTCTAATATACTAAAGTTACTATTATTATTATCTTTTTTTTTTTTTTTTTTTTTTAGGATGTTGCATCATAAAAAATATAATGCATCATTTCCCATTCAAATTAATTTAAATAATATAATTTATTTCAATTTTACAACTTAAATTAACATTTTCAAACACCTAATTTCTAATCACAAGTTTTAAACTCATAATGTAAATTTTAATGATAAATAATTCAATATTTCCTTATTTTTCAATGTAAACATTATCTCTTATTAAGATTATTTAAGTGCAATTAGTATTTTATTATATTTCAGTAATTTAACTTTCAAATTTCTTTCAACATCATCGCGAATGTGTAAACACATCGGAATTTTCTAAGTCTAAAATATAAAAAATGGAAATCTTTTATTTATCAATATTTCCCTTTTAAATTATATTATGTGGATAGAAATATTTATTTCTAGCCGATTGCAAAATTTTCAGTGACTTGTGATAAATACTTTGGCAGAAATACGCAAAAATGTATTTTCTATCTTTTCTCATTTTTAATTTCGACGCGCGACGCCATGAGATCATTCTTTCCGACATTTTGAAAGTTCCAACAAGAAGGGTATTCCCCTTTGCCAAACAGACGCTTAGTTCAAAACCGGACGTCTGCTAAATCGTTTAACATTCCTTTTGGAACACGCACATTGTGTGTGACGTCAGGCGCGGGGAGGATAGGCGTTTTTAATTGGCTGGCGCGCTCTGTAATGGCTTTTCATGTTTGAAACTCTGGGTTCTGGAAAAGTCATCATATTCTTCACCAGGGAGCCGTTAAAGCAAGTAACTTGTGGGGGCTGCGACGCCGTGCTTTTTTTAGCCGGCTGTTGCGGCAGAGGAGTTCGGCTAGCCAGTGAGAAGAGATCGACGTTTCGTTAGGCCTTGGCGGCCGTATATCATCTAAAGGAAATATAATATTTTTCTCTTCAAGAAGCATTTCTAAGTAAATTTCATAGAACATTAATTGGAAGCCCTGAATTGTTCTTCTGCTCATCGACATTTTATTATTCTTCGATCAACAAATATGAATTGATTATCTATTTTTTTTTTGACGATGCGATAAATAGTAAATTGCCTATGTAACGAACTGTAATCGTCAAAATCTGCATTCCTGAAGGAAGTTCTCAAACATCCTATTTCCAATTTTCCAAATCCGTAACTTTTCATTCGGTTCGGATTCGCATTTAATAAAAAGAAATAGAATCTACATTCCTGAAAGAAGTTTGTCTACAACATGTTTCCAGTTCTCCAAATACAAGAGTCCTTCTACGACCCTAGTTTGACTTTACATTCCTGAACTTTAATCCCTAGTTTGACTTTTACACTCCTGAACTTTAATCCCTAGTTTGACTTTACGTTCCTGAACTTTATTCATTTTGGAGGCCTTAAAACAAAAAGAAATATTACGTAAACTTCTGCTTTTTCTTAGATGACAATATATCTCTAATTGTCTAAAATTACATTAAATTTTACATTCACTTTGATAATCTTTACATAATTCATAATGTAAGAATGCATTCAAATCAGCAAATTTTATATATATGTTTAAATAAACGTCATTTGTGAATTATCTTTCTGTGTTCAAGTACTTGGGTGAGTGTTTACTTTTCTTTATTTTTTTTCAGCTACGATAACTAGTAAATATAATTTTATTTGATCTTAAATAATTTAAAATAATTCTTAAAAAACACATTTAGCAATGTCTACCACTTACGTCATCGGCTGTAGTGTAATTTTGAGCTTATGAATCGGAGTTAATTTTGTTCAATTCAAACTTTGGATTGAATTCCACTCTCCGATTCATTAAGCCCAGCATTGCAGTACATTTATGGTGCCGTTAACTTAGTGATTTCATTCTTGGAGTTATTGTTTTAAGCCTTTTTAATATTAATTTTTTCTTTTCACTCATAGGCATTAATTGATGCCATAACTTTAAAGATCGGAGATCGGGTTTCATTACTTTTTCATGATAATAGATAAAGTATATTTATTAATTAACTTATTAATTATTTAACCATTTATTTTAAAAATAATACTCACTAAACTTATATATTTTTTTTTCTCTCTATTTCATGTGCGGACCCCATATTGGTGCAATATATTTTTAAAATATACATGATTTATATTTTTATTTATTTTCCTTTTAAGATTTGATTCTATAAATATATGTAAAGAAAAGAAATTTGATTTTTCAAAGATTTATTTGCTAATATTTTTTCATAAATTGAAAAAACGAAAACTTTATATATTACGCTTTGAATTTATAATGATTTATTGTTGCATGTTTTGATATTTGTAGTTATTGTGTTCCTTTTTTTCTATTTTGGGGGATTTGTACATTTTTGCATATATTTATTTAGTTTAACTGTATTGCACATTAATATGCATTTTTAGAAAATTTTTTTTAAAAAGTAATCTTACATTTTTTTTATAATTTTTTTTCTTTCCTTCATCATTTTAACAAATTTTTCCATTATTATTTTTTTATTTGCTTTGCTTTAAGATAATTTATTTGTCATACATCAGTGTTTCAGTATACCTTTTGATTTTTCACGTGTATACAAATTATTACGATATGGCAAATGATTTGCAATTAAACGCGCTTATGGCAGCGATTCCCACTTTCCATGGAAAAGAAGGGGAAAATGTACATTTTTTCATTAAAAACATTAGTGATGTCTGTAACATACAGAATTGGAACGACGAGAATCGTATTCTACTCTTCCGCCTGTATTGTAGAGACAAGGCGCAGGAATATGTTGCAAGCGATCCAGAAATTAACAATATTGATAATTTTGAAAATTTTGTGCGTTTATTTAGAGCAAAATTTAGCAGAGAAGAGAATTTTCAGGAAACCTCTTATCAGTTCTCAAATACAAGACAAAAACCTAAACAGACAGTGAAGGAGTTGGCTGAGGTAGTAAAAAAATTAGTCAATCGATTGGTTCCGAACGCTGAGGATATCCCTCAAATGGTCATTCTAAAGCAAAAATTGATGTTTAATAAATTGCTCGAAGCTCTTAGACCGGATATTAAAACAGAGGTACTTAAACTTGGAAAGGAAAATTTCGATGATCTGGTTTCTAGTGCTATGGATTGCGAAAAAGCTTTGGAACAGCAATGCTCTTTCTCAGTCAACACCATCAACGCGACGCAGGTTTCAAACAACAGCAGTCAGGACTCGTTGATTACAATTTTGTTGAAACAACAAGAAAATTCAAATAAATTATTGCAGAGTATGGCGGAGCAGTTAAAAGGATTAAAAGAAGAGCGGACTGTTTGCCATATCTGTAACAAACAGCATAATACGCGCGATTGCTGTTTTTTTCCGTCTTTGCATAATAGGGGATTTTTTTCGCTGCAGCAAAATTTTTCTGGTCAGGGTAACAGTGCTGCTAATCAAGCAAGTAATTTTTTAAGTCCTAACAGTAATTCTCCAAGTAATGATAGATATTTTGAGAATCAGGGCAGAAACTTTGCTGGAGATTTTAGAAGAGGTAGCGATAACAATGTGCAGAGATTCAATAGGGGCAGAGGTAGAAATAATTATCGACCATATCGTGGCAGAGGCAGAAGAAATAATTTAAACTTCTAGAGGGTTCTGATGATATTTTGCACAATTTTTCCCCTCAATCTCACAGAGCCCTAGATGATAAATTTTTGCATGAGGGTATGAATTATTCTGATACTGCTGTTAACATTCCCAAATCACTTATGTCATGTTTTTCTGATGATTCTCCACTTCCTTTAATCAAATTAACATTTGGAAAACATAACTTTATTGGTCTTCTGGATTCTGGTGCAAATCTTTCTCTTATACAACCTAAAACTATTAACTTACTTAAACAAAACAATAAACTTAACTTTTTATCTAGATCTGTAAACATCAAGACCATCAATAATTCCAGTGTTCCTTATTTTTCTGCTGTACAATTAAACTTTAAAATTCGTAATAAATGGTTCAGCAATGTGTTTTTCGTTACCCATAATAATTGGCACTCTAACTACCAAATTATTCTCGGTTATGATTTTTTAAACCGAAATAAAGTTTTGTTAGACTCTGCCAACTCTCAACTTATCATGGGAAACCTCACATTTCCTTTCGAAAATAAAAATCCTGATTCTACTCAAACTTCTAATTTTAACAATGAAAATCTAAGTTCCAATGACAATAATACTATTCATGATATTTTAAATTCCAATGCTGAATCATATGAAAATATTAATTCTCTCTCTAACGATATTAATCATGAAGATTCCAAAAACTTTGTCACACCAGCTAACCGTGTCATTATTCGGCCAAATCATGGCAGGATTATAAGACTTAAAGCATTACATAAAATTAACAATTCATTTAACTATTTATTTGTTCCTTTAACTACCAAATTGCCACTAAACTTAGATTTTAGCCTTCATGAAGCAAATGTTAACAATTCTATTCTTCTGTATGTATTCAACAACAATAGTCAAAAAATTGTCCTCAACAAAAATACTAAATTAGGTTACTTAAAACAAATTTCTAAAGGTCAAATTTCTACGCATGACAACAGTAAAACATACCAGGTAAATTCGCTAATTTGTGATGATATTTTAGAACTTCGTAAAAATGAACTAAAAGCTAATAATTTTCAAGTTGATCACTTACCTGAATCAGATAGGAAGAGAGTTCTCAAACTTCTTATGAATAATTCAGCTGTTTTTTCTTCTTCATACAGTACACTGGGATGTACAGATAAAGTTGTTCCTCAGTTTAATTTACTGCATGATTTTGCTTTACAAACAAAACCATATCCCATTCCTAGAATTGCCAAGGAGTTTGCTAGAAATGAAATCGCTGATCTTCTGAAGGCTGGCATTATAGAAAATTCAACCTCAAACTACTGTTTTCCAGTCATTTTTGTTAAAAAGAAGACATTACCTACTGATGACCCTAACAAACTTAAATTTCGTATGGTTATCGACTATCGATTACTTAATGCAATAACTGAACCTTATAAAATTTGTTTACCAAAAATCAACGACATTATGCAAAATATATCGGGCAAAAAATTCTATACTGTTTTGGATTTAAAAGCGGTATTTTTTCAAATTCTTCTTCAACAGAAGGATAGGGCCAAACTGGCATTTGCAACGGAGTATGGGAATTATCAACCTAAACGCCTGCCATTTGGATGTGTGAACTCAACTTCTTATTTTCATACTTTAATAAATAACTGCCTTAGCTCATTAAAAGGTAAAAATGTTCAATATTTTCTAGATGACATAATTGTTGCTGCTGATTCGTTGGAGGAAATGTTAATGTGGTTGCAGAAAGTTTTTGACAAATTGAGAGAATTTAACCTCACTTTAGACCCTAAAAAGCTTCAAATATGTAAAGAACAAATAACATACCTAGGTTTTAAATTACACAAAAACGGTCACTCTCCTTCTACTGATAATGTAAACAAAATCAATAGATTTCCCATTCCTACAAACCTGAAACAAGTTCAAAGTTATCTGGGTATGATAAATTATTTCCGTCATTTAATTTTCGATTTTGCAAAAATAGTACAACCTATTGTAAATTTAACGAGAAAAAAGGTAAAATTCTTCTGGAGCAAGGACTGTCAAAATGCTTTTCTCAAGATTCAGGAAATTTTGCTTACTAATCCAACAGTTAAAAATTTTGATGATAGTAAGGATGTTTATTTGGTTACTGATGCATCTATGGTTGCAATTTGCGGAATTCTTATGCAAAAACACAATGACAAATTCTACCCCATTGAATTTTATTCCAAGCAATTAAATCAGGCAGAATCTAAATACCCTTCAATCAAATGTGAATTTTATGCTATCTATTCCTCTGTTAAACATTTTTCTGAATTCTTGTACGGTAGACAATTCAAAATTCTAACAGATGCTAAAGCTTTAACTTACCATTTAAACCTAGAAAAACAGGCTGAAATTATAACTAGATGGCTTTTATATTTGCAGAGTTTTAATTTTAAGGTTGAGCACATTCCTGGGCTTGTTAATCCAGCCGATTTTCTTTCTCGTGTCGTGGACCTTCCTAATAACCCTAATTTATATGTAAATGCATTAAATATTTTTATACCTACTAACGACTCACTAACTACCGAAAATATACTAAAAGAGCAGCAAAATGATGAAAAACTTAAAGAAATCCGAGAAAAAATAATTGCCAAAACATGTTCTAACACTAATTACTCAATCAATCCTAATAACGATCTTTTAATGTTTGCTAAAAAGAAATCTGGTAATGTCAATAGAGTAAAGAAAATCGTTATTCCTAAAACATTAATCAATAGTTGCATTGCCCTTGCTCACCAAGCTCATTTTGGAATGATAAAAACGGTTGAGACAATTTCTAGGAATTATTTCTGGCACGGAATGGTTCAGGATGTTCAAAATTTTGTAAATAACTGTGAAAAATGTCTTCCCTACAAAAGTAAACAAACCAACACAAAACCTTCCTTCATTTCCAAGTGTGAATTAGCTCCCGGAGAGATGCTTGCAATAGATATTGTGGGTAAACTCCCCAGGTCACATGACGGTAAATTTTTTATTCTCACCATCGTTGACCACTATTCACGCTTTCTGGAAGCTATTCCGCTTAGAGATGCTACTTCTCCATCTATAATTAAAGCTTTAAACGACTACTTTTCGAGGTTTGGTATACCAAAAATTATATTATCTGATAACGCCAAAAACTTTACCTCTGATGTTTTTCTAACCTTTCTTAAATCTCTCAATATCAAACGTAGAAATTCGTCCATTTACTTCCCGAGGTCGAACGGTGTTATTGAACGTATCCATCGATCCCTGAAAGAATCAGTTGCTTCACTATCTGATCAAATAATTGAATGGTCTGATAGATTGAAATTTTTTGTGCTTCACTACAATAATTCTAAACATTCTGTAACTAATTTTAGTCCTGCAAACTTATTTTTTGGCAGAGATTTAAACTTACCTATTGATACTTTCTTACCACCTAAAGATGCTGAAGAACCTTCCCAATACTTTAAACAACAACAAGAACATATCAAAACAACCAGAGAATTAGTTAAACTTAATGAACAAAAATATTTTAAAATGAATGCAAAATTTCTTAAAGGTCGTTCTCCTCCAAAGTTGAAAATTGGCGACAAAGTTTATTTAAAGAATTTCAATCATACTAATACTTTCCATGCAAAAAATTCAGGTCCTTTTAAAATTATCCAGATATGCAATAACGATAACTATCAAATTCAACATATGACTGATCCAACAATCAGAATTATGACGGTGAATGTATCAAAACTCATCTCAACAGGATGTTAGTTTTTTTTTGTTTTCTACTCACTTAATTTTCTTTTGTTATGGACATTTTAATTTTTTTGGGGGCACTACAATCTTCCTACAAATGTAAATCCCATTTTTTCTAATTTCCATTTTAGTGTCTTCATATGTATATATATCTCTCTGAATTACAATTTTTTTTTAAACAATACAGTGGTAACATCTGTATCAATTCTATGAGTTTTCAATATTTTGCTGGCGAAATACTAGTGGTCACGGAATGTAAGCGCTTACGTACTGTCCATTACTGTTCACTCATACAATTGATTAAGCATACTGATTTATTGATTTCATTATTTTACAATTCTATATTTTATAATAGGTACTATCCTTCATCTAATTTTTTTTTCTACCTTAATTTAAATGATGGGAATGCAATATTATGTTGCCACAGATTTTTTTTTGTATGTTCATCTTTGTTAATTTTTGAACAATATATATCCATATCATATTGAAATTGAAGGGTGATCTCAACATATAAACTTTTACTGCTTATCCATGTGATGTTTTATTTTAAATTTAATTATAGGATCCTATATAACTATTATTAAAAATTATGAGAAAATATATATAAAAAAATTAATATATTTTTGAGACAACTTTAATAAATTACAAATAAAAAATACAAATGAAAATTTATATATGTTCCAGAAATTATATGAAAAATTATCAATGCTCAAATCTCCTAGCTGCAGCTCTTTGAATACTAGTGGAGATATTTTATGAGAATACGATGGAGCAACTGCTCTAAGTTATTTCTCTTTTTCTTTCAGTTCCCAACAAATTTATAGCGAGCACACACAGAAGGTAAATTCGGCATAGCTTGGGGCAAAAAATAATAACAAAATTAGTACCCTTCCGATAAATCCTTCAAGGTGCAACTATTCATAATTTAAAGGGAATAACACTTTATATTGTAAATTTCAGTGTCCAAGATCACATATGATCTATTTTAAAATTCACAGCTTAATGTCTTAAATTTTCTTAATTTAATGGGCACAACTATCATTCTGAACAATGTACATTTGTTTTTTGTTCAAGAAATTGATGGTATTTTACAATGTAAACAAAATAAATACTACAAATAATGATATACAGTTGTCTCAGCTACATCACAATTGCAGTATTATCCTGTTTTAATTTTATTGGTTTGATTTTGCAATACTTGAAAACTTTATGCAGCATTTTTTTTTTTTTTTTTAAATATGATTAAACATATAGTTTTATTTTTATCATAGTTGCAATATGTCTACTGTTAGGGGTTTGCACATGAAAAGATTACATTTTTATAGGCCAATTGGAACCTCACCCATGCAGTGTTTTGTTTATATATAAATTTTAGTGGTTTGTTTCTACCTGTACCATGTTTGTTATTGTTTGATATTGTGTTACAATTCTATTTCTACTTGTACTGTGTATTCTTGTTTGGTATTGTGTTTATATATTTGTTTTGTTGTATTGTGTTTATTGTTGTTTAATATTGTGTAGTTTACCTTTAAATTTGCATAGAATTATCTGCAGATGGTTCATCTTTTCGAACCTGTCAGCTAAAAATTTTTTTTATCCTTTTTTTTCTGCTACCGGGAGATAAAATGTTGCATCATAAAAAATATAATGCATCATTTCCCATTCAAATTAATTTAAATAATATAGTTTATTTCAATTTTACAACTTAAATTTACATTTTCAAACACCTAATTTCTAATCACAAGTTTTAAACTCATAATGTAAATTTTAATGATAAATAATTCAATATTTCCTTATTTTTCAATGTAAACATTATCTCTTATTAAGATTATTTAAGTGCAATTAGTATTTTATTATATTTCAGTAATTTAACTTTCAAATTTCTTTCAACATCATCGCGAATGTGTAAACACATCGGAATTTTCTAAGTCTAAAATATAAAAAATGGAAATCTTTTATTTATCAATATTTCCCTTTTAAATTATATTATGTGGATAGAAATATTTATTTCTAGCCGATTGCAAAATTTTCAGTGACTTGTGATAAATACTTTGGCAGAAATACGCAAAAATGTATTTTCTATCTTTTCTCATTTTTAATTTCGACGCGCGACGCCATGAGATCATTCTTTCCGACATTTTGAAAGTTCCAACAAGAAGGGTATTCCCCTTTGCCAAACAGACGCTTAGTTCAAAACCGGACGTCTGCTAAATCGTTTAACATTCCTTTTGGAACACGCACATTGTGTGTGACGTCAGGCGCGGGGAGGATAGGCATTTTTAATTGGCTGGCGCGCTCTGTAATGGCTTTTCATGTTTGAAACTCTGGGTTCTGGAAAAGTCATCATATTCTTCACCAGGGAGCCGTTAAAGCAAGTAACTTGTGGGGGCTGCGACGCCGTGCTTTTTTTAGCCGGCTGTTGCGGCAGAGGAGTTCGGCTAGCCAGTGAGAAGAGATCGACGTTTCGTTAGGCCTTGGCGGCCGTATATCATCTAAAGGAAATATAATATTTTTCTCTTCAAGAAGCATTTCTAAGTAAATTTCATAGAACATTAATTGGAAGCCCTGAATTGTTCTTCTGCTCATCGACATTTTATTATTCTTCGATCAACAAATATGAATTGATTATCTATTTTTTTTTGTCGATGCGATAAATAGTAAATTGCCTATGTAACGAACTGTAATCGTCAAAATCTGCATTCCTGAAGGAAGTTCTCAAACATCCTATTTCCAATTTTCCAAATCCGTAACTTTTCATTCGGTTCGGATTCGCATTTAATAAAAAGAAATAGAATCTACATTCCTGAAAGAAGTTTGTCTACAGCATGTTTCCAGTTCTCCAAATACAAGAGTCCTTCTACGACCCTAGTTTGACTTTACATTCCTGAACTTTAATCCCTAGTTTGACTTTACACTCCTGAACTTTAATCCCTAGTTTGACTTTACGTTCCTGAACTTTATTCATTTTGGAGGCCTTAAAACAAAAAGAAATATTACGTAAACTTCTGCTTTTTCTTAGATGACAATATATCTCTAATTGTCTAAAATTACATTAAATTTTACATTCACTTTGATAATCTTTACATAATTCATAATGTAAGAATGCATTCAAATCAGCAAATTTTATATATATGTTTAAATAAACGTCATTTGTGAATTATCTTTCTGTGTTCAAGTACTTGGGAGAGTGTTTACTTTTCTTTATTTTTTTTCAGCTACGATAACTAGTAAATATAATTTTATTTGATCTTAAATAATTTAAAATAATTCTTAAAAAACACATTTAGCAATGTCTACCACTTACGTCATCGGCTGTAGTGTAATTTTGAGCTTATGAATCGGAGTTAATTTTGTTCAATTCAAACTTTGGATTGAATTCCACTCTCCGATTCATTAAGCCCAGCATTGCAGTACATAGGAGAAAACCTTTGGAACTGCCGAATCAGTTTTAAAAGTAAAAGTGAAAAAAGGATGGTGACACTCTCTGCAGAAGCAAAGCACTTTCTAAAATATCCCTTTTTTGTAATACTGTGGGTGTTAGATATTTGAAACTTGACCTGGTGTTTTATAAGGAGATAAATGCCCATTGAAAACAGTTTCTAAAAAAAGCGAAATATAAAATGCTGAAATACGTAGAAAACATTCTAAAAACGTCGAAAATTATGATTAATATTAAAATGTTAAGGATAAAGTCTTGAAATATTAAATGACAGTTATTTACAAAACGTAAATGTTTGCGCATAATAGTTATGATAAATATGAAATAAAAAAAGATAAATTAATCAAAAAACGTTATACAGTGAATTCTGTCTAAGGCGGACTCTGTATAAGGCGAAAATCTGTCTACCGTGGAAAAATTTTCAAGTCCCAGCGAACCCATAAAAAATTACATTAATTCATACTGCATAAGGCGGAATCTGTCTAACGCGGAAACAGAAAGCATTTTAAGGTCCCACCGAAGCCAAAATTTTGCATAAGGCGAAAAAAGGATATTTTAAACATGAAAGCACTTTGTTTATTAAACTTTAAAACTGATAATTCAAATACTCAATGTCGTGCATGTTAGTTAAATTCCGTAACACTTTGAAAAAGTTAATTCAAAAGGACAGAAACTGTTTAAATTTTAAGGAATTTATGCTTGTTCCGAATTTCAGTTTTCAACCGATTTTCGAGTCAGGAAAAAAACCTCAATTTCAATAAAAAAATCCTCAAATTCGAGGGATTTTTTTTTTTGGCGGTGGGGGGGGGGGGGGGGGAGTGTTTTTGCATAAGCCGGAATATTGTCTACCATGGAAATTTTTCTCAGCCCGATCGATTCCGCTTTAGACAGAGTTTACTGTACTTGTTAGGGATAGAAGTAAAAGTAATTTAAATATTAGATTGAAACTCGACATAGCTGTTGCTTACTCGCACAGAACAGGTTTTTTCAATATGGAAATTTTAAAGTGGGAAATGTGCGGAAACCATACTTAAAACAATGATTTATTTAGGAATTGCGAAGGCTATTGCTAGAAACTTAAAATTTTACTTGGGTTTTATTTTTAAAACATAAATGTTCTCACAAAGCAGGTTATAAGATATTCGAAATTTAAAGGTGTGAAATGTTTCTCACTATCATCTAACGAGTTATTAGGATGAAATTTCAACAAATTGCATTTTACTTTAATATTTAAACTTTCTGCCGAAATATAACTTCTTCCTAATTTTAATAGGCACACAAATATAATTATTTCTCCCTAATGTTAATTGGCACACAAATATCATTTGCCATATTTCAATAACCACAAAGCCACGGATTGTGATAGCTTTTCAATAATATAAAATAAAACTTATTATCTGTTTGATTAACTCATTAGTCAGCAATAATATTAACTAGAGGCTAACTATTGGGTTTCAAAATCCCATCTTCTGCCACTATAGAACTTAAATTTAAAAAAAAAATGAAGCTAACATTGTTCATTTTCAAAGGAACTGCACTTTAAAATATACATTACACAGAATATCAATAATTGATACAATAATCAATGTCTATGACATGTTAAAATTTCACATGGAAACTCGATCTGTTAATACCACCAGAATAATGGATTGACGCCCTATTTTGATCATATCGTACTAAGATATCATGAAGCACATAGTAATATTTTTACTGTACTAATCTAAACATGCAACACATTAGATACCTCGAACAGGCTCAAATACATGAATCGTACTAATCGAAAGAGACGTATTAAAATTTCCTTTTGAAATTCGATGACTGGATAGTACCGACAAAATAAGTATTGGCGCCTCATTCTGCTCATATCGTTCAAAGGTATTACGAGGCAGAATGTAATATTTATAATGTTCTATTCGAGGTATGCAACTTATTAAAATTACATTTCGAAACTCTGACGAGATAGTACCGCCAAGATGAAGAATTGGCACCGCGTTCTGTTCATATATAACCACGAAATCCCAAGACAAACTGAAAAATTTACATTGTATTAGTCGAGATATGCAACATATTAAAATTTCATTCCTAAACTCGATGACATGGTAGTAATGCTAAAATGATGATTTGGCACTCCCTGGTGCTAATAACATACCAAGATATGCATCGACAGATCAGTCATCTATGTTCTGTTAATAATCTTGTACTACATCATAATTTAATTTTGAAATAAGATGGCATAATAATTTTTTCTCTGGCCACCACCTGGTCTACGATGGCTAAACACAAAATTTGAAAGGCCAATTACTAGATAATTTGGTATTTTTAACTTTACTTTCCATAAGAAACAAGAATGAAAGAATAGATTACGAAAGCACTTCCCATGACTTGCAGAATTCTTTAATTGCTTAATATTGTAAAAAAAGTAAACATTTTAGAAAAGGCATAATACTTTTGAAAACAAGATTACGGTCCCTAATCGGAAAAATAGCCCTAATATTTTGTGCAATCCGGTATTTAATCTAAAGATTTGTATATTATGCTATACATAGTATGATAAAACTTAGTATAGTGAGAAGATGCATTACAGATTGAAAATTCACCTTCAGCAATTTCTACCACTATACTGAAATATACTTTAATTATTTTGTACATCCCTGTATATTAATAAAATTTAATTCAGGCTAAAACATGGTTAAAACTACTGATATCACACTTTTACACATTATTATCCCTGAGCGGTGATGTATTCAGTTCTTTGCGTGGCCCTGTATACGGTTTTATTTATATATTACGAACATCTCTTAGTATACTAAATATAGTTCATCTTGAAAGAGCATAACTCAATTAAAAGCCTCTTTTAAGCCATTCACGCAGATACTCCGCAAAGCTTACAAACTCTTTTGTGTAGCCTTGTATGTGATTTATATCAGTTATACACACTGCATACTAAGTAAAGATTTAATTAAACGTCAAAATGCATATCATAAACGAAGTCACACTTCCAGCAATTATTGCTAGTAGAAATATACAGTACTGTATCCGAATTTTTTTCTGTGTCCCTGTAAATGAACGATAAATGTTATGCATATCATGTTGCACATCAAGTAAATTGTAGTAAACCACAGTAATGTATGTCAATTTCATTATATTTGAAATAATGTAACAGAACTAAAATATGCTGTTTTCCCCTGATACTATTATGTAAAGGAATTCTTTTGCGTGACCCTATAAATGAGTAATAAGTACTTTGGACCCATATTCTCCACAATTCATAGTTTAGTGCACTTCATAAATACGAATCAATTTCATTGTGATTGAAATGACTAGCATCATTAAAATAAACTTGAAGCAATTTTTTCGCATTGAGCGTAATGTATTGGAATACTTTTGACTGTTCCTATAGATGAACTGTAAATTCTACACCTTTTATTTTCAATAGAAATTGTGCTATTGTTATCGTCAATAACATACAAAAAGGCCAGGGAGATTCAAGTATATTTACCAGTTTTAGAGCTCGGACAAACTGGAGACGATCCAAATTCAAAAACACTTTTAAATTATGTTGGAAAGTGTTAAAAACTAATTATAATATTTTAAATTATTACTGAAACATTATTAAAAAAAGTATAAATTAAGATATTTTATTGTTAAAAATTATACTTTAAGTTATTTACAATAACAAAGTATTTAAGTGGCCGACAACTGGTCCAGTGATGGCCGAACTCTAGAATTGAGCGGCTGACTACTAGCGACTTTGCTACTTTTAAGTTGAACTTTTTATAAATAAAAACTATAATCAGTTTTTTAAAAAACAATTGCTGAAACAGTAAAATAAAAGTGTACATTAACATGTGTCACTGTTAAAAATGTTGTATTGCTTTTTAAAATTCTGCTTTAAGCTATATACTAAAAGAAAGCGCTTAAGTGGCTGATTATTGGTACTTTTACCCTATATATTTTTTTGTGGTAGAGTATAAATATAAGATAAGAACAAAGGTTGGCATTTTTGCCAGGACAGTGGCAAAAACTGGAAAAAATCAGGGCAAAAATGGAAAAAAAAGGCAAAAATGGCAAATTCTTATTTGTCTTTAATGTGTAATAAAATCTATAAGCTAATAAGTATAATAATTGTATAAGCAATTAAATTTAATAACATATCATTTAATATTTTTATTTAATTTGCTAATTAATAAATATAATTAAATATTTTTACACATTTTAAATCTTTATAAAGTGGGTGGTAATCAGTCTAATATTTAATAATTTAAGAACCAAATCAAAAATTGGATATCTAATTTTTTTTTTTTTTCTTAAGTAAAGTATTTTGTCAGTCATTAATATTTTTTTTAATTATTAAAAGGTTTTATATAACTTTGCTATTTTTGTATTATGTAATGTGTCTTAAAAATATGTAAATATTTAAGTCTTTGGTACTAATTTATAATTATTTATCTGGTGAAACTAGTCTGTTATAACGTTATTAATTTTGAACTAAAAGAAAAACCTTTCCCTAATTCGTATTTTGCATAAGAAGTGATTAGTAGAGTCAGTGCTTATAATTGGTGGTGAAGTATCGAAAAAGCTTGTGAGATTTCAAAAGACTTCTGTTCATCAGTCGCACACTTTCAAATGTGTCCAAACAAGTAGTGCTGCTTTTGAAAGATTTTTTTTTCAAATTTTTCATTTGTGCAAACTAAAATTCAAAATAAACTGTCAACAAATACTCTTTCTGAACTAGTTTATTTTTATGCTATACTAAAACAGCAAAAATTGGGTTTTGATAGGACATATCACTGAAAAATTTGAAATTTAATAGTGTTCTGCTTTAATTAGAATTGTTTATTTGAATTTCTAACACATATAAACAAGCGGATATAATTCAAGCGGAAGAGGTGCTTGAAAATCGGGATTCCTAAACACTACAATAAAACCTGCTAAAACGGAACGAGTGTAATGGAATAATGCTTTAAATTGAAAATTTTCGCGATATCACTAAAACAGTACCATGCAATTATAACAGAACAATGTACTTTCTAAGATTAAAACCTGTCTAAATTGAAAGTTTTTTGTCGCTCCATCTTAACAGGTTGCTGTATTAAATAGCTTCCTTTCTTCGTATTGAATGTATGTGAATTATACTTTATCCATAAAGGAATGGTGCGAAATTAATTAGTCGAACTAGAGTTTTTTTAATAATTAACAATAAGTTTATGACAATAATGCTCACTTTATAAATACTGGGTTTTATTTTTTTTGTTATTTTGCATTTCAGTCGTTTTCGATAAAGTAACACTACGTATTTATTACGTACACTCCCAAGAAAACATTTCGTCAAACATAAAAATCACAGGCAAGAATTTTCTATTATTTGAAAAAAAATTGAGCTTCAGTTCGCGAACTTTTTCTGTTTTGGAGCAAAAGAGACATACGTAAAAAATCAGTTTGTAACACAAAAAAGTAACATGCAGCACAGTTACGGGAACACACCTGTGATTTGACGAAAATGCAACTTCAGGTAATTTTTATGTTAGATTAATGAATTTTCTATATTTTTGGGGGAAATGGGCAAATCAAAACAGGAATTTTCGTGTTTTAATATTAATAAAAATAAAAGCAATTGAAGAAACACCTGCAACTCACGTATTTTTTTCAATTCCTACTATTAGTTCACACTCTCCCTATATATATTTATATATTTTGTTCAAATTTTCAATCGTTAATAAAATACTCATTATTCATCCTATCAAGTTGAAATAAATTTTTTAAAACTTATACTGGATGACAATTGATGTTAATAAAGTTTTTTCAAATATTAATTTATTAATTAAATTTTAATTAATTCATTTTAGTTTTGCATGGGAAACAAAATGGCGGCCATTGTGAAGATCAATGAAAGTATTTTCAATAAGGGGTTACCATAGGGGGGGACCCTGCTCTGTCGCCAAATACCGCCAACTTGGCGGCCAAAATGAGTTTCCAAAAGTGACGCCAACTTGGTGATATCTCTAATATTTCGCCAAATTCCCATAGGCTTCCATTATAAACCTACTTGCTTATAGAAAATCAACAAATTGAGATATTTTAATGCAACAAAAACTAATATTAGCTTAAGAGATTATATTAAATTTTTCTTTGATGACCTAAGTAGGAATTGACTTTAAAAACAAAATTTTTATATTACTTGTTTAGAGTGTATATTGATCGAAACAAGCCAGCGTGGTCCTCTAACTTCTGATAAGATACAGAATTTAAATCTGAGACTAAAACTGAAATACAAAATTCTCAAGAAAAATGTAAGCTAAAGGGAAACTTGTAAAATAGCTTAGAAGGTTTCATTATTTTAATATCAGCTCAAGCATAAAACAAAATCTTGTTGATGTAAAAAAATCTTTAAATTTATGCTTATTTTGTTTGTACAGGTTTCATTCTTCCTAGGTCTTCATAAGCCGATATTTTTAGTCCCGGTCTAGATCTAGCCCATATGAAAATCATTGTCTCGGCATAGCCTGGTCTGTGCAAAAATCAGTAAAATTTGGCCTGGCCCAAAAATTTTTGTAAAAAGTATCTATATTTTTAAATTGACATTCTACAATTAATCCTTAAAATTTATTCGTTTTAAAGAATAATAGATTTCTAGGTAATAATATTAAAATACAATAAAACGTGTGAAAAAGAACCAGCCTATCACGGAATCCTGTCTTATATGGAAAAATTCATTGATCTATGCAAAATTAATATACTAATACGTGAGAACAGAATATAATACATTTACACCTGCTAAGAAGGGAACTTGTTTATAATGCCCTTTTTTTTTTTTCTTTCCGAGACGATTCAGTCTTAGAACATTTTACGGTAGGGTTTAAAAAAATCAAAAAAATTGGATTTTTTTTATTTAAATCAGATTTTTTTGATTTAAATCAGATTTTTATGATTTTTTTCCCCAGCGTTCAAATACAGAATAGCTACCAAGAGTTTTAGATTGAATAGATAGAAATGAGAAACAATTAAACAACTAATTGCTAACATAATCTGTTTTTACACTTTAATTAATAAAATTATAATTATTAGTTAGTAATTACAGAAATTATAAAAACTGCAAATTAGTAATTTCATTAGGTAGTATCACACAATAATGTTATATTCATTAATATTGTAATAATTATGTAAAACTTTATAAATACTAGTGATATTCAACATTTATTAAAATTATTAACTGCATTTTATATTAAATAGTTAACACTACTTCAAATTAATAATTATTAAACAATTAACTCTCTAATTAGGAACATATTATACATTTTTAAGACTTAATTATTAAAATGATAATAATGTAGTATTCATTTTAGAAAGGAAAAGGGCAGAGTGCTAGTTCCAAAAAAGGGCACTATTTCATGAGGAATATATTAGTAATGATATAATTAAAAAAAAAAAGAATAATTTTTAGTATGATGAATAAAGTATCCTTAATTTTTAATAATTTTATGAATAACAAATTGAAAAATACAATTAAATAACATATTTCAATAATATCCTGTATTTTCTAAAGAAATAAAGTTCTACGTTTTTGCGAGATCTTGGCCACATGAATTTAGAAATACTGTGGAATGGGGAAGTTTTTTACAAGAAATCTCTGGTTACTACTACAGGTGAATTTCAATTATTTTTTTTTAAGGCACGGTGCATTTTGCCAATTTCAAAAGGGGCATGGTGCGGCACCATTTAAAAAAGTCCTAGAAGAAATAGTATAAGTAACTATAGGATTAATAAAAACTGCAAATAAGTAATTCATTAGTTAGTAACACAAATAACAAAACTAACAAATATTATTTGCAGCTCGTTTTGCATTTGTATTTAGGAAAATTACTGTAAACCACTAAAATCTAAACTTACACACATGTATGTGTATGATAACCAAAAGATTTATGAAAATGAGTTAAACCCATTCATATAGGATAAAGCTAGCCACTTATATCTGAAATCCTCAAAATATTTAATTAACAGCATAATAACCTTTCAGTGTGGATTATTAGCTTTCAATGGTTCAATTTTTTTTTTCTTTTTAAGAAAAATTTTGCTGCCTTTTCAATCCCTAATCATTATTTTTTATTTAGTATTATGTGAGTTACAAAGTTAAAAACATTTATTCAGCCTATACTGAAGAAGTTCTTGGTGAGCTTAGCATTTTTATACCAATTATTTCTTTTTCTCTTATGCAATCATTTACAATTTAGCTTTGAAAGTATGCCATTCTTTCATTCTTCTTTAACTTGAGATTGCTACTAATTACTATTTATTCTTTTACTTGTAGAAATGTATTACACTTGCTATGTGTAATTTATATAAAATAATGCATAAATTGATTACCTAAAGGAATTTATGACATTGCAAATTATATTAGATTTAAATATAATTTTTAAACTGTTTTAATTTGGATAAAAACTTAAAAACAATGTGTTTTATAAACTCAACTGTTTTTAATTTTTTACAATACTCATGAATTAAGCTTAGAAACAATTATTTAAAGCTCTTTTTTTTTGTTTATTCATAAGTCAAAATACCTGTAGAAACTTTCAAATTATGTTTATGTTAGATTTTAATATTTTTTTTGGCATTTTAAACATTTAGAAAATTTTTGATTTAAATCAGTGATTTTTTTAAAAAAATCGGTTGATTAAAATCACGATTTTAATTGCTGATTTAAATCAACTGATTAAAATCGTTGACACCCTATTTTACAGTATAGCATTTTTCAGATTTTAAGTCTTCAATACATAATTTTTTTTATTAACGATATTAATAATAGCTGAAACATTTACGTACAAATAGAGATTCATTTAAAAAATGTAATATCGCAACTTTTGCACATCTTTAAAAATGAAGATTATAAACATTAAAAAAAAAAAAAGCTAAAATAAGTATTTTTGGTCAGAACTCCTCCTTTCAACAAAATCAAAGTAAAAATACATGTTTTGTAGAAATTCTGTCGGTCTGGTTCGGACTCGGGCCAAGATTTTAACTGCTTGCCGGGCCAGGCTCGGGCGAACTTTCAGCTTTTATATCGGGCCAAACTTTTAAAGTTATTAATTAAAATCTTTTAGTCTAATAATACAATCAAGTTTAAATTATCAAGTAAAGTCGGTATTCTGATTTACACGAATTTTTTAAATTCCTAAATACGAACCTACGACCCTAAACACGAATTGTTAATTACAACCCTGCACGGTTCGAGTTATGCCCGACCCGAAATCAACAAAATATTTTTCGTCAAACCTGCTACTTGATCCTAAGCATGAAATGAAAAAAAAAAATCAATCCATAATTTAAAACAATTCAGGAAAATAGTCTGCAGTAATATCTCTAAAATCAATTTTATGTTTCGGAAAATGAATGCATATGAATATGTAAATGAATACTCATTCATATACAAGAATTTTTTTTTATAATTTGAAACAATAATCTGGACTTTACTTTGGAAAAATTTCGCAAACGGAAAAAATAACTCTAATATGAGATGACCCAAAAATGGAAACACTAATCAACACGATCCGCAGCAAAATTTTAGAGCCAATGCTAAGTTAGCTTGAATAATTATACAAAACTCTCTTTTTACCCGACTGCCAAGAACGGTTATGTGTTTCACGTGTATCTGGGTATGTGGATTTCTTTATACCCTCGAAACATCCCAACGGCTGAATGGATTTTAATGAATAAGGTCTCTATCGATTCGTCTTAACGGTCCGATGGTTATAGGCTAGGTTTTGTTTTTATAAACTCAAAATGGCAGCCATAAAATACAAAATGGCGTTAGAGACGAAAAAAATCTGTCACGCACCCTATTGAGTGGCATATCATGGATAGGTCTTTCAAAATGAAGACAATGTTTCATTGACTATTTTACAGTCAGATGCTCCATTTAAATATTACACCACATGGAAGTTGTGTAGGAAGAATCTCTAGCTTTATTGCATTTCTAACCATCATAGGAATCTATATAGGCCTCATCAAAACAGTGTTTATAGATAGGAACTAATAATTAAACACAATTTAAAAGTCATCAATACAAGTAAATAAAAAAATAGGTAAGTAATATAAAAAAATAGTTTTGCATTGATGAGAAATAATTAATTAGTTCGCTTTTTATGCAGTTGGGTTTTTTGATTTTTTAAATGTAATATATTATTATTTACTCATTCATTTATTAAAAAAATACTTACCCTATGCTTTTTAATAAGAAGATCGAAGTGAGCAGATGAATTTCCACGTCCTGTTTCTTTTTGAAATCTTATTTCTTTTAGGTGTCTAAGTTTGCAGTCAATCAAATAAACATTGAACAGTAGCGCGCATAAGTTATAGACAAAATGTATAAGTTTTTCGGTAACATCCGGCCATTGTGACGACAGACTTTAACTAACATGTGATTAAATTCGTAAATTTTCTGGTCTTACAAGGAGAGGGCCAACCTTGTTAATAACAGATTTTGATTATTTTAATATATGTTGTAGGGTAGAGACCCCGTAGTCTCACGTTCAACGGATTTTATCCAACGCTCCTTAGTTCTTGAGAAACCGGGGTCTAATAGTAGTACACAACTTAAATGCTTACTTTGTAACAAAAAGGATAAGTTGATCGTAGCTCAGTTGGTACGGCGTTTGCTGGCTGATCTGCGGGCCCGGGTTCGATACCCGAACGCACTACATTTGTTTTTCTCATTTTTTGTTTTATATATATATACTTGTAATTATAATTTAATAATTTTAATTAAAAATTTTAATATCATACATTAATTATAATGTTAACAAACTTAAATTTATCATTTTTTATTTTTAAACTATTATAAAGAGGTTTAAAAAGAAATTGGATCTATTATTGAATGATGAAAATTCCAAAATCGTGACAAACCTGTTGTGGTGCCATCTAGTTATGATAAAATAAAAGAATATTCAAATAAAATAAAAATAAAAGCAGAAAGAAGATAAAGGAGAAAGCAAAATAGTTGAAAGTGCAAGCATACGTATTACAAATTTAAAAATCTTTAATATGCAAAAAATGGGTTGTAATTTAATTCTGATGCTAATTTTAAATATAATTATGCTTGTTACTTTAAAAAAACAGAATAATAGTATTATCGCATTGACTACCTTTGTTAAAGCAATGCGTAAATGATGTTTCTTTAAAATCACGAATTGACACAGTTGCTCAATATCATTGCATCGATAAAGAATATATGAAATATACATTTTAAAAGTGATTTTAAAAGAATTAACAGTTTTATGATGTTTTATACAACTATTTAGTTAAAAGTAAAAAATTAAATAGGTTAAAATTATAATTCATATACAATATTATAAATTTTAATTGACAATGAGATTATTAAGTTATACTTGCAAATATATTTATAAAACAAAAAATGAGAAAAGCAAATGTAGCGTTTCCCGGTATCGAACCCGGGCCCGCAGATCAGCCGGCAAACGCCATACCAACTCTGCTACGACCAACCTATCCTTTTAGTTACAAAGTAAGTATGTAAGTTGTGTACTAACATTAGACCCCCTGGTTTCTCAAGAACTAAGGAGCGTTGGATAAAATCCATTGAACCTGAGACAAAGGGGTCTCTACCCTACAACATATATTAAAATAATCAAAATCTGTGATTAACAAGGTTGGCCCTTTCCTTGTTAGACTAAGGAATAAAATTTTAATTTAAACTCTTAAAAAATCAGCAGCAAGCTTATCCGTGGGCCAGGTTTTCTACAAACTAACATAAGATCTTTAAAATCTAACCTGCACCCGACTCAACACGACTCGTGTTGTGTGCAGGAAAAATCGAGTTATGCGATCCGATGCAGGACTCTACACTCAAGTCAAAAAAATTTCCCCGACAATGATTAAATTTGATCCTGATGGGGGGGGGGGCATATGCCTCTCCTCCCTCGGACCCCCTCTGGTGCCGTCCTTGATAAATAGCAATACCCATCCTCGGACAACGTCCCCCACGTGACTTCCGATTACCTGGTCATCGTCACCTCAGGTGTCTAGGGATCTTGGAAAAAACAGACCAGTGATCAGCCACAAGGTAGAGCACGTCACGATGGATAGCTCATGCCATCTGCCGATAGCCATCATAACTCCTCAGTTTATGAACCAGCCATACGGCGTTTGATGACCCCGGCAAAACGATAGAAGAACCCGAATGCTGTGAAACAATGTGGAAATGGAGGAAACGAAATGAAACAGTGAAAAGGAACTTATACAGAAGTATATGTAACTTTGTTAAGCCAAACCAATGTCTCTAAATCAGAGTTATCACTAGGTAAAACAAAAATTATTTTAACCCTTCCACAGCTGCGAAAACTCCTAACTCATTGCCCCGCGAACTACTTCTATCGGATATGTCACCCACTGTTTAATATAGCTAATAACCTGCTGCACAACTTCAGCAAACTTTTTTTTTCCCCTTATTCAGACCATTTGAGCCTTTTACCCCCTAATTTATCAAAAGGGCCACCTCATCTACTTATATCTATATTATAAAGGACAAACATATCTGTGCGTAACGCATACGTCATTTTGCGAATGGCAACACTTTGAAATTTGAAATAAAATTTTGGTTTTGCAATTTTCGCTACTGCACATTTTTTAACTTCTAAACATCACACATTATAAATTTTTACACCGTTGTATAAGAAAAAAAAAATGCTCTTTTAAATGCAATTTGTTTGAAAGCTGTATCTCAATTTATTTTTGAGATATTAATTTTTTTGTAGTTTTTATTACCATTTTTCTCATCGTGGCAACAAAAGTACCTCATTTCTATTAAAAGTTATTGAAAGCAAACGGAAAATAGTCAAAAATAGGAGATACTGTATCCTTTTGTTGCCATCTTTTTCATAAAACCTGAAAAAAAAGTTGAAATTAAAATATGGGCTATATCAAGATGATTGTCTGTTATTCCGTGATAATGACGTCATATGTATACTTTTCTATAGTCGAAGTTAAACACTGGATTTAAAAATTACTGGATTGTAAAAGTGGATTGCTTTGGTGGATAAAAATGACGTCATTTATAAAAAAGCGTGTATTTTAATTCTTAAAGCTGAATTATGTTTTGTAGAAGTGCGTCATTTTCACAACCCAGCTGTTTTGAAATTCTTCACAGGTGAAAATACTTCACTTTTTAAAATAATGTAATTGAAATCACCCACTGATAAAACGCAATGTTTTACAAAAATTTAGAGTGTCTTCCTAGAAGAGAGGTGACATGTAAATAATAGCGATTTATCTTACAGAAATTGATGATTCTCGCCTAGATGGATTTGCTTCGCCGAATTAAACAAGCGAACAAATAATTCGTGGTTTAAAATAATATCATATTCGTGAAGTTTTTGTCCAAAATCCTCTCGAATAATGAAATTTTAATGCTATTCTTTAGGGCATTCTACTATAATTTTATCAAAATCGCATAATGTGCTTAATTTTTCCTAATTTTATATAATCTATATATTTAAAACACAAGCGTGTCTTTTAGTCATCTGCCCTGATCTTTCTGCTGATCCAATTTTGTTAATATTTTTTTTTTAAACGGGAAGCTCTTCATTTGTAGATGTGATCACACTATGTTTTTTTTTTCTTTTTTTTAGTAGTCCCACTTTTATATTTTAATTTTAAAAGCATTTTATAAAATTTCTTCAAAATGGTTAAAATTAGATTGCTTTCATTATTGCAGACAAGAGAGAAATAATAAGGTATTTTTATCTTTATTCATGCTATTTTCTGATGAAAATTCAAAATTGTTGATAAAAATTGTTGTATAGGGTTTAGTGTCGCAAAATCCCATTAGGAGCAGAATATTATATTAGGGACATAATAACGGAAAATGACATACTGCTTTTGAAAACACGCATTTTTCCTCATAAATTTTCTATATTGTTTTTCCTTCTACATGTGTACTGATACTAAGTTTCAGACACTACGCGAAATGCTTATTTAAGTGAAAATGAAGTCATATTTAAATGAAAACGATCATTTTCTTAGATAAAACTAAACATTTTAACACATGCGTCTAAAACACATAAATTACGGAAATTTTTACTCTCCAAAATTGAGATTAGAATATCAAATAAAGGGTACGTCTGTTCACATAAAAGATGTTGCTGACAATCGTGAATTCAAGTTTTGAGTTAAAATGATTTTTAAATGATCAAACAAAATACAATTAAAAAAAAATGATGGATATGAGAAGTGCGTATGCAAATTTTGAGAAGTTGAAAATTGCTGTTTTTCATTCCAGAATACCAAGCATAAGAGCCTCAGTTGATAATCCATCCTAATAACTGATCGTTATTATGTTTTACTGATTAAGTATCTATATTACAAAGAATAAACGTTTCTGTGCGTAACGCTGACGTCATTTTGTGAATGGCAACACTTCACAATCAAATTTAGATCTTGAAATTTTCGCTACTGCAATTTTTTAATCTTCTGACCATCGTACATTTGCAATTTTCGTCGCATAGGGGAAATATTTACTTTCAAATGCAGTTTGTTTAAAAACTGTATCTTAATTGACTGATGTATTATATTTTCTAAAATAAATTTTAAGCATTTTTTTTTTTAAAGTTTTACTTATCACGTGCCGGTTTCAATACATAATAATAATAAACATTTTGCACATAAAACAACAAACATTTTTCAGCATTTGTTTCTGACGATTTTTGCATAACGAAATTAATACTTCCTTTATAAACAAATAAAAGAATAATATTAAAAAACCCACCAATCTAACATATTTGTGAAAGACAAAATAACGAAATTAATACTTCTTTTATAAAAAATAAAAGAATAATATTGTAAAAACACAAATCTAACATATTTGTAATCGTACAATTTAAATTTTTAGATCACCAAATAGGATTTTTTTGTTCAAATGGAATTTGTTTGCAAAGTTCATCTCAGTTTACTGATTGTCTATGGTTTTAAAAACAATTTTAAAGCATGAAATATTTTTCAATTTATCTATATCTAACGCAGCTCGATTACGAAAGATTAATCCGTTTGCTCTTAAAACAAAATAAAGAGCTCATCATTTTCTTACGGTTAATATCCATTTAAAAAAAAACTTCTCTATAAATAAATAAATAATATAATATATATAAATAAAACACAAATTTAACAGACAAGCTCTGAAATTAGCAGAATATAAAAGGATACCGTAAGTAGCTAAATCTTGGTCTAATAACTCTTAGCATGCGGCTAACAAGAAAATATCGCTTTTGATAAATTTCAAAAATTTATTTGATTGTATAATTCGTATTTTCCATATGAAAAATGCTCTTTTAATGTAAGTGGGCAGTCTAAAAAATTTATTGCACATAAAAAAATTATTAGTTTTCAAAAAAAAAATTTTTTTTTCACCTATATTCTTTAACCCGGGAAGCCCGGGTACGATTCCCTAGTATATATAAAATCCAAATGGAAATTTCGTTCCGAATGTCTATATTTTGAGTTCTACTGCATGGATTTTTGACGGAACTTACACTGTTAGATAGGTATCGTTTCAGGGAAGGTTTTAAGCTATAAGACATCGTTCTACGTAGATTAGTTATAGAATTATGACAGAAAGTTCTGTTATTTAGGGTGAAAGGGTTACCATTATTTTATTGGCTATAAATTTCGTTGATAAATGAATTGAAAAGGCTGTACATCTCGGGGGGAAAAAACTGTTTCTAATTTTATTTAAAAGAAAAAAAAGAGAAAATGAAAAACAGTTTTGACGAGTGGTAATATTATAAAACGTAAATATTTAATTTAAACATGAAAGGAAATGTACATAATGCTTAAAAATTTACTCAGTTGAAATATTGAAATTAAAATATGATTTGGCGATTTATCTCCAGGTTAAGAAAAATGCATCTGAAAAATTGATAGATGATTTCAAGGAAGTTCTCCATAAGCGCATGCTCAGAAATACTTGAAAAAAATATAGAATATTCTTCTCATGAGGATATATATGTTTATAATAAAAAAAAAGTCGGCAGAACATCGATTTAGCGTTCGTAAAAAAATAATGAAATTTTCCCTTTTTTGCGATTTAACACGATTTTGACCACACAATAAAATTTTGAATAATACGATGATAAATATTATTTAAGAAAAACTTTTTCAACTCTCCGTATGAAGTTAGTTTAAGTAAGTTTAACTTAAATAAATACATTTTTAAACCTGCAGTTTTGTCATATACATTTATGTGTGTATATAATGAAATTTAATGATCGTAATTATGCTGTTTAGAACAAATTTAAATGGATTAAAATTATTTCAAACTCAAAATGAAGGTCCGATTCTGATCATTGACAATTTGACTTCGATATTGTTAGTTTCAGAGGCAGTAAGAGAAAATTATTGTTGCCATGGAAACAACGACTTAATATTGAAATGTTTAATGATAGCATTCTTAATCAAAATACACTTAAAAGTTATCTTGCCAGTGACAACACATAAAATTAATAACCACAGCAACTCTTAATTTTTATATATTATATAAGCTTACAGAAAAATAATAAACTATTCGGCCATTTAAGTTTAAATTAATTGAGCATTAGGCATTTAAATACTTACTTAACAAGAAATTTATAAATGAATTTCAGTCTCTTGCATTTGGCGAGGAAATGTATTGGTTCACCAAATAGCATGGAGCGTTTGTCTTTTTGCGTCAAATACTCGAAAAAATATTTTTTTACCGATTTTCTATTGGGATTCTACCACTACATTCGACTGATCTTTTTTTACATACATGAGTAATTTTATTAACATTTCCTTTTTCAAAATATTCGATCAACATTCACATTATATGTCATTTTTCACATTATATGTCATTTATGTAATACAGCATTTTTGGAGCAATTGTATATTTTCAAATGAAAATTATATAAATAGCAGTTAATATTATAAAAGTGGAGTCAAATATTTAAATTTTAGGCCAAATGTCTGCCTCCCCCCCCACATATTTTTAAAAATTTAATTTCAGACATTTAAAAAAATTACATACTTTACTACGGAAACATGCTGGTTTATTTTTTCCAAAATTGTGACTTTTATTACCTCAAACTCAGATCAGCGAATATTGTCCACTCTTTTTTTTTTTTTTTAACGTATCGCCAATTTCTGTTTTAGAAATGTATACTGCTTCAAATATTAAGTACTGAAGATTAATCTTCTGGAAATTTATGCAATGATGCATTATTAATACCACAAAAGGAAATATTTTACAATAAAAATTGCCTACTGAAATAAATTTTAGATAATCTTTTTAATTTCACCCCTTTTTCAGTGTTTTTTGGCGTATCTTTTCTTCTTTTTTGATGGTTTTCGAAAGGTATTGGATTGATCTTCCGTAATCGGGTTACCGGCTAATTGTCGTATGTAATGTTTCTTTTATATTTGAAAGAGACTTTGGACAGTGATGATTACATGAAATTTGTACTTAGCGATTAACAAATTTATGGTTTTTCATTATGAAGCAAACAGACAAAAGAAGATTTAATATTACATATTTTTCATCTGCAGTTATTTTACTATCACTAAATAAACAATACTTGGAATGCCAATACTTGCAAAAAAAAAAATTTTGAAATTCCAATGGTGGCCAATAGAACAATATTTGTTGATTTATCATTTTAGCTTAGATAAGAAAAAAGTACCTGAATTAAGATAAAATTTGATCATTATAAAGTAATTTTTTCTGACGCACAGCCCTAGCTGCTAAACGTAGTGAAAAATTAATGATTTTAGGTTTATTTAGGCAACAGACTGAATAATAATGTAATCTTGAAAATAAAAAGCCTATTTATTTCTCCGTGTTATTGTACTCCTTAGAGAAATGAAAAAAAAAATCTTCAGTGCATCAAAAAGATTATTACTTATATAATTACGTGCTAGGTTATTAAGTTTTGTATAACTGACTTTATTTATAATTCTCAAAGAGCATTTTTGGTGAAAGATCTATAATTCTGTCAACAGTAATTTGACTTTATTTAATGGAGTGCAGTTTGGAGCATAATTACCTTTGTTTTTATATCTAACTCTGGTACATTTGTAACCATATAGTTGTAAACACTTCTAATGATTGACTTCAAACTTAGCTGTGCACCCGATTATGGAAGATTGGAAAGATTTTTATTGGATGAAAACAAGAGGTTTATTTTTCTATCATAATCAGTTATTGAGGTATTTGCAGGTTAACAATTACATGATTGCAATTGGTATAAATAAAAATGGCAGTGAAAATGACATTATTTTAATTTTTTTGAAACACTTCAGTTTTAAAAATCCATTTTTATACGATTCATTTTTTTTTTAATATGAAAGTTAAACAATTTTTTGTGTGAACATAATTTAATACATTTTTTGGCCACAGTTACTTTTCTGTAATCCGAAGATAGAAAACTGCAGTAGACCTGCCAGAAAAAGACGTATATTATGAAATATACTGTAACGTAGAGAGAGATTGTAGCAAAGCTACCAGAACCACACATAGCACCAAGTTGAGAAGCCTGGAGTTCAAGAACTAAGAAACGAATGTGAATAATCCGAACATGATTAATGATTAATAATTCAGTGGTCATTCTTTTCAATCATTGTAATCATCTCTCATTTTTGTAGCGTGGTTACTAGAGAACATTTTAATTTCAGATGATCACAACGGCCGTATTTTCTTCCTAACCTGTACTTTAAAGATCTACTATAAAAGGGTTTCTTTTGAATAGCCTGAATTTTGCCTAACACATAAGATAATATAATAGCTAAATGGCATTCGCATTGCATTCAGCAAATGCAGAAAGACTTTCCCGGTGAAGGACCATATTAATTTAAAATACAAGGTCGAATTCGTTATTTTGTTCAACCAAAGTTTATTTGGAAAATGGACCAGCGAAGTGGGTGTAGCCTGCTAGTTAAGAACTAAAATTTCCAGTCTAAAAAAATAAATGCTGAGTTTTCTAAACACTCTTTACACTATATGCAATCTCTCCGTAACTGTACACACCTGAAAGTCTAGTAGTTTTAATAATTAGAGATGCATTTCTTTTGAATTTTCTGTTTGCTATTTTTTTTTTCAAATTTAAATTACCTAATACCACTTGATATCAGAAAGTAACTCTAACCCTTACATTTTACTACTTAGTGCGTAAAATTGACTCCTGCCAGTAAACCAAAACTAGCTTACTTTATTTATTTTTCTTATATTTAACCCTTGAGCAGTCACAGGTCTTGTAACGACCTGCCATTATCTAGCATTGCCTAACCATGGATTAAACATAAACTCTCACACTTATACACTAACCTACTTCGCCTGTTACCACCAAAAAGAAAATTATTTTCAACCTTATTTGAAAAAATTCAAAACTTAGACCAAATTTTCAGTACTGAGCCATACCACAAAATTTTCACTTGTCACTCTAAACTATACCACAAAACTTTATAACATCTCCTATGCGCTATAAAATAATATTGAAAAATTGAATTATAATTTAAAAAACAGTGGCGATCTCCCAATAAACGGGTTTCTATTCATTTCTTTTTGATTGGGAAATTTTAAGGAAAAATCAGCTTCTCTTAAAAGATACAATGACTGTTTTCATCTTTGATTACATAAAATCAGTTAAACATTTCAAAATAAGCTAATATAAAATAAATTAAGTTAAACAGAGTCTTCGTCTCCCAGTATTTTTTAACAAAGCGAAAAGAAAGTTCTTTCTGACGTAATTTTCACCAAACTTTTCTTTCTCTTTTTAATATTCACGTGAAAATGCTTTTGTTAGATATGAAATATTATTTGCGCTGTCACAACAAAAATAGTTGAAAAGATCATCTCGAAATATCAAATAAATGTCTTGCGCAATTTTTAAATTAAAACTGTTTTGCAATATTATTTTTTGTTCATTTTACGTAATAAGTGTAATGTGACGTAATTTCTCCTATTTAAGACCTCTAACTCATGTTAATGAATTTATTATTTTACAATATCCTTTCTCTGTTAAAATTCACGTGTAAATATAGTTCTTATGAAGTAATTTTCAATAAGTTCCTGCTTTTTATACGTAATTATTTAATTCTAATTTGAAAGTTTTTTTCTGTTTATACACAGTCACGTGTAAATAAATTTTTAATTTGAAGCAAACATTATTGTTTCCGCTGTTTATACAGTTGGCAACAGGTTAAATTAGTACAAATTTCTAAAATAAGTAAAAAATATCTCTCGAAATGCGAAAATTTGAATTTAAAATAGAAATAAAACCTCAAAAAATGAGTCAAATAAAAAAAAAAAAAAATGCATTCTGCACACCAGGAAATTACAACGTATAAAATGATCTAAAAATTATTAAATTCTGATGTATGGTTTTTGCTCCTATAAAACTTTTTTAGTGGAACGATTTTGTCGAACTTTAGCATTAAATATCTCTTAAAATAATTCTTCGATTTGAAAACTGGCTGCATCAGCATGTTTATCAAACATTTCTCTATAATACCGTCGATTTTCATATTTTTGTATGCAATATTTTTCTTAATATTAACGAAGAAAGACCTCCGGTCACAAAAAATTCAAAACCGGCGGCGGTGGTGACAGCGTAAGTTACTTTTTTTTAGAAGAGATACTAAACTGAGCTTCCAAACAAGAGTGCTGTATTTATTTTTTTTTTTTTCAAAATTTAACCCTTCTGCATACACCAAACCTGCCACTACTCACCCTTGCAACTACTTTTACCAGTGAGTAAAGCACCCTTGCAAGTACTTACCCTTTAATATATATACACTATTTATACCAATTGTATACACATTTTATTAGTTATTTTATACAATTAAAAAAAAATTGAGCAGAAATTGACATTGAGCTATATTTTAAAATTTTTGAATTCCCACTCTGAGATAAACTTCAAAATTTTATAAAGCACCTTTTTATTTATATTATAATATTACAAACCTATATACGTCTGACAATAAGATAATTTAGTATTAGAAGACTGCATTTTCTGGTTTTTACTACTTTTTTTTTTTCAACTGTTTAAGGGCGACCCCTAAATTATCCTACCCATTTATAACTATATACAATTACCAAACAACTATTTTCACCACTCTGAAACTAAATTTTATTTATTTCTCTCCTTATAACTATTCTTTCCGTACCTATTTGTTTGTGACCGTTTTTTCCTACCATTATTCATACTTTTCTCCCAATTCTGTGATTCTTGAATTTCCTCTTTTCGAAAATTTTGCTTAAATTCCCTATATCTGTTAGCGTACTTGTTGTTGTGCGGAGTGCTAAAATTTTGCTCTGCAACATAGTAAAATGCAACAGAAAAATCATAGTTCACCTCACCATGATTTTTCTGAAAATTATTCCAATTATGAAAATTCTGCTTACTTTTTGAAACAAATTTTTGCACATCTGGAGGGTGGGGGGTTAAATCTACTAACTGGAGTCAAATACCCCTTTGTTTGAACCCTCTTATCATATAATTCGCAATTTTCCTAACCAGTATTATTTTGCAATCTGTTTTTAAATTTACTATTATCATCTTTCAAATTATATCTGAAGCAATTAAAAATTGTTGACAAAAGCATAATAGTCAAATTAAATTTAACTCCTGCCATAGTTACAGTTGCCGATTACTCTGATCAATTTTATTTATTTGATTTCCTACTTCATCTATACTTTTTTTTCTGCATTCTTGCACTGATTAACTCGCTGCATAAATTATCCTAATTAACAATACATTTAAATAATACACTTAAAATTTTCAAAGATACACCAGTAATACATAAATACATAAAACACAATTATAAATAATTTCCCTCTACCAGAAAATATTTTTTGTACTGTATAAACACATATATAATAATAATACACATTATAATAATAATTGCTATTTCAATAAAATACATAAATACTTTTTGTGCATTTGTTTCTGTGCGCTCCCCTATTTTGTAGTATCACTAATTTTCAACAATTTGTAAAAATTGTTTTTCAAAATACTATAATATTTGATAATGTTACTACCAACACTTGTCTAATTACACCATACATATAAATTCTTTTCAATTTTTTTTTTTTTTTCACACATAAATAATTTTCATTTTTTATTCAACAGTTGTAAAGCCATTATTTTTGTTTTTATAACCATGTCAGAATTACACTCTAGCATGCCCTATTGAATTATTGTCATAATTACTACTTAATTTATAATAGTTTTACCTTAATGTAGGTTGGCTCTAAGCCGCTTTAGTAGGTTGCAGTGCCCGGCGGCCCTTTTTATTTCTTTTTTGCGCCCAGCAGCTCTTTTAAAACCTTCCTATGTGCCCAGCTGCCCTTTTTAACACTTCCTATGCGCCCCGTGGCAATTCAATTGATCCCAGGAAAATATCGCAAATTCTAGGGATTCTAAACAAACCCGTTCAAAATATTTTTTATGAACAAGGTACAAGTGTGCCCCCTTTTTAAGAATAGTGTTCCCTTTTTGAAAAAATGTACCCTTTTTTAGAATAGTGTTCCCTTTTTGAAAAATTCCCGCCCGGCGGCCCTTTTTTTCTAGAATCAACACTATAATGTCATGAGTAACGCGCTAAGAGTTAAAGAAAAAAATTATAACTGAGTAAATATTAACTTCCTATAACGAAAGAAATATTAAATAACCCTGAAACTAACTGAAAAGTCACCAACCTTTCAAAAATATTTTATGTATCCCTTACCAAAAAGTTACAGGCATACACAAAAACAAAAAAATGTTATAGTTAAAGTAGTCATTATTTCTTTGGTATACCCGATTTAATATATTAATTAAAAAGAATAATAAACTCATGATGTAAAAGGTAATAATTATAATATAAAAACATTTATTAACTCCCACATATTTACAATGACACATTACAACAATTAATTATCTCGCCCCTGCAAGGAAATAAGAAAATACATTTCTTATAATTAATACTCTTGCATTTAATAACTCTTGACCTATTCTTAATTGACCATTTTTGGTTTGTTATTACAATCGGGCAGGCAGTACCCATGTTCTACGTTTGTACAAAAACATTACTTAACGACAATGGAACAATTATTAGGAAATGATTATCTGTGGACATCTATTAGACTTCTGAGAGCTACATTAGGTATGGTCCAGGGGATCTTTTAACACCACCGCTATATCACTAAGTCTGTGTAACACTTCACACACCCGATTAAGATTATTATTGCGGGCTCTCTTATATTAATTAAAATTAATTTTCTAAAGCTTGGTACCGTCTTAGACTCTTAACCAAGTCTCAGGTAACCTGGTGCTCTGAAGCACCTCTTGATATTTTGTGGCTTACGCACACATAATTTTTAGAGTCTAACTTCGACTCTTTACTGAGATTACGTGAAGAATGCTGTATTCATATCTACAGCCTGTACTTCATCTCCAAAACAAACTTGCACACGTCACATCTCTATCTCGACTCTTACTCCTTCTCTTCTAACTCTTGTTTTGTAACTCTCTTTTACCTGTTGTAACTCTCTTTTCTTCTCCTGGATAGTGGGCCGGTCTTTTGGTCTCCTGCTTGGAAGATAGCCATTCCGAATTACTCTACCATCTAAAAGGCTTCTTATTCGAGTTTTCTCTATCCAATTTCCTTCAAGCACCTCCTTCTGTTTAGCCTCCTTACATTTCCCTGTTTAGCCCTAAGTATCCACTTGTGGGGGCTTCAATTACTGGCCCTATAAATCTGCTCATAAATCTAGGCCGACATGATCTGTCTGTTCCATTGGGACCCCTCGGCATCATGTCTGCATCCTGGGTAATAAAGATACTGAAATTAGATAGTAATCTCCCCCCTTGGACCACCTAGACTCTCAGTTTATTTTGGTAAACAACTCAGATTAATTAAATAATAATATATACATTGATTCATATATTTACACTCATTGATTCATATTTATCTTCATAAAATAATAACATCTTTCATATGGTATTAAAAATAACAATAATAATGTTTATATTCTTTTTCTTTACTTTTCCCAATTAAAACGATGCTGTAAGTATTTATATTAGGGTGTATTATTTACAGCAAAAAGAATGTTTTCTAAATTAAAACTTCATCATGAAACTTATGTTTTCTTAATTGAATGATTCAATCAGTATACATTTTATTTTTAAATATCCAGTTTATTTGTAAATTAAATTTACTAATTCAAATTTTTCTAGAAAAAAATTTCTTAAGGTATCTGACATGTGGATTTGTGTCAGTTCAGTTTTTATTACAATTCAGTTCAAAATGTAAATAAATCTCTCCAGTTAATATGAATTTGCAGGAAAATTTTACTGATGTGTTCAAAACTTTGGACACATTTTACTTGATTTGTTTTGCTCATGTATTTTGGTTTAAAAAAAAATATATTAATTTGTGTGTATATATGTGTTTTATTTCATTTTGTGTAGTGTAAATTCTTTTGTGGTATCAGGTGGCACAATCATTTTCGAAAGGTGCATGGTAGTAATTAAACTCAAAATCCTTTGGAACTTTCATAAGACATTTCATAAAGGAATTTTATCAGGCTTTTTCTCTAGTGTAATGATGATACTTAAACTTTTTTCACATCTTTCATTGAACTTTTTCACTTTTTTTTCTTCTTCACAAGATTTTTGATAGTGACTTCCCCAACTATATTTTATCATTTTGTGAGCTGCTTCTATGTCCGGTGGCGAGGAGATGCAGAGAAAAGTTCCTCTACATAAATTTATAAATAATATTCAACATCTCTCCATGCCAGTGAACTATAATAGCAGCACTGTTCAGCATTAGAAAGCCGGCTAGCACAGTCCTCTGTGGTCCTTCTTTGAAGTAGGGCTCTGTAATCTACGAGAGTTAAATCCGCTCTGGTTTGGCAACAAGAGAGCACGGCAATTCAGATTCCTTTGGTTTATGAGTCAAATGGAAGAAATTGCTAGGTGGTAAAAGTTATTTTTAATATGAAGATGTCATTCATTCAATTTAAGGTTTTTTCTCTGTTAAGTTTTAATTTTATCAGCCAACTGCTGATTTCAAGAAGAAGAAAAAAAAAATCTCGGTCTACAGGCACAGGTAGATTTCGGCGTTAAGTACTAATTTCAACAACCAAAAACTAAATCATAATTGGAGATAAGCCAACTTTAACAATTTATCTGCCCTTTTTTGACGAGTTTTTAATTTTATTTTTATATAAGAGCTGGTTTTATCAGAATCATGTTAAGGCGGTATTAAAAAAAATACTTTTCCATGCTCAACAACATGAAATTTTCTAACACATTTTCAAATTCATTTTTAAAAGAAAAAACATGAAACTTGCTTACATGATTTTTTAAGAGATTTATAAGCGACCTGTTTTTGTTCAATTAATTAGAACTTGATTTATAAACAATTATTTTCTCAGTAAGACAATATTTTTCATTTCCAGAACAATCACTTCGGGAAATTCAGTTCAAAATGTCCATTTTGACATCATTTTTAAAAATATATTCTGCCTCTATCAAAAAATCAATCATTACGGTGCATTATGTAGTTTCTGAATAAGAAAACCTACCAATTGGATGCGTTTGAGAGCAAAAATGAATTTAAAAATGAGTCGGAAAATAAGCAGTTTAATTTGAGTACACCCTTAATACGATGGTTTTTTCTTCAACCGCTATTTATTTTTGTTTTTGCTATAAGAATTGGTCCTAACAAAAACTTGTGAATATAAAAGTTGTAGATAATATTAAGAAGATATATAATAAATTCATGCGGATATTATATCTTGTGAATTGACAAAGTTATGGATTTTTTCTTCTTCAACCTCCCCTTTTTGTTTTTGTTTTTTCTTTTTACGGTACAAATTGGTCCTATCAAAAACTTGTCAATATGAAAGTTGTAGATAATATTAAGAAGATTTATAATAAATTTAATTGGATTTAATATCTTGAGAATTGACAAAGTTATGAATTTTTTTCTTCCCAAAACCCTATTTTTTTCATCCCTTGAGCCCATTTTTTATTTTATCAAAAATCTGTCATACATAAATTTTTAGCCATTTTTCTAGAAGTAATAAAAACTTTAAACTGATTTGATATGTACAAAAATTAAGAAGTTATGGGTTTTTTTTTCGGTTTTCACAAAACCCCTCCCTATTTCCATCCCCTTGGTCCAATTTTGTCCATTAACGAACGTGGCTGAGTTTTTATGCCTCTTGATTTTATGTAGTATCAGTTTGGAAGAGATTTGTGTGTAGAATTGTGGAAGCTGTCGTGTCCATAAAAAAGCGTACTATATATATATATAAATTTTTCAGAAATTGCAATATAGGGGAGATTGCAATATGTAGCATTTCATATGAAATCTACCTAAAAATACATGATTGTTTGAAGTTACCGAACTTAGTACATGTACCAATGATGAATTCCACATCCTTTTGCAAGATGTTTTTTTTTTAATACCTCTTCTGTGTGGCATGGCTCTTTTCTGAAGGTGTTTCATAAAGAAGTGAATTATTTAAAAATAATATGTGTCCTGTAAAATTAATTTTCCTACCAAGGTGTGTCTCAACAATAATGCTCTTCAAGTCATGATGTGTAGTGCCTGTGAAAGTAATTAATCACATCGACATAAACAAAAGAAAAGTAAATGAAATATAGTAAAAAGCAAAAAATCTATCAGTCATCGACTTAGAAAGTGGTATAGCAGCAATATTGGTAGATTCTGACAACAGATGTAAATAGAACTTCAAAAAATGCGTGTTATTCAACAGACCTGCAGGTCGATTTATTATGTGATTGTATATAAGTCCTAAATGGACATGCTATTTTCTTACATAAATATAATTCATCTACTGAATAATGCATTCCATGCACCTTTAATATGTGTGAGATAATTCATAGTCAAGAAATAGTCTTTTTAAAAATTGATCAGTATCATGTGCTTCATATGATTATTCATTTTTTAAATTATCATTATTATGTGCTAGGGTGTCAACAGTTTTAATTAGTTGATTTAAATCAGCGATTAAATCATGATTAAAATCAAAAATTTTCTAAATGTTTAAAATGTCAAAAAAATTATTAAAATCCAAGATGAACATAATTTGAAAGTTTGTACAGGTATTTTGACTTATGAATAAACAAAAAAAGAGCGTTAAATAATTGTTTCTAAGTTTAATTCCTGAGTATTGTAAAAAATTAAAAACAGTTAAGTTTGTGAAAAGCATTGTTTTTATTCAACATAAATCAGTTTCATTTAAAAATGATATTTAAATCTAATATAATTCGCAATGTCATAATTTCCTTTAGGAAATCAATTTATATAAAATAAACACAGCAAGTGTAATAAATTTCTGCAAGTAAAAGAATAAATAGTCAGTGTCTTAGTTTCTCGTTCTACTTTTGTAATAATAAATTAATAGCAATCTCAAGTTAAAGAAGAATGAAAGAGTGACATCTGCTCAACAGCTAAATTGTAAATGAGAATTGCATAAGAGAAAAAGAGCTAATTGGTATAAAAATGTTAAACACAGTAAGAGCTTCTTCGATACTGGTTGAATTTTTTTTTTTTTTTTTTTTTTTTTTTTTTTTTTTTTAACTTTGTAACACACATACACTAAATAAAAAAAATAATTATGCATTGAAAAGCCAGCAAAACTTAAAAAATTGAACCATTGAAAGCTAATAATCCTCTCTGAGAGGTAATAATGCTGTTATTTAAATATTTTGAGGATTTCAAATATAACTGGCTATCCTTATATTTATTCTGTATGTACCGGGTGTCCCACAAATGACTGATGGATTTTAAAATTCAATAACTTCCAAACCGTGACAGATATTTAAAAAATTCTTGCAGGGGGGTTATGTATGATGTCAGGAATTTTTTTACTGCGATTCTTGATTTTAGTTCGAATTTCAAACAATAGATGGCGCTGACAGCTGTTGCCGCTCAGTCGAGGCCTAAACTGGCGTCACTCAGCATTCACACGAAGGAAGGAGATTAAAGCTATGGAGTGGGTCTCATTCCCCAGCACAATCTTGCTTTGAGGGCCCGATTCTGAACTCATTCGATATGATTTCAATGCAGAGCGTTGTTGACATGGAAACAAAAAATTCTTTGATAGTGGAATACAGCGTTAAGAACTGGGCATGAATTTAAGAAGTAGTATTTGAGTTTACATTGATGAAGTTTTATTTTCCCGAATTAAATTACTTTTTATAGTCTGATTTAAAGAATAGTTTATGTATCGTATTTTAAAACTAGGTGAAGAGATTTAATATTTTTTATTGTTGTTACAAGTTTCATAACTTTTATTACACTCTAATAAATTTTAGATCTTTTAAGGGGCTCCGGGACACATTTTCGAATAATTTTTATTTTTGAATTAAAATTCTGAATTTTCTTGTGATGGGTAACCATTTCATTTGTAAACAAAATCACATAATAAAACTTCTCATACTTTTTTTTAAATTTAAAATTTAAATATTATTTAAAAAGTGAAGTAGTTTAAAATCGTTATAACTCAAAATATTATTAATGGAATTTTTTTTTCATTTAAATAAACAGAAATATATAAGTTTTAATTTGGATTCAGCATTTTGTAAAATATTAATTTTAAAAAAAATTAAAAAATAAATGGTGTAACATTTAAAAAAAAATCATTATTTCAAAAAGCCCCACCAGTGCCTGAGAGGTTCTGCTCTCGAAGCTGATAGACGGGAGGTGCTGGGTTCGATCCCAATCGCGCCCGTCGGCCTAATCGTTCGGAGTTTTCGTGGTTTTCTTCGAACCTTGAATTTCCAAGCGTTAATACGGGTTAGGTTCCCTTAGAAATACCCCCCACGAAGGGCACTCCCCCCCAGGGCCTATATCCCTCGCGCAGATAATTGGCCGTCATAAATACAACCTTCAACCAACCATTATTTCAAAAGTAATTTTTTTTTTTTCAAACGTGCTGAATCAAAATTAAAGTAAAGTAATTGAAAAAGACATGTTTCAAGTTTAAGCAATTTACCTTTAATGGTTCTTGATTTTAAGAATTTAAATATGAGAAATGTTGAAAAAACCCATCATGAAGAATAAAGCATTTTTACAAGAAGTCGTCTCTATGACAGCCATTGCCTGAAAGCTAGATTTTGAAAACCAACCAAAACGAAAAAATTAATATTTCTTGTTCTAAGATAGAAACACGATTTAAAAGTTATTTTAAGCACAAAAAAACCAAGAAATTTTTAATGAAATAAAATATTTGTACAAAATTTGAAGATTTTTGTGACCCGGACTCCCTTAAGGAAGTTCGTCAGTAGGTTTTTATGAATGTTGGATAATAATCGTGAAAATGGTTAATAGTTTATTATTGTTCAAAATAACTACTTAAAAACAAATATTCGAAGTTACGTTGTTTAACCCTTTTGAATAGGCGTATTATATCGTTGCATTAATATTAAAAAAATAAAATGAATGCTAGTTAAATAAAATTTTGTTTGACAGTTTGACATTAAAATATTGTACTACATGCAGCTTCATCTTGATGTTTGATAAAATAAAACTAGTAAATATTTTTTATCTACATCTACTATTTAAATTGAAAAAATGTGTTAATAGAATTCTTGGAGATTGAATTTTTATACTTTGTCAACTCTTTCTACACACAAATGCTAATATGCATATATTTTTTAATAATAATGACATCAATGATATCTAATGTGATAAACTATAAGTTCAAATTAAACGTGACAAGAGTCTAAAACTTAGTAGTACTTAAATTATTGAAGGCCACAAACAAATTTTTATAGAAATTTTTTTCTTGATATAAATTGAGACCGTATTTCTAATAGCACTTTTTGTTGGAATGCAATTCTAATTGTAAACATTTTAGTTTATATATATTTTTAAAAATTCATGAATCGTAATAATCACGGCTTAGCAAATGCGATCGCCACTTGCAACCAATATTTTTTACTCGACGACCAAGATTTTTAATCTGGCGGTTTTTGTAGTGTTAACGAAAGAACAAAGTGTAAACGGCATTTTCCATATCATGCACAGAAAACGACATTCTTTATTGCTCTAGCCAGCTAGCATGTCATGTCATGTGATTAGAATGTGGGGAGAGAATGGGTCGTTCTTACGGGTTGTTTACCAATGTTTTTTGCAAGAGGGTTCGGTTTACAGTTTTTCAGAGAAATTTGGTAGTAGTGGCCCAAGGGGGGGGGGGGGGGGGTGAGAGATAATTTTAAATATTAGAATAATAACTTTATTTAATGAAGAATATTCTATAATTATACGTGTTTAGTGTTTGAATTATCATCCATAGTAAATGGAAAAAAATTCCACTGAAAATAAGAAGGACATTTTTTAGAGGGGGGGGGGGGATTTATTCTTACCGATTTCATTGTTGTATTAAATCAATACTTAGAATGATATATTAAACTAATCCTAAGATTTATATATAAAATCAATCCTATTGCTGTATTAAATCAATCCTTTGATTGTTGAAAAACCCGTAAGAACGACCCATCCTCTCCCCACATTCTAATCACATGACATGACATGCTAGCTGGCTAGAGCAGCAGATAATGTCGTTTTCTGTGCATATGGAAAATGCCGTTTACACTTTGTTCTTTCGTTAACACTACAAAAACCGCCAGATTATAAATCATGGCCATCGAGTAAAAATATTGGTTGCAAGTGGCGATCGCATTTGTCAAGCCCTGATTATTACGATTCATGAATTTTTAAAATATATATATAAAATAAAGAGCTTTAAAATTACAATTACATTCTAACAAACGTGCAATTAGAAATACGGTCTTAATTTATATCGAGATAAAAATTTCAATAAAAATTTGTTTGTGACCTTCAATAATTTAAGTACTATTAAGTTTTAGACACTTGTCAAATTTATTTTGAACTTAGTTTATCACATTAGGTATCATTGATATCTTTATTATTAAAAATATATGCATATTAGCATCTGTGTGTAGAAAGAGTTGCCAAAGCGTAAAAATTCAAACTCCAAGAATTCTTTTAGCACATTTTTACAATTTAAAACGGATGCAGATAAAAAATATTTACTAGTTTTATTTTATCAAACATCAAGATGAAGCTGCATTTAATATAATATTTTAATATCAAACTGTCAAACAAAATTTTAATTAACTGGCATTTATTTTATTTTTTTTCATTTTAATGTAATCATATAATACCCCTATACAAAAGGGTTAAACAAGGTAACTTCTAATATTTCTTTCTAAGTAGTTATTTTGAACAACAATATACTATTAACCATTTTCATGATTATTATCCAACATTCATAAAAACCTACTGACGACCTTCGTTAAAAGATCTAAAATTTATTAGAATGTAACAAAAGTTATGAAATTTTTAACGACAAAAAAAAAAAAAAAAATACTAAATCACCTAGTTTTAAAATACGATGCATAAAATATTCTTTAAATCAGGCCATAAAAAGTAATTTAATCCGGGAAGATAAAACTTCATCAATGTAAAATCGCCTGAAAACTCGAATACTACTTCTTAAATTCATGCCCAATACTTAACGCTGTATTCCACTATTGAAGAATTTGTTGTTTCCATGGCAACAACGCTCTGCATTGAAATCATATCGAATGAGTTCAGAATCGGGCCCTAAGAGCAAGATTATGCTGGCGAACGAGACCCACTCCATAGCCTTAATCTCCTTCCTTCGCATCAGTGTTGATTGACGTCAGTTTCGGCCTCGACTGAGCGTCAACAGCTGTCAGCGCCATCTATTGATTGAAATTCGAACTAAAATCAAGAATCACAGTAAAAAAACTCCTGACATCATACATAACCCTCCTGCAAGAATTTTTTAAATATCTGTCACCGTTTGCAAGTTATTGAATTTTAAAATCCATCAGTCATTTTTGGGACACCCGGTATGTATGAATGGGTTTAACTTATTTTCATAATTTTTTTTGGTTAGCATACACATACATGTGTGTAAGTTTAGATTTTGGTGATTAACAGTAATTTTTCTAAGTACAAAGACAAAACGAGCTGCAAATAATATTTGTTAGTTTTGTTATTTGTGTTGCTTACTAGCTAATGAAATTACTTATTTGCAGTTTTTATTAATTCTGGGATTACTGCACAAAATGCAGCCTGCCTTAAAAATAGTTAAATTCACATGCAGTTGTAGCCAGAGATTTCTTGTAAAAAACTTCCTCATTCAATAGTATTTCTAGATTCATGTGCCCAAGATCTTTCAAAAATAATAGAACTTTATTTCTTTAGAAAAACAGGATATTATTAAAACATGTTATTTAATTGTATTTTTCAATTTGTGATTCATAAAACTATTAAAAATTAAGGACACTTTATTTATCATACTAAAATTCTCTTGTTATTTTCTTATAAATTCCGGGTGCTGTCAAATTCTGCGGAGATTTGTCATCATTACTAAATACATTACTAATATATTTCCTCATGAAATAGTGCCCTTTTTTTTGAACTAGCATCCTGCCCCCTTTTTCTTTCTAAAATGAATACTACATTATGAATTATCCTTTTAATAATTAAAGTTTAAAAATGTATAATATGTTCCTAATTAGAGAGTTAATTGTTTTATAATTATTAATTTGAAGTAGTGTTAACTATTTAATATTAACTGCAGTTATTAATAATTTTAATCAATGTTAAATATCACTAGTAGTTAATACAGTTTTGCATAATTATTACAATATGAATGTATATAACATTATTGTATGATACTAGCTAATGAAAGTGCTAATTTGCAGTTTTTATAATTTATGTAATTACTAACTAATAATTATAGTTTTATTAATTAAAGTGTAAAATCATAGATTATGTTAGCCATTAGTGTTTTAATTGTTTTGAAACCTAAAACTCTTGGTAGCTATTCAGTATGTGAACACTGGGAAAAAAATAAAAAAAATCTGATTTAAATTAAAAAAAATCTGATTTTTCTTTATTTTTTTTAAAAAATCATGATTTTTTTATACCCTATGTGCTTTATATAATTATTTATTTTTTAAATTATCATTATTATGTGCTTTATATAATTACTATTGCCTTTTATTATTTCCTTGATATATGTTTTGCTATAGTAAATAATCCGGTTTATATATATCTGCTTTATTATTTATATGTGATCCAATGTAATATAATGTAATAGATTTATAATTCAATTGTGCTTCTTTATGCTTATTCCAAATTCACAGCGCAATTAATTCCATTTACTAAGTATTTTCTACTATCCTTAACCCCCTTGGGGACTAGCAACCAGTATTCGTGCCGTGTAAATCGGGGATTATTCTCACCAGTAAATTTTTATTGTAAATTTTACCTTATTTAATACGAGCATTTTCCCAATTCAATTAGGCAAAAATTTCGATTTTAAAAAACCAGTGACTAAAGATTAAAAATTCTCTAAAAGACACTCATCCCGAAGGGATTAATTTAATTAATATCTGTTTTCATTCATCCTTTTACAATAGTAACATATTGTTAATATTATCAATAAGGATTACAGAAAATATAATGTCCAAACTCTTGACAAACTTATTAGATGTTGCTATATAGATAAATAGAGACAGGGGTCACACACCTGCTCCAATTGCACCAAACTCCAAACAAAACTAACTGCAACCATCTGTGTACAAAATGGGTTATTTTGACTGCGTCTGCTCCAAAACAGCCATTTCGTTTCGGGAATGCAAAATTTGTCAAAAGATTGCAAAAAAGACATGGAATTTCGTCAAAGGATCGCAGAAGAAACTCAAATTTCATCAAAGGATGGCGAAAAAAAATGCAGCGGTCTCTTGCTATGAATTTATGAATTTTTTTTAAAACTCTGAATCACCCCTGGGTTCACTCACATTTTCATTCTCTATGTGTTTTGTATGAAATGGTCAAGCATTGTTCTGTTGCAGAAAGTTAAGCAAAACTGGTGTGAGTCAATGTGAATACAGATTTTTGAGTGTTAAGTTCTCCGAAAACAACTGATAGAATGCGTCAAATTCAATATAATAAAATATCATTGAATAAAATGGCGATGGTGATTCCCCCCCCCCCCCCCCCCCTAATCTGATTTTATGTTGTATCCCTTTACACTTTTTCTACAGTTTTTTATTTATCTTAAGGCTAATTTGTTTTCTGCTATAAAAGTAAATGTTTTCCTTGTGTTGCTTATTTTAGCTTGCTATAAAATGTTTTTCTCCTTGCAAAAACATTTTTTGTCCGAGTGAGTGCAGGTACAAAAACTGTTTTTTTTACCTGCTCCAAAAATTTGTGTTTTGCTGCTACAAAAACTGTTTTTTTACCTGCTCCAACTGTTACAAATTATCTCGAGTGAGTGTGACCCCCTGTAGAGAGCATTCATAAAGATCAATATGTAACTTCTTAATCCACACCAATAAAGGCTTTTTAAAAAAAGATTTGGCTGACATTAAAGTTTTTAGAGGATTAAACATTCTGTTGGAAGAGGATTGTTCATCAGGATTTGGTGCAAATAGACACATTTATATCCAGAAGTGAAAACTATTATGTAAATGTGTGAATGATATTATGTTCTTTAAGTGATGCATTTATACTGTCAGTCTCTTTATTGTAAGAACTAACATGCTAAAGAAGGGTAAAGTAATTAAAAACAGCAGTCGGTGTCAAATGCCACAAATGAAAGCAGGCCATGGTCGTCGAATCGTAAAAGTACAAAAAATATGTTTTATCTTTAGAAGAAAATGAGAAACATCATTCAATTTCCTACAAATTATATGTCATCATGAATATATCATCAAATGTTGCACATTTATGAACATTCTTCCAAATCTGATTCACTCATGACTTTATGAATGTTTTAAAAAGTAGGCACTTTTGGTATCAAAACAGTCTTATGTAAATATTTTTCATGAAAAGATGTAACCTCAATTTTTAGCTGTGCTTTTTTTCCCCCCAGCATGAATGGAAGCGTTGGTGTTTCCTTTTCTAAAACCACATAAAGTGGCTTTAGAAAATAGAACTATGGTTTACATCCATAAATCATAATAAATTAGAAGTAAATTTGAAAACAATATCTATCTATTTATAAATATACTAGGGGGCTCTGCCCTCTACAAGCTACGCTCGCCAACCCTTGTTCAGACACTGCAGAATCTAAAAGATGCTAATCTGATCGGTTTTAAAAAGATTAGAGAAGATTGAATTATACTGAAAAAACCTGTAGCGATCTCCCTGTAAACGGGTTTCCATTCAATTCCCTTTGGTTGCAAAAAATTAAGGCAGAATCAGTTGCTTTTAAGACATCCAATGGTTGTTTTCGTGCTTGGTTAAAGAAGATCAGTTAAGCATTTGAAAAGAAGCTAAAATAAAATGAATTAAGTAAACAGAGTCTTTGTTTCCTGTATTTTTTAACAGCGTTATAAAACGATTGACATAATACAATTTACTACAATTACTAAAATTTGCTGCTTTTAACCCCTTTAAGAGCGGTGGTTCATTTTTGGACCACTTAATTTTAATTCTTAAATGCCACCTTCGCACCAGAATATTGGTATGAAAATTTTTCTTTTATTAAGTGAACAAAGCATTTTTGTATTTCGAAATTTATTTGTAAATTCCGGTGCCATTCACTGATTTCAAGATTTTACGAATAGAAGTACCTTGCTCCTGAAAGGGTTAAACGCATATTAATGTATTTATTATTTGTTTCCTTTCTCTTTTAATATTCATGTGTAAATACAATTTTCAAGACATAATTTTTAATATTTTCCCGCTTTTAACACGTACTCATTCAATAGTAATTTTAAAGTTTTTTTTTTTCTGTTTTTAATAATCACATGTAAATAAATTTTTAATCGTTAGGAAATATTATTCTTTGCACTGTTTTTAGAATTGAAAACAATCTCTATAATAATAGCTTAAGTCATGTGGCTATCATCAACAGTTTCAGGCAGATCCCTTCGCTTTTTATATTCCAGGCGGCCATTTTGGTACTTTGATGTTAGCCAGCCACATGTGTGATAAGTCGCCAAATATTATTCTATCGCCATTATTTCATTTATATTATAATAGTCCAAGTTGTGTAACTGCCATAAACAACGGGCTGATCCCTTCGCTTTTCATAAGAAAGATTTCCATTATGATTAAAGAATCAAAATTATTTTTTCGAATAAAACTATATAAAAGTTGCCATGATCACAAAAAATTCCTGGTACTTTTATGTTAGCCTGGTGCAAATCTCGCCTATAGCTTTTTTTTAATTTGCCAGTTAGCATTTTTTTATTTTTCGAGTGGTAAATTAAAACGGTGATACTTGGTTATCCCATCGACCTAAAATCTGTCGCCAAACTATAAGATTAAATGCAATAATGGTTGATCGTAAATGTCACATTCACTGACTTTAAGGAAGTTACATGTTTACGCCATCAAGTGATTTTTATTTCGACATTTTATTGTATTTTTATTAATGTTATACTAATTTATTTGTTCTTTCGTTATTTAAAATAAAAAATTATGTCAATTTGTATAATTTGGTGAAATTGGTCGATAGGAGAAGTAGTACCATTAAAAACATTGCTTTGACATGGAAATTAAATGTCATGATTTGTTGCATTGTCATATACACACCGGGTTTGGCGTGATTTTTTTTTTTACGACAATTTGGCGAAAACCTCATTTTCGAATACCAGTTACATATGTATTTTTAAATTATTTTCTGTTATTTTTAAAATGAAATAACAATAAATAAAAAAAAGTTTAATTAATAACTATAGAACAAAACAATTTATAACATTTTTTGTAATTAAATTTAAATAAACATTTATTAATAACTAAGCAACAATAGCTGGGTTACCATGTCAGGCAAAATAACGCCATTTTGGCATCAATTAGATACCCCGTTGCGTATATGACATTTATCTATGCCTAATATTTTTCTTTTCGTTTCGTTTAAAAAAAATGAAAGAAGTGAAAGCCATTTATTTTAAATGTTTCAGTTTTAAATGAAAGTTTTGTATTAAATAAAATGATAATGAAATACAGATTGAATTATGAATAAAAGTAACATGATGCATACATTTAAGGGAGGCCAAACTGGCTACCAAATTAGTTTAAAATAATAACCTTTTCTAAAATTATGAAAAAAAATATCTGTTATGATTAAAATTTGAGATGCCCTCATTAGAGAAAAGTATTTAAAATTAGAAAAAAATTAATATTTCGAAATTAATAATTCGAATTTAAAAATTCTAATACCAGTTCTGAGATCTGCAGATCACTACGGATTTTCGGTGTTAATTACATCGCAAAATGTTGCATATTTTAGGAGAAATTGCCGTGAAACATAATCAGTTGTTTATTCAGTCACTTCATAAATTCGTTTCATTTCAGTCATTTCATATATTCGTTTCATTAGGATTTTATATATATAGGGTAGATAAGTGAAACTGAAAAAACAAAAATGTTTTCTTTATGTATTTATTTAAAGCATTAGTTTTTTTTTTTTTTTTTGCTCTTTTTAATCATCAACCCCAAATATTAGAAATTCTGAAAAAAATTTAAAAAAGAAAAGCATATTTAACATTTTAAAGAAAATTGGATTAAACATCTGGAAGAGTTTATCATTTATTATATCAGATCACTTATTACAAAATATCAGATCACTTATCGGATCACTCTTATTACAAATGAGTTCAGTTGTACTATTATTTAGTAACACCTCAATTTTAGAGATATTGCACCTTATGTATTGCTTTTTTTTAAAAAAAAAAGGGGGGGGGGAGACTTAACATTGAATTATTGTAATGACTTTCTTTTTGTACTTTTTTACCTGAACAGACTACAACTTTTAAAAACAGGATATTTTTTATTTAAATAAATAATTAAAAAAAATAACAAAATAAAAGTAAAGTTTACATAAATCTTCTTACACTTAGTGAGAATATTTTTTAAATGTCTTTTCTGTAAAGAGTAAAGGCTACCACTAAAAGTACAAAGAGAAAATTGAAACACAAAGCAGTTTTTAGTTTGTCCTGGCTACTTATTACATGAAAAATAAAAATATTTCTCTGGTATATCAGGGTTGCAATCTTTCTAGGTTTGCAGGTAGTAGTTGATATGTATGTGAAAAGAAAGTTTTTCTCACCACAGATATTGAAAAGTGTTTTCTGTACAAAAACATTTTATTTCACTGGTCTGACTGCAGAACAATAGGATAAATATTATCTGTGACTCAAAACAAGGGTAAAAAATATCTGTTTTAAAAATTTTAGCAGACATTGGAACATGCTTTTATTGGGTGGAGTTTCTGTTAGCAGTAGGAAATTTTTGGCATAGAATGCTGAACTTACTTTAAGCACTTAAAGGGTTATGAGGATTAGGGCTCCTGGCGAAACCTCTATAAAAAAAACGCGCCTTTGATCCCTACCTCTATGGGTGGTGTGGAAAAGGGATCACTGATCATTTTCATTTAAACTTCTTTGTTTTTAACTATTTCACACATAATTTCATTTTTGTCTAATTTTAAACAGTCTTTTAAATCTATCAAGTACTTTTTTTATTCAATGCTAGTTTCACTACACAGTGTTGATGCTAACAGAATTTTTGAAAACTTGAGAGAATTTTAAAATTTTTTTAAAAATACTCATTTAATTTGCATGTAGTGAAATCAATGGGAATTAATTCAGCAATGTATAGTCTTTCATTCACAGTTCACAACGTTTGTTGGTTTCTTAAATTATAATCAGATTTATATATAAAGGTGATACAAATAGGCAATTTTAGAAATTAGACTACTTTTTCACAAATGAAAAATCTATAAACATAGTCAAAAATATATTAAAAGTGAGTGTAACATGTCTTGTATACACGCCCTCTCCTGGTTCATGCTAATGAGCTGACAGTTTTTTTCCCTTGTAATTGGCTGTTGTAATACATTAAATATTTTGACATTGCAGTTTTTTCAGGAGTGCACCAATGGTATTTGGCGCCTATGTGCAAGACTTCAGCTTGCTTTTTATATCCTCTGTGAAAAAACTATCATTTTATAAAATTTATCAACGAGCATAAATGAAATTGTACAACAAAATATATTAATTATAAGTTTATGTATTTAAAAAACAGAAAATATAAAACAAATATGTAAAAGAAAAAATACATAAAAGTATTTTAAAAAAAATCGACAACCATGTTTCAGATTTCATAAAATGGCTTTAAGATTCTTTACAGCTAAATAAGTAGTTAAAATAGTCCTGTGATAAACCAAAAAAAAATTGCTAGTAAATATAAAAATCAGTGGCTTCGTGATTAATATTCACAACGTTCATGTTCAGTAGTCCAAATCGTATCAGGTTTGGACTACTATTTTAACATGGCACATAAAATGCACAAAAACTTGAATCTAAAACTCATCTCTTTTAAATATAATTAAAAATTAAATATATTATAAAATTAATTTGTTGAGCATATTAGATCTATCGTTGTATCCCCAACCTCTTGTGCTTATGTCTAAATTACTTTTTTTCAATAAAACAGTGTATTTGAAATAATGTCCTTTGAGGAATCTAAAATTGGATAGAATGCTAACAAATGCTAGTTTTTTGTTATGTTTCAAGTTAAATTTTAACGTTCTGAATTGAAATTGATCTAGCACATTCATTTTAAAGAATAATAGCATTTAAGTGATTATAAGTAATTTATTCGAGGTAAATCTGTAAAATAAAATTATAATTTCAGAAATAATTAATTTTAATAAAATTTACAAATATGTATTTTTAAATATTTTTCTTCATTTGAGATGCTTGGTGCCTGTGGGCGTCGCACACATTGCACAATAGTTCAGCACACACTTGAGTTTTTTTTATATTTTACTTAGTGGTAATTTTTTATAATTTTGTTTTTTATACTTCATTCCTACTGTTAATGATATATACATATACAGTGGTGGCCAAAATTGTGCACACTTTTAGGTAGCTTTCATTACAAAAAGTAAAAAGCTACCTACTGCATATCTGAATATTGTCATGCTGTAACTCTCGAATTTTTGAACAGATTAAAATGATACATAAGAGTTTGCATTTTGTGAAATGTAACATTTTCTATAAGAATACAATGTTAGAAAACATTAAAAAATTCAAATTGAAACAAGTTGGCGGATGAAGCTCGCCAACGAACTCGGTTGAGACATTAGTATGTAATGCATATGAAAAAATTCATTCAAGTCGGTTCTAAAATTCGAGAGTTACAGCATGACAAAATTCAGATATATATATATATATAATATATATATTAAATACTATATATAATATATATATATATGGATGTGTATATATAGTATATACAGTGAAACTTCCTTTAAAAGCCACTCCTATTCAAGGGCCACCTCTATTAAGGGCCAATATTTTTAAGAACGAAAATTTTCCCAAGAGACATAATGTTAAATTTACTCCTATTAGGGGCCGCACCTACCCCTCATAAAGGCCATTTTTTTTTCACATGTGCCTTAAATCCTAAACAGGTGTATGGATTTTCTGAACCAAAAGATAAGAGTTCAGCATACATATAAGGCAGGGGGAGATGGGGAGGATTTAGTAACACAATGAAGGACCACAAACTTCTCCACAAGTGAGACAAACAGGTGTTCCTCACACTTTGTTTGACCTTTCAACCTGTAGGGGTTGGGTTGGAAGGGAAACTTGACCCTTTGTTGTGGACACACAAAGGATAACAGGTTATCTAGAAAAACTGATTTCACATTTACTAATATTGTGAATGCATAATGAAGCATAATTTTTACAATACAAATTTTATGCTCAGGCTTATGTAAAATTAAAAGTATGGCACCTAAATTAAGCCAAAGAGTACATTTGGATTTCAATGACAAAATAAAAGTTCTTAATTGTCATGATCAAGGAATATCTGCAAGAAAATTGGCTTCACAGTTTAATTGCAGCAAAAATCAAATAAACAATATTGTTTAAAACAGAGAATTTACTGAAAGAATATGCAGATTTTAAAAATCGCGTGATAAAAAGAAAGAGAAATGAAAAATTTGGTCACCCTTATCCAAGGAATTCTTAATTTGCAAATTAGTGTTCAAATATGCAAACATAATTTCCATTAAAATTAATCCAATTGTCAAAGCACAGTTATTTAAAATAGGGTAGTTCTAACAGTGGAACATTTTTTTTCTTCAAATCAAAATTTCTGCATGCCTTGTCCTTTGCTTGTTTTATCTGAATGCAGTTTGGGCAAATCAAACACACCACATTTGGAATGCCTTAACTGCTTCCAGCCAGGAGGAAAGTGGAGTGTCCATAAGTGTGTTTTCTTTTTGCAAATTGTAATTTGATTTAATTTACTAATTTTACAATAGAAGAGAAGATTGAGTAAAATATGATTATAATCCATTTACTTTTCTTGTGTGTGAAAATATTAAATATAGTACTTATTCTAAAATCTTTTTTTTTACAAAATGACCATATTTACAACATTTTTTTATTGTTATGAAACACAATATTAAAGAGGAAGGAAAATTCCACGTTGATTCGTTTTTCTGAAATATATAAGTAATCTGATACCTGAAATATACAGGGTGTTTATAAAGTCCCGGATCCATTTTGATGTTTAATAACTCATAAAATAATAAAGATAGATTAAAATTAATAACATAAATGGTTAGATAGACTCAAAAAGTTTCATGACCCTTGTCAATGAACTTCCACGTGTGCCCTCTTTGTCGCACATAGAATATCAAATCGGTAGTCAATTTCACGTCAGGTAGCGGCAAGCATGTCGGCATCCACAGAGGCTATTACGGTTGTAATTCTGGAATCTTCACAGCTGTCTGCTAGTACACAAAGTCCCATCTTTGCAAATAATTTAGCATAAACTTCTTGAAGGTGATTTGTTTGCAAAATGAGCTATATATATATATATATATAATATTTTTTTTTTTACTACAATTTAAAGTTTGGTTGGATAAATTGGATCAGTAAACATCAAAATTAGACACAGATAGCATCTAATTTTCACCTGGGTCTTGGGTCCTGAAATTGTTTTAACTAATTTTTAAAAATGCTTTTATTTGGTAATATTTATTCATGAAATGGATTAATTTAATGAACCATTAGAATCATTTATAATTCTTTAAACTATATACTATACATTCAAATGATAAGTTGCAAATAGTTAGCTTTAAATTCATACAATAAATATCCATATGGCAAGTAAATAAGAACAGCAGCTCCCAAATTCATGATGTGCATTGAACCTTAAATTGTGCAAGTTTGGCTCTGGTCCCAGATCACTAGAACAAAATGCTGTTTACAGATGAATATCAATTTAACCTTATTTCAATCATTTAAATATTCTCTTGCCGCTTCATAAACAGGTAACTAATATGAAGCTTTAGTAAATTTTGCAAAAGACTAACAGGAAAATTGAACTTTTAAAAGCTATCAAATAAAACAAATTTTTATTTAAAGGATTGAAATCTTTTAAAAATTGCACATTTAAGATTTTTTATTCTTCCATTGTAATATGGGCTACCTTTATAATTAAATAAGTTTTCATATTTTCTATTTTTGCTTCTGCCACAAAAAAAAAAAAAAAAAAAAAAAAAATCTAAAATTTTTGTTTTAACAATGTTTGATTAATTTAAGTACAGTAATTATTTAAACATGTAATTTATATAAATTATGGTATCCAACCCATGCTAACGGGGTTACAGAACATATTGCCAGTGTATAGAACACAGGCAATAATCTCTTTTAATTGGGAACTAATAGATTTTTTACTTTTAACCCTTAAATGCCTGATTTTTCAAAAACCATTGTAATAATGTTTTTCGGCTTTCATTTTTTAAATAAATCATGGGAAAAATACTTTAAAAAATCATATTTTGTTTTAAGTATAGTTTACGGCTAAAAAACAGCTTGTTACTAATCGGCAATACTGGTGTTTAATTGAAAAAATAATTTCTCTTGATAAAATTCTATAATATTAAACACACAAGAAATTTATTAACTATAATAAGAAATAAATTTTACTTGCTCACTGCAGGTCAAAATAGGGTATTTTGCAAGCTTCCAAACAAAACAAAAAGAACAAGTAGCAACAATTGAAAAAATAAATCTATCTTTATTCTTAAACAGCACAAATGTTGCCATCCACATGTTGAAAATCGATTTAATAATATCTTCAGAATGTATTTTATTGGCAACATTAGGCATTATAGCTTCAATATTATTCTAGTAGTATTTTAGAGCATAAATTGGGTATGTTGCCGAAAAGCAACACCAGGCATTTAAGGGTTAATGTATTTCATTTATTAGTTATGCATGGGGAGTCAATTGCCAATCCAATTATACTAATGCTTCCATGTTTTCATTAGTTTTACATATTTGTTTATATTACTGCAAATGCTACTTTATATTAATAAGTAAACTAATGCTTATTGTTGAGACAAATTTTAGAAAATTTTATGCTTGACAATAATTTACCAGTCTATAAAATATCAGAAAATTGAGTTACAATTTTCAAACAAATTTATTTGAAAGTACATTTTTTGCAATATTCAAGAAAAAGAAAAAAAAAGTTTGATTCAAATATATAAATAAAAAGTAAAGCAATAATGTAGTTTGTGGCCATCATTGTTATGATGTCAGCATTAGTAACAAATATGTTTTTGCTGTATACAATAGATATAAGAGTTTTGTAAAGATTAAATGTTTAAGAATTTTACATGTGAATATTTTTGTGTAACTTATATGAGTTTTTCAAATATTGTAGATGCTGAACAATTCTTGCATGACAAAGATGGGTAATACCCCATTCCAATATCAGTATTGGAGAGTTATGTAGAAAATGGTTGTTCTCCCTTTAATTTTGGTATGTATTTTAATTATGTGTGATATAATATAGTTTTAAATGTTGTTTGCCTACATTTTATTAAATTATTGTTAAAAAAAAAAAAGCTTAAAAAAATGTGGCTGTAAACAAAAGTATACCTAAGTTTAGAAAATCATATGAATTAAATAATGATATTTTACATCGACAGTTTTTATATATCACATACAGTTAACCCTCAGTATAGCATTAACTGTATATAGCATCATATTCCTGTGGTTTGAGCCGCTGAAATAGCAGCTTTAGGCAACTCCACTTTGTGTTAATGTTTTTAACACCATGTGATTTTATTTATTTAAATAAATTATGTTCTAAAAATAATTATTTATTCCCATCTCTTGTGCATTGGTCAATCGTTGAAAATCGGTTCTGTAGAAAACTCGGGGCAGTAATAAAACAGCCTTGTTTTTTAAATATACCCTCATAGCATGCATGGTCACGGTGACGTCACTGTAAGTCACTGTGGTCACGTCACATCTGTGACCAAAATACCACCACTCAATGATGTCACATTGTGACTGAGATGTGAACTTCTTAGAAAACTTTAAAAAATTACGAAAATTCTTCAAAACATGTTATTTACTGTAAAATTATATTTTTCTGGCAATTAAAAAAAAAAAAATTGTGACGTCACTGTTATGTAACATACGTCACGTCACATATGTGACAAAAAAACCACCATATTGTAAGTCACAGTGTGACATTCAATTTTATCTAGCATTTGGATAATATATTTAGAATTAGGAATATTAAATTTATACACTTTACATATTTAGTTTGCTGGGAGGAAATTTATTTATTTCTTTCTTTTTTTACCGACCATCGAAAAACTTCTGTGGTTTCAACCTAAAAATTTTCTATTACAGTTAAATCTGCACCTTTTAATGAGCACGTAGAAAGAGTCTTCAGAGTTTAGTCATCTATGCATTTCTTGCTTTAGAATATTCTTATTTGTATTCAAGTCATAAATTCTACTTCTTTCAGACTTTTTAAATAAAATTAGCATTTTCCGAAAATAAAAGAAATATACAAAATTTGTGCAAAACAAACTTTACTTTAAAAAAAAAGGGGGGGGGGTCGTTATTACCATTAAATTTATTTTTACACCTTTTAAAAATTTAAACAATGTTTTATCTAATAAACTCTAATTATGAATTATAATTAGAATCTATGAATTATGAATGTAATTATGAATTAGCATTTTTCGAAAATAAAAGAAATATACAAACTTTACTTTAAAAAAAAAAGAAAAAAAGGGGGCGAGGGTCGTTATTACCATTAAATTTATTTTTACACCTTTTAAAAATTTAAACAATGTTTTATCTAATAAACTCTAATTATGAATATTATTATTATAATTATTTAGAAAAAAGGAACTTTACAATACATTTTAACTTGAATTATTTGGTACGGATAAAAAGAAAAGGTTAAATACATTGGACATTTCTTCAAATACAAAATTTTAATTAACGATACTTTCAGAAAATTACTGCGCATTCAAGTTCCATATGTCTTGCATACAAAAACAAATAATCTGTAACAGACCATCTGCCCACAAAAAAATAAATAAATAAATATGAGAAGACGCGGGAAATAATTCACTGTTTTTAGAACATCACAACGTCTACAACACTTTAAGATAAGGAAATGACCATTTTAGGATACACGGATATTAATGGAACGTAATGGAATGTAAGTCTTATTTAATTTAAATATTTTATTCCAGATTTGTATATTATGAGTTAAATAGTTTTATGTTATATTTGTAAGAGACTGATCTTTAACTGTCAGAAGCAATATTTTCCAATTCGATAACTGTAAAGAAAAATATCTTAATTTGCCATCGCTTGAAAAAAAAAAAAAAACTGCACAAAGACTGATTCATGCCTACATTCATACTGCAATTAATATAAACATTAATTTACTCTTACTTGAGATTGAAAATGTATGGAACGACAATGATTTGGAATTATTTTATCGGCTTCTTACTATTTTTTTATTACTAACACTTATAGTTATTATTATTTTGGGGTTAAATATGATGTTCGATTATCATGAGATTACGAAACTGTTTCAGATTCGAAATTAATATTATACTGGGAAAATGTATTTTTACATATTACAGTAGTGAAAAATTTGAAAGAATTTTCTTTTAGTGCTAATAATATTTTAAATTATCTTTTAAAATCCTAAATCTTCAAACCAATGTTTTCAGATTTAACATTTACCAAAATTATAAAATAATAGGAATTGCTTATACCATATGGAAATATTTTTGAGATATTGTTAAATCTAATAATGCATTTAATTTATCTATTGTAGTTTGCTGTTGTTTAATAGTACAATTATAAATACTAATTATTATTTTTAGTGTTTTTCAAATTGGTATATTTATTTTTTTTAATTGTATGTAAACATTTTTTCTGTTTGTGATTTTAATCAAACATTTAATTATAGACATTCTGAATCGGTTATTAAATTTTCTTCTATTGTAAATTCATTTTCTACGTTTATGATACGCGTAATTATTGGCACTAGAAAGTAAAATATGACATTTAAGCATTGAAATGAAGTGTTTTTCATGCCTGATAGGAAGTTATAGATTAAACTGCTTTAGTATATATTTTTTAAAAGTTCATATAATACAGGATACATAATATAGGACACAAGTTGAAAAGTTCTTATGACTTCGGTTTGTCTCTCCGTCTGTCCGTCTAGCAGTCTGTCCACACTCTAACTCTCGAAAATATACTCGGATTGTCCTGAAATTTTTGGATGTTATTGACGTTTACCATAGCACGTTCTTTATTTGTAATGAAATTTGTAGCATGCATTGTTCATTTACAGGGACAGTCAAAAGTTTTCCATTACATTACGGCCTATGGGAAAAAATCGTTTCAAATGATTTTTAATGATTTTACGCACACTTTCAAACAGAATAAAATTGATATGCATTTACGAAGTGCACTAAAATATGCATTCTGTTGACTATGCGATGCAAAGAATACTTATTGTTCATTTACAGGGCTAAAAAATGAATTCAAATACATAATGATATAGGGGTGGAGGGAATTGTTTGTGGCATACTTTAATTATGTTAATCTATTTCATATATAATGAAATTGATATATGTCACTGAGGTTTACATACTATAAATTATTTCATGCATAATATGAATAATACGTATATAGCATTTACAGGGACACACAAAATATTTCAGATACTATATTGTATCCGAAGTACTGTTCATTAGCGATGATTGCTGGAAATGTATTTTTAATTATGATATGCGCTTTTATGATTAACTATATTTATGCATAGTATATGGTGTATATAAAGGCTATAATTCCTATACAAGGCTACACAAAAGTATTCGTAAGGATTACTGGGTATGGGCGCAAATTGCTTAAAGGTGGTTTTTAAATGAGTTATGCTTTTTTTTGCTGAACTGCGTTTAATTTACCAAGAAATGTTTGTAGAATATAGATAAAATGATGTACAGTGTCACGTAAAGAATTGGATACATGGCCATCTATATATTATAATTTCTGAAATGTGATTTCAGCAGTTTTAAGAGTGTCTTAGTTTGAATTAAATTTTAACTAAATAATGGCGTGTAATAAAGATTCTATGTAAACTACAGGGTTGTACAAAAGTATTCAAGTATGTTTGCATACATCAGTATAAATTGCTGAAAAAGAATTTCAACCTGTTAGGCATTTTCTTGCTAAACTAAGTTTTCCCATTATATAGTATATATACACTTAAAAAAATGGGTACTCAAAATTGAGTAAAAAGTACTCAATTTTAAATGCATCACATACTCAAAATAGCTCTGATCCAAATGTACTCAAAGTTGAGAAACACATGTACTCATTTTATATTCCATGGTTGTGATCAAATATGAATCGTTATGTACTGCCCCTCCCCCCCCCCAAAAAAAAAAAAAAACCTAAAATTTAAAGTAAAAATGTACTGACATTTATTTCCCGTTCAAAGTTCTTAACAAGAAATGTTTAATTGATTATTTATTAAGAAAAATAGCAAAATTCTTAACAAGATACTCAAATCGAATATTTTTATGACAAGAGCATTATTTCCAAGCACTTTTAAATTATTTTTAAAATGCTGTGCATAATTTAATATTTACATTAATAAATACCATTTATGCCGCCATAAATGAAATGAACCATTACAGGGTACAAAACTATTCGTTTGTTTGGGTTTGATAACATGTGATGTAATAATACATGGAAATTATTCCAGAGAGAAACATTCGCCTTGGATACAATATTTCAAATGAAAATCAAATTTTCAAAGTAATTGCTTAAGAGGCGCAAAGGCCAACATAGTGAAAAAGATTCCAAGCCGGGACTCGAACCCGGGCCATCCGTATAGCGCACTGATGTTCTACCGACTAAACCACTTGGAATGATACACAGCTCGGAAAATTTCTCACTATTATATGTTGGCAAGGCTGCAAACGCAGCACAAGATGGAATATTTATCGTGAGCCACCGACCTGGGGCTAACACGAAACATGATTAAATCCAGCATTGATAGAAACTATAATAATACATGGAAATTATTCCAGAGAGAAACATTCGCCTTAGATACAATATTTCAAATGAAAATCAAATTTTCAAAGTAATTGCTTAAGAGGCGCAAAGGCCAACATAGTGAAAAAGATTCCAAGCCGGGACTCGAACCCGGGCCATCCGTATAGCGCACTGACGTTCTACCGACTAAACCACTTGGAATGATACACAGCTCGGAAAATTTCTCACTATTATATGTTGGCAAGGCTGCAAACGCAGCACAAGATGGAATATTTATCGTGAGCCACCGACCTGGGGCTAACACGAAACATGATTAAATCCAGCATCGATAGAAACTATAATAATACATGGAAATTATTCCAGAGAGAAACATTCGCCTTGGATACAATATTTCAAATGAAAATCAAATTTTCAAAGTAATTGCTTAAGAGGCGCAAAGGCCAACATAGTGAAAAAGATTCCAAGCCGGGACTCTAACCCGGGCCATCCGTATAGCGCACTGACGTTCTACCGACTAAAACACTTGGAATGATACACAGCTCGGAAAATTTCTCACTATTATATGTTGGCAAGGTTGCAAACGCAGCACAAGATGGAATATTTATCGTGAGCCACCGACCTGGGGCTAACACGAAACATGATTAAATCCAGCATCGATAGAAACTATAATAATACATGGAAATTATTCCAGAGAGAAACATTCGCCTTGGATACAATATTTCAAATGAAAATCAAATTTTCAAAGTAATTGCTTAAGAGGCGCAAAGGCCAACATAGTGAAAAAGATTCCAAGGCGGGACTCGAACCCGGGCCATCAGTATAGTGCACTGATGTTCTACCTGATAGAGATACAAACACTGTATTTCTCATTGCCTCTTATCATCTCCTGTCATAAAACCTCTTTTCACAAACTTCATTTTATCTTTAAGTTCATTGTCATTCATTTACTTTATTTACTTTTATTTATTTATTAAATGATGACAGTAATAAATATTTCTTAAACTTTTACTTACCCTCTCTATTGATTCTAGACAATATCCAGCTGTAATAAAAGTTTCCTGACCTTTTTAACATCCATAGTAATCCATACCATTTTTTCATTTCATTACCGTACTTCACCGGCAAAAACTTTCTTTCGACTACTTTTCAACTTCCGTGACGATATTTCTCCCGCCAGATGGCGACTTAGAATATCGTTTTCAAATCGAATCTTTTCATCGAATCTTGCTTTGCATTGATTTGATGCCGTTCTCTGATTGGTTCGTTCGTCTGAAACGACGTTTTCAATCCGATCGTTTTTATATAAATATACGATTCCAATCTTAATAATACGCACTTTTATCTTCCTTTAATGGAAGAAGTATTTCAAGTTACTGAATGGTGGCTGGACCACGTTCTGGATGTTGTGTTTTAGTTTTATCAGTGTAATTATGTTTTATCTTAAAGTCTAATGCTATGACACCTTCAAACAAAAATGTCTGTTTTGATTTGTGAAACATCGTCATCATGTTCTACCATATGTCTGTTTAAAATGAATGCTGCTATATATCACTGATGTCAAGTATGTGTTTTTGGAATCAAAATAAACTCTCTTTATTTAATTTAATCTGCATACGTTTTACTTTACACTCATAAAGATCATACCACTTCTCTGCATCTCTACATACTCACTTCCAGGATAATCCTTTCCCAGCTAGAAGTTTCCACATGCGTTATCTGCTCCATTTAATTACATTTTAACGTGCATAATCATCTTATATTTTATAGTGTTATGATTAAAGCACATTACTACCGACTAAACCATTTGGAACGATACACAGCTCGGAAAATTTCTCAATATTATATGTTGGCAAGGCTACAAACGCAGCACAAGATGGAATATTTATCGTGAGCCACCGACCTGGGGCTAACACGAAACATGATTAAATCCAGCATCGATAGAAACTATAATAATACAAGGAAATTATTCCAGAGAGAAACATTCGCCTTGGATACAATATTTCATATTGTTATTTGAGACTACTCATATAACTAGTGCTTAAAAATGATCTATTACTTTTATAAAGCACTTCAATAATACATCCTAAAACTAAGCAGATATAAAATTTGCAGTAAGAAGCATCCGCTGAAAAGTAAAACCCTATATATTCAGAGAGAGAGAAATGGTTGTTTTATGCAGTAAGTGTAAGAAGAAATGATGATCAGATAAATAAAAGAAAAACTTAGCTTTATTAAAAATCTTTCATGATAAAAATACGATAGTATAAAAATAAATGCTTTGAAATTAAGCAAACAAATATTGATTAACTTTATATCGTGCAGAAAATAAACTTAATAAAACAATACTTTAAGATAGGGATGCACAACCTGTGACCCGCGGGCCAAAAGTGGCCCGCCATGGGTTAGCTTGTGGCCCGCGATCACAATTTATATAATTTCTTCGTTTTTTTGACACAATTTCGTCAATTTATAACTGGAAAAATTGCAATTTTTTTATCCATATGTCGCAGGAAAAAATTGCGAATTTCGTCAATTTGCCCTGGGAAGAAATTGCAAATTTCATCAGAGCCAATTAAGAATCGCAAATTTCGTTGATCGAGTTCGGAAAAATCGCGAAATTTATCGATGAATCACAGAAAAATCTCAAGTTTTGTTGATCAACTGGTGAAACATGTCGAGTTTTGTCAGTTTATCGCGAGGAAAAATCATAAATTTTGACAATTTGTCGCTGAAAAAATTGCAAATTTCGTTAGTCAGTTAAAAATCATGAATTTCGTTGATCGGACGCTTTAAAAAACGCGAATTTTGTCGATTAATGCTTGATCGGTTGCTGAAAAATTAGAGTTTTGTTAGTTGATCGTGAGAAAAAAATCGGAATTTTGTCAATTTGCTGCGGAAAAAATTAAAAATTTTGTCAAAGTCAGTTAAGAATCCCAAATTTCGTTTATCGAGCGCGGAAAATTTTCGAAATTTGTTGATCGCAAGAGGAAAAATCGCGAATTTTGTCGACTCGGTGCGGAAAAGTCTCAAATTTCTTTAATCGGGCATAGAAAAATCGCAAATTTTGCCGATGAGGTACGGAAAAATTGCAAATTTTGTTGACCGGCTGCGGAAAAATCATGAGTTTCGTCAGTTTATCGAGAGAAAAAATGTTGAATTTCATCAATTTGTCGCGTAAAAATTACAAATTTCTTCAGAGTCAGTAAAAAATCGCGAATGTCGTTGATTGGACGCGGAAAAATCATGAATTTTGTCGAAAAGCTGCGGAAAAATCGCGAATTTTGTCGAGGAGCTGCCGGAAAATTGCAAACTTTCGTGATCGGCTACGGAAAAATCGCGAGTTTCGTCAGCTTATTGCGAGAAAAAGTCGCAAATTTCGTCAATTCGCCGCGGGAAAAATTACAAATTTCATCAGAGTCAGTTAACAATCACGAATTTTGTTAATAGGGCACAGTAAAATCGCGAATTTTGTCAATGAGGTACAAAAATGCAAATTTTGTTGATCGACTGGGGGGAAAATCGAGATTTTGTCAATCTGCCGTGGACAAAAATCACAAATTTTGACAATTGATAGAAAAAATTACAAATTTTGTGAATTGGTCGCAAAAATATTGCGAAATTTGTCAATCGCTCGTGAAAAAAATCGTGACTTTTCCCAAAATATTCGCGAATTTCGTGAATAGCTCATGGAAAAAATTACAAAATTTGTGTGTCGGTCCCAAAAAATATCATGAAATGGAAATCCATTGATTGCAGGAAAAATCACAAATTTCATCGATTGTGCGCGTAAAAGAAATCGCGATTTTCGCCAATTTATTGAGCGAAAAAGAACGCAAATTACATCAATGTATATCAGGAAAAAACATGTTTCGTCGATTGGTCATTGGAAAAAAATTGCAAATATTGTCAATCTGTCACGTAAAATATCATAAAATGCACCAATCACTCATGAAAAAAAATCGTGAATTTTGTCAATCGTTCATGGAAAAAACTTGCAAATTTCGAAGATCGATCGTAGAACAAAAAAGTCACGAAATAATTCAATCGGGGGCGGAAAAAATCGCAATTTTCGTTGATCCATTGTCGAAAAAAAAAAAAATCGTGAAATTTGAAAATTTATGGCTGAAAAAAAATCACAAATTGCGTCAATTTATCGCAGGTATCGCAGATTGGTTGTTTGAAACGATTGCAAATTTTGACTATCGGCAATGAAAAATTACCGCGAAATCTGTCAATCGGTCGTTGTTAAAAAATCGCGCATTTCGTCAATCAGTCGCACTTGATTGACAAAAGAAAAAAAAACGAGTTTTGTTAATAGTCAACAGAAAAATAGCATAATTAGTCCATCATGCCTTGTTATTTCAAAAATAAGTTTCCTTTTATTTTAAATGAAGTTATTCTTCAATATTTTTTTTTGTATAATTTTCAATAACATTCAATTATTTAGAAATTTTGTGTAATTTTTTTTCTTCAAGTTACCATTTGTCAAGAAGGAACCGTTAGTCTTGATAGAGTGTTGAATGGTTATTCATATAGATGCGAAGAAGCCCTGCATTCCTTCATGCAATTATTTATTTCCGTTTGTTTATTTTTATTACAGACAAAAAATAATTATTCATCAAGAATAAAGACTCATTACCTACCCCCTACCTTCCCGATATAGAATTTTCTCTGTATTAGTGATGTGGCCTTCGACAACCCAAACATTTTTGTAAATGGCCCTTCTCTTAAAAAGGTTGTGCACCCCTACTTTAAGATAATCCCTCCGGAGCTCATGCCATAATATATTCACTCTAAATCAAATTGCAAATGAAAAATGTCACCTGTAGTAAACGAATTCATTACTTTATTTCATCTTTAAACACGAAGAAAAACATCGTAGAACTAGCGAAGATCGAAAGATTAAAAACATCCTCTCAGCAACTCCATTGTACGTAAAACTCAATAACATAAACTTCATATCCGTTAAATAAACATCAGAGCGGCAGACATCAAAACACCGAAAGAGAGATGACCAGCATGCATCAAAAACAAACGTTCCACTAACAGCTATCACGCTGTTCCTTTTATCTATATCGGCAAACACCGAGAGCTGCTCCGCAGAGAAGCTGCAATCGGAAGCGCCCTCCTTCCATCGTCCGTGAAAGTCCGATGATACGACATAAGTTCTCTTTAAAAACAAATAAATAGCTGCACAAATGGATAAAAATAAATTAGCTGTAAGGATGAAAGGTAAGTCATAACTAAAGAAGTTTCAAGATAAAAATATATTTAGTTGAATAAAATAAAGATATAATGCAATTGATAAGAAAAGTGGGAATATGGCTAACAAATGCCCCCCCCCCCCCCTCTTATCAATGCTACCAAATACCAAGAAGGCAAAGTCAATTACATGTCCAAAAAAAAAACTTAAAGTCAACTGAAACAAGTCTAATAAAACAAAAACTACCTGCGAAAACTACCTAAAAGTAAATTTGAAAAACATGAGCACCAGAGCGACTAACAATCCATGTAATTAATTTCACTGTAAAATAAAAGTTTGTATCATGCAATAGCAATATCACTTTTAACAATATCAATACAATCATCAACTAGCAACTCAATTCAAAATTCCAAAATTTCAATTAAATAGCAATTCTACAACAAAAATTATACAACATCAAACTTTAAAACAATTAACAATTCAACTCTTGAAAACAATTCAACATCAAATTCCAAAAATTAATGCTTCAAGAAAGACAGAACTTCCAAAGCAGTTCAAGATATCAAAAATTTCAACAACATTAAAAGCCATCTGAACATAGCAATTCCAGTCTCATACTATCACCAGAGATAGACAAACAGTGCCAACATTTCAATTTCCAAACAAAAATCTATAAAGATTAAATTCAATTCAAAAAATCAAGCAAATATTATGCAAATTCATCACATTTAAATGCAAAAAGAAGTTACAATAGTAGGTGCCGAAACAGGATAATCTTCCACATGTCCGTACCAGGGATGTAGTGGAGGGTATACGCCGTATACCCTCTGGATTTTTTTAAGGAACACCGTATACCCTCTGTTTCTCAAGAAAGCTATAGTATACACACTGTAGGGTATACGCTCTGCCTTGAGCATATACCCTCTGCTTAGAGAGTATACCCTCTGTTTTTTTTACGACTACACCACTGGTCCGTACGACATTTTGTGAGCTGTAATACAATTAGACAACTTTTAAAATAATCAATATTTTTACAATAATGGCTGTCAATACAAGATTTTCTTCCACATGTCTGTAAGACATTTAGTGATTACAATTAAAGTCACAAGGTACCTACACAAAAAAAACCTTAAAATACAATACAATACATATCATACATTCAACTTTCATACAACCTTACGTGGCGCCACGATTTCATCAACTCTTATTCTCACATAGAGACAAGGAACCTGTAACAATATTGTAAATTATTTAAATCAGGGATTTTTCACACTTTGACAGAACCACTATACTTAAAGTAAACCATTATTTTAACAAAAAGGAATCCTTCAACATCCACCATTGTAACATATGAATATTTATACATTTCTGCCTAGGCTCACGGGATGCCCAAGCAAAAAAAATTTTAAATTTTTCTTATACATTAATCTATAAACCCTAATAAATTCAAACACATATATATTTCCATCAAAAAGTACAATCTTTAAATCAGCTGGTAATTTGCAAGGTAGACGGGAATTAGTGACAGTTCCATATATTAACATAATCAAAATGGGACTTACAAAAATAAAAGTTAACCTGCCTGCGAAAAGACCCTCCTGTGGCAATGGTCAACTCGAAAATCCACCCCCAGATGCCACTCAGACAGATTACAGTGGCACCCCTGCAAGACGCTTCCTTGGGGCCGTTCGGACACCCAGAAATGGACCTCGAGAAGTATCACCACATTCAGGTGGGATTTAAATGTCCACCAAGCAAAACACGTAAAAGTATATATATATGATACCAACAATATAAAAGAAACTATACATTATAATTCAAAAACAGTAAATTTCAAGAAATACAAAACTTCAAAATTATCTAAAGATATGCTCAATAAATCTTTTTAATTCAAACTTGGTGAGCGGCTTAGTGAAGACATCAGCAAGGTTATCCTTGCTGCGGACAAAAAGTAAATCAAAAGTATTTTTATCAACCAGATCCCGTATAAAGAACAGCTTAACATCGATATGACGACTTCTATGATTCTCAATAGGCGATTTTACAAAATCAATAGTAGCCCTATTATCTACATACAAAAATGACTTCATCTTTTCCCCAGTGACAACCTTTCTACAAAAACATTCACTTAGAATCCTGTCAAACCAAAGAAGTTCCTTTGTCGCTTCGGTCATTGAAATAAACTCAGCTTCCATAGTTGACAAACTCACACTTTTCTCCTTAAATGTTCGCCAAGAAATGGGAGAGTTTCCTAAAAATACAATTTGACCACCCAGCGAGGTCCTATCATCTCGATTTGCAGCAAAATCTGCATCAGAAAAAGTTATCAACTGAGGTTTTGTACAAGATAAATTAAGTGTCATATCAATAGTGTGTTTAACATATCCCATCAATCTAAGTAAGCCATACCAATGTGTCATTCCTGGATCTGATTGAAATTGACTCATTATATTTACCGCATATGAAATATCGGGACGGGATCTATTAGCAATAAAGGACAAACAACCTAGTACACTTCTGTATGGTAACTGTGACATCTCTCTACGCTCTTCCTCAGACTTAGGACAATCAGATTTAGAATAAACAGAGCCCTTGCTTATGGGTAAGGAGGAAATGGGAAACCTGTACGACTCAAACCTTTTGCAAACATCTTTAATATAGGATTGTTGGTGAATCCGCAAGCCCTCATCACTTTCCTCAAACTCCACACCAAGCAACTTCTTAGTTTTTCCTAAGACATTTAAATCGAAATATTTGCATAAAAGTTCTAAAGCTCTATTTATAATCCTTTGATGCTTCCCAAATAAAACAATGTCATCAACATATAATAATAACACTAAATCAGAGTCTAAAACGTAAACACAGTTACACCATTCTAATTTCTTAAACCCAATCTCCAAAAGAACATGGTTTATCTCAAAGAACCAAACTCAACCCGACTGATGTAGACCATAAATAGCTTTATCCAACTTACAAAACAGACTTTCTTTACCAATCTCAACAAAACCTGGGGGTTGTGACATATAAACATTTTCAGTAAGAGGAGCATAAAGATAAGCACATTTGACATCACATTGGGTGTGTAACCAGCCTTTAAAAGATACCAATAAAGAAAAGAAAAACCTGATGACACTAAAATTAACCACGGGACTAAATGTTTCCTCATAGGATTCTCCTCGAATTTGCTTGAACCCTAAACGGGCTTTAAACCTGGCAATTTCCCCCATGTCATCTTTCTTTATAGTGTACACCCATCTACAACCTACAGGGCTGATGTTTGAAGGCAAAATTTCTAAATGCCATACGCCTCTATCATACATAGTATTTATCTCCTCTTTCATAGCCTTTTGCCATTCATCCCTTTGATCAGATTTTATTGCCTGTTTGTAAGTTCTAGGAATAACTGGGTCATATAGTCAAGACTGTGACTGACAAATATTCACATTAGAGTTAGCAGTATTAGGTTCAGAAACTACTCCCTCAGTAGTATTGCTCCCCTTAAAATCAAACAAGTTCGGTTTAAAAATTAAATCATTCTCCTTACAATAATCCTCCACTTCCCTTGCAGACCTTAACCTATCAGAATCATTATCAATATCAAAATAATAAATATCTCTACGAATACCAGTATTTCTGAGAACAACTTTTCTTCTCCAGTGAGTATCTCGTAATGTGGTGTGAGGTTTACTAGGGGAATCACTTTCTGAAGAGGACCCCTGACCATCACTCTCTGCCCTAGAAGATGATCTGAGGGAGTCGTTGGAGCTGTCAGTGGTGGCTCTGACCTCCTCAACAACGTCTTCATCCTCGATATCACTCCTAGTAGCAGGAACCCACTGAAACTCTCCTGGAGTATCGCCCAGCACTGTTCCATTTAGCGCATCCCTATAACTGGATTGTTCGTTAAAGGAGACATTAATGGTCTCAACAATTCTGTCACTATCAGGCAACCAAACTCTATAACCTTTTGTTCTAAAAGCGTAGCCAACAAGGTACCCTTTATTAGCCTTTGAATCCAGTTTTTGCCGTTTCTGACGAGGGACACCAACATACGCCAAACACCCAAATGGTTTTAAATGTCTGACGGAAGGTTTATTATTACCAAAAAGTTCAAAAGGGGTTTTGGTCTGATTTTTGTGACATAAACGGTTCCAAATATAGGTGAAGTGGAGAACTGCCTCTGGCCAAAAATTCAAATCCATGCCGCTTTCTTTTAACATGGTTCTAGCCCCATCTACTACAGTCTGATTGTACCGTTCAACAATACCGTTCTGTTCTGGAGTAAAAGTATTCGTAAATTCATGATTTATTCCCCTTTCAAGACAAAATTCCTCCATTTTGTTATTATCAAACTCTCCCCCATTGTCGGATCTTATGGCCTTAATCTGTCTACCCAAAAATCTTGCGGCACGGTTAATATGTTGCCTTAAAATTTCAAAAACTTCCGATTTCTCTCTCATAGGGTATAAAGATGTTTTATGGGAAAAATCATCAATTATAGAAACGAAATACCTTTCTCCTTGCCTGCCTTCAACCTGACTTGGACCCCAGACATCAGTATACAAAAATTCCAATGGAGATTTGGATCGAATAAAATTTCTAGATTTAAAAGATGTCCTCCTAAACTTGTTAAGTTTACATGATTCACATTTAAATTCCCACTCTCTTAAATTTGGCAAACCCCTAGCACCTGTATTTCTACATGTATGAGCTATCAAATAAGGACTAACATGTGCCAGCCTTCTGTGCCAAACATACATATCATCATGCTTACTAGTAGAAGATGCTTCAAAACTAACTCTCTTAGTAACTTTGCTAGGAATTTTGGGGTATAAATAGTAAACACCATTTTTAAGAATGGCTTTAAAAAGGGGTTGTCCATTGCATGATATCTTCACCTCGCCACTCTCACCAGAAAAACATGCCCCATTTATATCTAAACGAGGACCAGATATTAAATTACGCCTTAATTTAGGAGTAAACATTACATCTTTAAACATTAAGATTCTTTGCCCAAACTTTAATTTAATAGTTCCACACCCTTCTATAGGAAAAGTTACACCTTCAATGGCTACAGCCATATGCTCATCATTTAAAGGAGTAAATTCAATAAAAAGATCTCTATTTTTACAAAAATGATGCGAAGCTGCTGTGTCGAAGACCCTGTCAGCATCTCCATCAACTAAGTTAGCTTGAGACAAAAAGAATGAAGTATAGGACTTACGTTCTGGACTGTTCGACAGATAGGACTTATGTTCTGGACTGTTCGACAGATAGGACTTACGTTCAGGACTTCTCTGATGAGTGTCTGTAGATTGGCCTCTTTTCACTTTGTCATCAAGTCTACGAGAATCACTGTATTGATGCTTAGCAGGAGATCTTTTATACTGTCGTGGAACTCTCTTATCACTATGAGGGCTAAAGGATCTAACTAATGAAGTATCACGATGAGATGAAAATTCGGCTGACGGTGAACTATCTCTGTTACAGGACAACATACTCCTTTGGAAACTATGGCACTGGCTTTTAACGTGACCTGGCTTTTTGCAAAAATAACAGCTCAACTTCTTTCTAGCTTTCCTCTGGTACTGTAATGATTGAGCTTCAGGATACACTTTACTATGATCACATTCTCTCAATTGAAGCCTGGTTTCTTCGGCTACTAATGAAGTCACCACATCGTTAAAAATAAACTCCTCTTCTTTCCATCTGAGAATTGTCTGTACCATGGAATCAAACTTTGGAGGCAAGAATCGCAATAGTTGAAATGTCACATAAATGTCATCAAACTTTTTATTAATATTTTTAAGCTGGTTTGCCACTCGTAAAAGCTTGGCAGCATATAAATTAATACTCTCACCACCGGCAATTTTGCATTCACATAACTCAGTGAAAACTTGCATATGACGGCTTCTAGTGTCTGGGTAAAAATGAGTACGGAGCTTTTTCCAAGCACTTACTGGATCACTACATTCTTCTATAATTTTTCTAAAATTAGGCTCCACATTTAAATAAATCATAGACAGTGCTAATTTCTGTCTAATATGATAATCTTTAGTATCTTTATCAGTGACACCAACAACTGCTGTGGCCTCCTTTTCTACAGCCTTACTATCTGCATTGAGCTCAGGAGGTTTCTCTATTTCTGCCACTATATCCCAAACATTTCTTTCCATCAATAAATATTTCATGTCAGATTGCCAATTGGCATAATTACTAGCATTTAATTTCTGAATCTGATTCTGCATCATCATTTTGAAAAATTTATACTTAAACCCAAAAAAATTTCACAAATTTAAAAACTTTATGGACCAGCCAAAAAAAATTTATAGTTAAAACATTTTGTATTAAAATTTCTTAAAAACTCTCTAATTCTAACCTATTTCCTTCCTCTTTTCAAATTATTATTTCAAAAAAAATTTCTAATTATCGGTCATCATACGAAAACTAACGCCCCCCCCCCCCCCCCTAATAAAACTATCTCTTAATCCTCCTTGGGCCGTAGTTAAACACTTTACTGCACTAATATAAAGCATAGCTAAACAAAAACTATCTCTGCATGGGTTTTAAAAGCTCATAACCAAAAATGTTATTTGAGACTACTCATATAACTAGTGCTTAAAAATGATCTATTACTTTTATAAAGCACTTCAATAATACATCCTAAAACTAAGCACATATAAAATTTGCAGTAAGAAGCATCCGCTGAAAAGTAAAACCCTAAATATGCAGAGAGAGAGAAATGGTTGTTTTATGCAGTAAGTGTAAGAAGAAATGATGACCAGATAAATAAAAGTAAAACTTAACTTTATTAAAAATCTTTCAAGATAAAAATACGATAGTATAAAAATAAATGCTTTGAAATTAAACAAACAAATATTGATTAACTTTATATCGTGCAGAAAATAAACGTAATAAAACAATACTTTAAGATAATCCCTCCGGAGCTCATGCCATAATATATTCACTCTAAATCAAATTGCAAATGAAAAATGTCACCTGTAGTAAACGAATTCATCACTTTATTTCATCTTTAAACACGAAGAAAAACATCGTAGAACTAGCGAAGATCCAAAGATTAAAAACATCCTCTCAGCAACTCCATTGTACGTAAAACTCAATAACATAAACTTCATATCCGTTAAATAAACATCAGAGCGGCAGACATCAAAACACCGAAAGAGAGACGACCAGCATGCATCAAAAACAAACGTTCCACTAACAGCTATCACGCTGTTCCTTTTATCTATATCGGCAAACACCGACAGCTGCTCCGCAGAGAAGCTGCAATCGGAAACGCCCTCCTTCCATCGCACGTGGAAAAAGTGATTTGCATAGGCACATGCCGCGCCAAAGGCGAAAAGAGCACTCGTGGACAGGCAACGCCACCTACCGGCCAACGGAGTTACCGCTCAGTTCGAAAACGATATACGATAGGGCTCGGCTGGAAAAACATCGCGATGTGAAAGTCCGATGATACGACATAAGTTCTCTTTAAAAACAAATAAATAGCTGCACAAATGGATAAAAATAAATTAGCTGTAAGGATGAAAGGTAAGTCATAACTAAAGAAGTTTCAAGATAAAAATATATTTAGTTGAATAAAATAAAGATATAATGCAATTGATAAGAAAAGTGGGAATATGGCTAACACATATAACACATAATAGTGAGAAATTTTCCGAGCTGTGTATCGTTCCAAGTGGTTTAGTCGGTAGAACGTCAGTGCGCTATACTGATGGCCCGGGTTCGAGTCCCGGCTTGGAATCTTTTTCACTATGTTGGCCTTTGTGCCTCTTAAGCAATTACTTTGAAAATTTGATTTTCATTTGAAATATTGTATACAAGGCGAATGTTTCTCTCTGGAATAATTTCCATGTATTATTATAGTTTCTATCGATGCTGGATTTAATTATGTTTCGTGCTCGCCCCAGGTCGGTGGCTGACGATAAATATTCCATCTTGTGCTACGTTTGTAGCCTTGCCAACATATAATAGTGAGAAATTTTCCGAGCTGTGTATCGTTCCAAGTGGTTTAGTCGGTAGAACGTCAGTGCGCTATACTGATGGCCCGGGTTCGAGTCCTGGCTTGGAATCTTTTTCACTATGTTGGCCTTTGCGCCTCTTAAGCAATTACTTTGAAAATTTGATTTTCATTTGAAACATGTGATGTTTCAAAATAGAGAAAGCATAGGTTCATTTTTGATCCAAAAATATTCAATTCGATATGAGTACGTAGGTTTACTCATTTTTGAGTACTTCATTTTTTTTTAGTGTATCAACCTACAGATCAAATACAGGGCTGTTCAAAAGAATTGAAAAACATATTTGGCTATGGACGGTAACTAATGAAATCAGTTTTTCAAATGTCTTATGCGTTTTCTAAAATGTTTACTTAGTTATCTTATTCACGTAATTTCCCTAAATTACGATGTCTTGTTAAAGCATTCAGAAAGTGTTGGAAAGTATTTTATAATCTATGCTTAACGCATGATTTTTCTTACTCTTTTTTTTTTCTATTTCCCAGATCAGTCTTTTCCTATAAAACATACCAAATATATTTAGCTCATATTCACAAAATACAATATACACGGGAATAAAAAATTTAAATAAATATCGCTTATCATGCCGTTCTATAAATAATAGTTGTATTAATATCCGTTAGTCTCCATGTTCGTATTTAATAAAGCAATGACAAATCACAACAAATTAAAAACCATACACATTCTAAATATCAAGCTTGAACTCAATATCAAGCATAGAACTTAATAAAAAAATATGTCAGTTGATAAGCATTGTTTTTTAAGTGGGAAAATTTAAAATGTTTTAGAAGAATAGGACTCCAAAATAGCGATATTTTGCTAAAAAGTGCGGTAAAAAGATAACATTTTATAATTACAGCAAAAGTTTATTTCAAAATTCATCGCTGTATTAATACTTAGAAATTTTTCCTGAGAGAATCATTCGGCTTATATACAATATTTCAAATGAAAATCAAATATCAAATTAATTGCTTAAAAGGCGCAAAGGCCAACATAGTGAAAAAGATTCCATGCCGGGACTCGAACCCAGGCCATCAGTATAGCACACTGACATTCTACCGACTAAACCACATGGAACGACGCCCAGCCTCTAAAATTTCTCACTATTACCTGTTGGCAAGGCTACAAACGCAGCACAAGATGGAATATTTATCGTGAGCCACCGACATGGGGTAAATACGAAACTTAAATAAATCCAGCATCGATTGAAACTATATTAATAATTGGAAATTTTTCCAGGGAGAAATATTTGCCTTGCATACAACATTTCAAATTAAAATTGCCTTTTAAGCAATTAATTTGAAATTTGATTTTCATTTGAAATATTGTATGCAAGGCGAATGGTTCTCTCTGAAAAAATGTCCAAGTATTAATATAATTTCAATCGATGCTGGATTTAATTAAGTTTCGTGTTTGCATCATGTTGGTGGCTCACGCTAAATATTCCATCTTGTGCTGCGTTTTGTAGCCTTGTCAACATGTAATAGTGAGAAATTTTCCAGCCTGGGTATCGTTTCATGTGATTTAGTTGGTAGAATGTCAGTGCGCTGTACTGATGGCCCAGGTTCGAGTCCCAGCATGGAATCTTTTTCACTATTTGCGTCTTTTAAGCAATTAATTTGAAATTTGATTTTCATTTGAAATCACAGTGTTTATGACAAGTTCGTTACAAATGACACATATTTCACAAATAGGTCACAGTGTGACTTCAAAGCATTGTCGTTTTCGTCACAGGTTCGTCACAAAGTTAATGCCAAAATAGTCACAAATGACACACTTTTCACAAATTTGTCACACCGTGACTTCACAGAGTGGTCACAATGTGACGTCACAAACGACCTCTAAAACGGCCATAATGACCTCGCATTCTAGTCACTGTGACGTCGTCGTGACGTCACCATGCCTTACGGGTATAGATTATCATAAAATATGTCATCACAGGTCAGACTCAAATCAGAAATAGCACAAAAGTTAAAATAACTCATCCGGGGTTCATACAGTCTCCGTAGAAATGAAAAAGTTTCCAAGGAGTATTCAGAGCTCCTTAAATAAACAAAATAACTCCTTAGGTACCCCTTAAATTATCACAAAGTATAATTTAGCATTCAACAATAATTTAATTGAAGTATAAATGGAAATAAATATTACACATTGACTAATACTGTTTAAGTATTATTGCTTTGAAGAGATTAACCTTTAACGAAAGTAAAATGAAAATCTTCTCACATTTACAAAGCTAAAATTTAAGTAATTACTCCCATTCTAAAAAGAAAGAAAAAAAAAACTTTTTTTTTTGTATATGCCACATGGTTTTCCCCTTAAATTTACTTTAAAAATCTAGCTGCATGTAATACATGATGAGTATTTAGGATTTGACTGGCGTCTGCATATCGCTCACGTGCAAGAAAAGTGACACATCTCGACAAAAGTAAATTTCACAGGAGAGACAAAAGGAAATTTTGCATGATTTTATTGTAACATGAAATTATAGCACTTAGCTCTGAATGCAGGAATGAAAACTTGCATAATAGCATAAAACCCTTAAAAATGAAGACAGGATGAGGTTTAAAGGGTTAGGTAATTTTACCTCCCTACAAAATCAACCTCTCTTCTGTGGTCACAAATGGACATATAGTGCAATAAAGTGCTTTTCTGCATAGCTACACTTATGACACTGTTTGTGTAGTAAGTTGCACCTATGACAGATCTATTAGTGGAATAAAACGCAAAATGAATTGTTATGAGATGTGTTACTTTTCTTGCACGTGAGCAATATATGGCCATTGGTCACCGCATAAAATAGTTATTTAGCAAAAATTGAGGAGTAATAGTAAAGCCATTCTCTTACAATAACATAAAATGTGTTGTGTTTTTACTCAACTTTAAATCCATAATAAGGTTATTTAAAAGAAATTATTCGTGAGAAATATCTGTAAAAGAAAAACTTCTTCCAAGGAATTGCATAATTACAAATAGAAAAGAAACTCATATGTGACACATATTTTTAATCAAATATTAAACTTGTACAATTCATTAATTATTATAACATCATCTACAGTGCTTAAAACTGCACTAATATTCAAAAAACATTTAACATATATTCACATTAATCATATACTCTAATGAAAAAATTATATTTACACTATGAAAATATTTATATTTACACTAGTATTCAAAAAACATTTAACATATATTCACATTAATCATATTCTTTAATGAAAATATTATATTTACACTTTGAAAATATTTATATTTACACATTAGACATTTTCTCTTTCTATTTAGATTTTTTTTTGTCCAATATTAATTATGTTATTATGCAGGCCTCAATTTAATGATAAAAAAAAAAAAAAAAAAAAAAAAAAAGAAGAAGAAGTTATAATTCTATTTTTTAATTTAACGCCATGGACTTTAACAAAAAATTATTAAAATAACCAGATATTCACAAATTTAAATTTGCCTGTCAACATCACAATTTAATTAAAAAAAGAAAAAAAGGTATAATACATTTTCAAATCTAATTGCTATAAACTTTTACCAAAAAAAAAAAAAAAAAAAAAAGAAAGAAAAAGAGAAAGAAAATTAGAAGGAGAAAAGAAAAGGAAATGAATATTTATGTTGGGCAAGTATTCACACACTTCTTTACTCTTTTTTTAAAGACATTTTACCATAAGGACTTTCTCTCATGCATTTCTGCATTTTCATTTTAGTCACCACCAGTCTTGTAGTCGTAAAACTACCAGAGAGTATATGCTTCATTCATGACTACAGTATACACTATAGCTTTATTTGAGAAACAGAGGGTACACAGAACTTCTTAAAAGAATCAGAAGTTGTATTGCGTACACCTCCACATACCCTCCACTATACTCCTGATTATCATCACTCTTTCTCTGCAGGAAACCAGTTCTCCTGACAGAACGTTCAATCCCCAACTCTCACCTTCGACTCCTCTTAGTTCTGTCTTATTTTCTCCTGCCGAAAGTGCCAATCATGTGATTGCAAATTGAGACGAGTAGCATCAAGCTACGATGTAATTTGTATTCAAGATGAGGCTAGTTTGTGACTTAAATACTATGAAATTTGAAGCAAAAGTGACAGAAATGGGGGCAAAGTAAAAGAATGTAGGAAATAGATTTAAAAGAGGGGGGGGGGGATAAAAAAAGAAATAAAAAATAATTATTTATACCTTTTGAAATTATTGAAGGAAAAAAAAATCTGAAAATTTAAAAAATATTTTGCCTGGTAATAATAGAAAATTTTCAAAATGAAAATATTATTTTTTTTTAACTGTAGAAATAAATAATGCAAATTTAATTAATGTAGAATAATGCTTAATATTGAAGATTAAGAAAGGCATATACCACTATAGCATAAATAAGACTACATGTAAAAAGAACTTTTGATTAAGAAAATGGCATTTAAGTTGTTTACAGTATTTTAAAAAGTTATAGAATGTTAGAAGTATATACAAAATAACCAGTACCATTGAAACAATAGCAAATATATAGATATAGATAAACAATTAAGAACTATACTTAAATACAAATGAATTTTGTACCCTATAGCCAAGAATCCAATAGTTATTGAGGCAACTTTAAAATAAATTAATTTACAAACTTAACTTTCATCTTACATTACAGATATTAAAATCAATGGAAAGATAGTTTATTTCCAGTCTCTATTTAAATATTAACAACTGTCTGGATTCTTAACTTTTTTCACTGTTTTGATCTGGTCGTAAAATCATTCATTAACATATATTGTATTGGGCCATGTAATCAACTTTTATTTTCATTACTAATGATAGCCGCAATAACTAGCATAATGACACCATTTAATCTGTTCTATCTCTGACAAAACAAACTAAAGAATTCCTCACCAAAAAAAGAAATAATTAAAATTGTAGGAATAATAATATAAGGCCAATCTCCTCAAAATTATATAAAACATGTTGAGTTTTTACCTAACTTTAAATCCATATATATACATATATATATATATATATAACTGTGCATTGATTTTTATATATTCTTACATAAAGGTAATAAAAAAAAATAAAAAAAATCACATGGTTTTCAGAATTTGTCCATATTTTTCTGTTTCCCTAAAAAACTTAAATCTGTTGTGCAAAAAAAAAATATTTGAAAACAGAATTGTATTTTAAAATGTATATCAAATAAAGGGGCATGAAGTGTATTTTAGAAACAAACAGGGAAAGAAAATTTTAATTAAGATTATTTTTATAAGCATTTTTATGAAAATGCAGAAAGCCCTCAAGACGTTCAGAGGGTTAAAAGTTAACAATTGACTGAATTCTTAACTCTTTTCACTTATTTGACCTGGTAGTGAAATCCTCAACATGCCATATTATCTACTTCTATTTTCATTACTAATGATAGACACAATAACTAGTGTAATAACATCATTTAATCTGTTCTGTCTCTGACAAAACAAACTAAACAATTCCTCACCAAAAAAAGAAATAATTAAAATTGTAGGAATAATAATGAACTTGATTCCATTAAAAATGCATAAAATATCTAGAGATTTTATCTAACTTTAAACCCATAAAGTGACAAGTGATCTTTAAACTCATTTTTTATAAAATTCAAATTTAAACTCTAAGAACCAAACAAGGATGTATAACATTCATGTGTGCATGCATTTATTATACTAGAACTTAAAAAAATAATTATTTTAAGGAAGAATAAGTCTTTTCTTTTTAACTTTAAAGCTTTTTACAAGAATACTTTAAAATGTTCCATGCACATTTCAAATCCTTTAAAAACAGTAATTTTTTAAATAAGTTTAATATATATATATATAACTATGCATTGATTTAAATAATTTAAAAAAGCAATGCACAGTTAAAATGACTTATAAAACAATAAACAGTCACAGCAAATTTTGAAGAATTCTGAGTAAATGTAATGTGCAAGAAACATTTGTAAACAGTGGATAACAATGAAATTTTCAAAATGAGAAAAACAATGAGTTTTAGTTTTGGCAAACATTTATAAAATATACTCTCTAAGAGACTGATATATTATATGTATTCAAAACCTGTACATATTTAATGAATGATTTTTACAAAATAATTTTTTAGAAAGTTACACATTGTTTCATTTGGTACCCTTTAACTAATATAAATGTAAAAGCAATACACAGTTAAATGACATATAAAACAATAAACAGTCACAACAAATTTTGAAGTTCTGAGTAAATGTAATGTGCAAAAAACATTTTTAAATAATGGATAACAATAAAATTTTCAAAATGAGGAAAACAATTAGTTTAGTTAATACAAGTTTTAGTATTGGCGAACATAATAAAATATACTCACAAAGAGACTGAAATATATGTATGTGAATGATTTCATCAAAATAATCTTTTAGAAAGTTTAAGTTTAGGAGCAATATAAACAATGCTTAATAATACGAAAAATTTAAAGCATGGTATAAAATATTTTAACTGTGCTCGATGCATATTCTAAATCATTTAAAACCAGTAATTTTTTTTTTATATAAATTTAGTTTATATACATAAAATATTGAAGATTAAGAAAAGTATACACCATTGTAGCACAAATAAGACTACATGTAAAAAGAACGTTTGACTGGATAAACTATAGTCATATACAATAAACATATTTTTCTATACATCAGTTTTATATAAAAAAAATTCATGATAAGAATTGGGAATAAGTAAAAAATTCAATGAGAAAGCCTATTATTACATTATATTTTTTAGAATATTTTCATGAATCATTTGTATACATTCATAAATACAATTATTACTCAATTTTAGGGATGCATTGAATAGTCATTTTGACTGAATACTGAATATTCGGCTAGCCAAATAGTAACTGTTAGGCCGGATACCGAATATTTGGCCAGCCGAATAATAACTATTAACCGAATACTAAATATTTGGTATTTGGTTTTTATATTTCAAAGTTTAAAGAAATTAAAATGTTAAATTTTAAAACAATTTTACATAACATTTAATACAGAAATTTACATTTTGATAAACAAGAGCTTTTTACAAGTAAACTTTATACAGAAAAAAATCTGCTTTGATTTAAAAAAAATAAATAAATAAATAGTTATAAAACTTTAAATTTCATGGCTTCTTCTGTGCATTAAAACAAATTAATAAAGTTTTCTTAAATTTTAAAACAAACATTTTAAAAGCAAAGAGAAATTGTGAAAAAGTTGGAAGACTTTACAGGGTCATATATTGTTTATTTGTCAGGAAGAGACTAAATTAAAAATAAATAAATAATACAATTTATTCAAATGGTGGTAACTCAGCAAAAATAACTTCTCCCTTTGATTTTTCAAGGAAGTTTTGAAATGTATCCTAGATTAATGTCTGTCTGGAGTAGGCAATCATTTTCAGATATTCTTAATAAACAGATTGTTCCTAAAATCTTGCAACAAACTTTCAACAGAGATAATTCGGTCATGACAAAAAGTTTTTGGCTGAATAAGTAGATTATGGTTTACTGAACAAAAATTGTCTGTCCTGATGTCTATTATCAACCCTAAAAGTTTTTCTATTTTGTTTAGAAAGACACTTTTTTTGTAAAAACTCAAGAAACAAATTATATCCTAGACAAGGTTCAGGCATTTTCATTTGTACATCATTAATTCGTAAGAAAATCCTCATTAATGGTTAATAATTTTAAATGATATTTTACAAACAGCTAATAAATAATGTAAAAGCTTTCTCTTTTATTTAAATATGATTATGTTTCTAATTATTCTGAATATCTTTATAAGTTGACAATTAAAAGTAGAAGTTGTGTAAGGTTTTTAAAAGTATGCTTTAAAAGTATTTTTAAGTATTCGGCTTGGCCGAATAGTTTGATTGATATTCAGCCAGGTACTATTACTTTCTTTATATATAAAAATAACTGAATCAAAATTACAATAGCTAGGTGTATATAATAAAAAAACAAATAAATAAAACATAGTAAAATATTATACTGGATTTTACTTACTGTAATTTCTGGCCTATAATCTGCAGATAATCTGCCACAAAAGTGAAAATTTTTGCAATGCGGATAATTATCTGATTTTTTTTTTTTTTCACTTTTGAAAAAAAAAAAAAAAAAGAAAAAAGAAAATTTTTAGCATGTTCTTTGTTTGGTTTGCTACTTTTCTAATAGATGGCAGCACCATACAATCGCTTAATCTGGCTTGCTGCTTACGTGCACTTGGTACTCATTACGCGCATGCTCTGTTACAAGCTAGCTTACAGAAGAAAGAAAGAAAAGGATTTTTGAATAGTAAGCGCTTTTTGCTGCCATTGCTATTTTTTTTAGTGATAGCGTAAGTGCATCTTTGAAAACATGCCTTGCAAAAAACATACGAGGTATACTACCGAATTCAAATTACAATTTGTAGAAAATGCAGAAAAGATGGGAAGCAGTGATTTTAATATTCGATTCGCCAATAGTGCGGATTATAGGACAATGTGGATTTTCTGCTAACTTTTTTCTGGTGAGAAGAAAAATTGCATATGCAGATTATAGGCCGGAAATTACTGTAAATAGTAAGTATCTTATTCACATATTACATACAGGTGAAGTCTAAGCTGGCGAGTGTATTTCGCAGGATTAAACAGTATTTCTTGAAGAAAAATAATCTAACTGGTGAGTGCGTGGCAAGAGTCAATAGAAGATGCTGCAAATTCCTTAAGATCCACTTGCATCCAGTAGAAAAAAATTAATAAGCTACTTGAATTGCATATGGACTCAAAGCTTATGAATATATTTTGCAGAATTAAATTATATTTCATTAAAAAATCCAACTGAAGAGCACGTGGTGAGAAGCACAAAATTGAAATGACAGCAAAGTCATTGAAAACATCCAGTCAGCAAAAGAATCAACCCGTTCACTATTTAGAGTGCTTAAAACAGCACTAACCTGATATAGATGAATCTAGAAAGTCCAGGCAGCTTTCAGCTGCATTTATCTTTGCTAAATCTTTTGTTTCTCCAATGCCAACAAACCTGTGTATTAAATTTGGCAAACGTAGAGTTGCTGTGAAAACATGTTCATCTTCTTGTATCTTCCTGGAAATACAAAAAAAAAAAAAAAAAAAAACTTTCAAGGCAAGGCAGATTAAAAAAAAAAAAAAAAAAAAAAAAAAAAAAAAAAAAAATGCATTTTTAAAATATAGGTTAACATTTTTAAAAAAGAACTGTTAAAAAAAATTAAAGTTTATTATTGGTACATTATTTAATAGATTTTTTTTTTCTGCTTGCTGTCAAACTTCCATATGGGGTACAATGGACCACCAGATACTGGGCACAATGAATCAGTTCCATTGTACCCCGATTCTGCATACCATATATTTTTATAATGTGGACATTATATATGAAATTAAGAATTAATAAATATTTTACTTTTAGTGAGTAAATTTAATCAATGATTCATGTAGTCAGGATTTTTAAAATGGTATCTCTGTATTACACTTTTAAAATTAGTCCAAATCTAGTTATCAAAAAACAGTAAACAATGATTTTACTTATTTATATGTGTTTCTTTCTTATTTTTCTTTTACAAACTTTCAGTTAATTATGAATTCTTACACTTTTACAAACAGACAACTATATTAGACTAGAATTAAATGAAATAGTACATCAGTTGTTATGTTAAGTAAGATAAAATTAGTTAAAAAAGGCAGAGTTTTCTCCAGGTTTAAAAAGAGCACTTCTTTTATTCTTAGGTGTACTTTTTAATTATTAAGGGCACTTTTTAGATTCTTAAGGGCACCTTTTTGATTTTTAAAGACTTTTTATTTTTAAAGCCACTTTTAATATTTAAAATTCAGAAGGCTGTTTTCAAGACAACAATGAGCTATTTTTTACTATGGGGAAAAAGAAAAGAATGAGTATGGGCCCTTTTTTTTTAACTGAGGGGTAAGAAGACTGCTAATTTTCTGAATGAGAGGCATGGAGGGTGTTTTTTTGTAAACCAAAAAGGGTTTGTTGGTTTAGCAACAGCAAGAAATGAAGACTATTCTTATGAGATTCATGTAACAAAAACTTGATCAAAATGTGTTCATGTTTCCTGACATTATTGATTCTCTTGTATGTGAGAATACTTCTCACAGTATTTAAATTTGGTTTAATTTTATTCCCTTTCAGCCTTTTTTTGGCATCGATGTCTATTTAAACTCAATCTTTACACCGCGATGTTGACGCTTTTATCTCTCGCCGTAAAGCAAGTTCATTTTTCACCGCCGATATTCATATCTGCGTTGGGAGCGGATCGGCAGCTAGCGCATGCGCACTCCGTTATTTTGGGAGCACATTTCTGGAGCTCTCGTATCGATGGAGACAGCTTGCATTATGATGACGTCATTGAAATTATGCTCCGCCCTCTTTTGACGCCGATCGCTGACAGGAGAATCGTTTTGTTTCGTTTTCCAATCAGTGAAACTTTTTTAAATTCTGCAGCTTGTAATTCGTTTCTCATTAATTTCCCGTAAATGTTAATTTAGCTAATCAATTTAAATTCTGCCTTTTAATTACTTTGTCAACCCCGTATTCCTCATTTAAAAACTAAAACTCGTTAATTTTCAATTCAGAATTTGGTTTGATGTTGTCTGAAAAAGATGTAGTCTTTTAACGTAGTTTTAGCGGAGAGCGGCCCGCCGGCCGTTCGAATGTCGTGCCGCTTTTTTTTGGCCGAATGAGTTTGATATTTTATTTAAGTGGATGTTTTTTTTTTTTTTTTCTCAAAGTTTAATGCTTTAAAGTTGTGCTGCTCTCGTTAAAATAAATCCCATGGATTTATTCCATGTTGGCTGCTATTGTTCTTCTTAAAAGATTAGTTCTTCTATTTTAAAATGGTGACCAGAAGCAAGTATTTTCTTAACCTTCTACTGCTACTAACGACCGAAATAAAGAATATTATTTGTTTTCATCAAATTGCCTCTTCATTGTCTACATTTCAAGTAAGACGTTTCCAGTTTTATTATTTCTTTAACGATCAATAGTAATTTATTAATAGAACTTCACAACGTGTACTTCTAAACCACTTAAACGATCATTTAATTACCGCCACAATTTGGCGCCGTAGTACCTTTCGAATTGCAACGATGTTGCTTTGGGATTATTGCAATTAAAAAAAAAAAAAAAAAAAAAAAAAAAAATACTGATTCTTGAAGATAATTTTTTTAGAACTTTTTGTTCATTTTTTTAAGAATTATGAGAGTTTTGGTTGAAATATTTTAATAGAAGCTACATTTTCATGAAACTTGTTCTAATTTTTGAAGAAAATTAAGATCGTTATTCAAGAAAGTCAAGTAAAATGTTTTTGAGTAATTGTTCTCATTAGTTAAAAAAAGGAAAATGGTTTATTTAATTCAAGGTTTATTGGATATAATTTATGAAAATATTGTAAAATATTTGATGTTCTCATTCTGAAAAATTCTTGAGTTATGCCATTTTTTATGTTAAATAGTTGCATTTTTTTTCTTACAATATTCTAAAGAATTCATATTTAAATTTTACTATATTTTGTAGAATATATTATTATTCAAATCAAGAAATGAATTTATATAATTACAATATTGAAAATGAATTTTATGTTGTTGCAAATAATAGAAATATTCTGTTTTTATGAATAGAATTCTGAGGCAGTTACATATTTTTTTTAATTAGTTGAAAATTTTGGAATTGAAAATATTTTTGAAGAATAATTGTTGAAATTGAAATATTTTTACAAATGAATTTATGTTCTCAAATAATTTCAATGAATTTGAAGTTTGGAAAAAATTGTTCTCAAGAACATAATGTGATATTTTAGGAGGCATGGCTTTTGGGTTATTTTTTTTTAATTTTCTACTTAGTAATGGCACTTTAAATGAATTATAAATTTGAATTTCAATATATATATATTTTTTTAAATGATTGAAATTTTATTGAAGTATTATTTTTAATTCTTGTTGCTGAGAAATTTTGTTCTTCACTTAAAGTTGTTCTCATCTCATTATGCCTATTTTCTCCAACTGAAGTTTGGTATTCTTCAAGTAATTTATAGTAGTAATTATCCTGTATGATTATTTTGAAGTATTGCCTGCTTCTCTGAATAACAAAAATATAATATGAAAATTTATAAACAGTTATCCTCTTTGAAAATTTCTTAGACTTGCTCCTTAGATGATTTGTGAAATATGCTGTATGTGTAGTTAGCATGTTGTCTTGTGGACTAGTCTGATTTCATCTCTAATATTTAAAGAAGTGTTTCTAATATTTAAAGAACTGTTCCTGTTTTTAAATTTACCTGTTGATGTTGTTATAGAACTCTCAGCTAACAAATTGAAAATGTTCAAAATTTTCATTGCTTCAATTCTCTTTGGCAAATTCAATTCTTTCACAAATTTATAAGTCTATGCATGACATATCCACATTGACATCATCATACCTTATTCTCATGTTGCTTTATAAAAATAAAAAGAGCAACATTATTTTTTTTTCATTTAAAATGAAATGGGGCTTCTTCAATCCTGTAACAGTTCTACTTAAAAATTCCATTCACCATAAGAAAATTTTTTTTTCCTTGCCAATAGTGAAGATTACTTTTATATATATTAACTATCAATAGTGATGTGCTTTTTGCCATATTTGATGATGACTGTTCCTGTATATGCTGCTAGAAAATTTTTTAATTACCTGTAATGACATTCTTCAGACTTTTCTTCCATTCATTTGTTGCTTACCTGATGAAGGTGGTCAGTGGTTTTGTGTGACATCCATTTCTTCTGGTCTCTTCTTTGTTGCTGCACATGTTATCATGGAAGCTAAAAATTATAAAATTACCTACCTACTTCTTCAAAAGTTTCCTACATCTACAATAGTTTAATTTTTTGTGTGCTTCGTATTCAGCCATAAGATGCCTGGTGGAGATGTTTTTCATTTATAGGCAAATATCCATTTATGAAACCACTTCATTAGAGTTCTTCGGTTTGTGAAGCTACAAATATTGTTTACTACTTTGTTCTCTTAAAAATAAATAAATAATTTTCATTACTGATTATAATACTGTGTCAGTTAACGTTTCTCATGTGAGAGTAAATATCCTCATCAAGTGAAATTGTTGACTTGTCTGCTGCTAGAACTCAGTTACTCACACCATATCTTTATTCTAAGTCTTCTCAAAACAAGGAAGTTTAAATTTATATTACCTGAAAATTACTGATGTGTTTTACCTTCAATAATTTTATGCTGCATTTTCTCCAAATATTCTAGCACGTGCAATTAAAAGTATTCAGAGTTAATTTTTGCTTGTGTGTAGCAATTCATCCTCACATTGCAAAATTTTTGCTCATTGATAATCAAGTGTAAATTCTCAATTAATATAAGAAGTTTGTGAATATTTGTTACAGTGTTTATGCAAGATCAAGTTATTTTGAAAAGTTCCCATATTTATTTATTTATTATGTGTATAGTGCCTTTTACTTTAATTTTATTTCATACCCAAAGCCTCTAAGTTTTTATTTTGCCATTTGCCTCATTACTTTAGTATAAAAAAAAAAAAGGATTCGTTCATTTTGAAGATTTTTCGTTTTATGAAGAATTTAATAGTAAAAATGATCTTCATTTTGAAGTTTTCAATGTTTTATGAAGAAAGTGAAATTTATTAATGTCTTCTCTTCATACCTACAAATAATACGAGAAGATTACAGAAAAGCACAAGTCTAGATGGAAATTTTTACCAGCGTATTTATATATATATAGAATTTTTTTCTATAAATCATCTAGTGAAATTTTTTTTTTAAAAAAGTGCTTCTTGACCTCAACTCCTGATTATGTCCTATCATACTACATTTCATCATAAGTGCACCACCGACTTCTCGTCCTTGTTAATCTCTGCAAAAGTGATTCATGTATGTGTCGCAGAAGTATGATTGCTCTGCAGTAATGAGTACGATGTCGTCAGTTAAGTGCTTCAAAGAGAATGCAATGCATTCTCACTTTCTACAAAGTGTCTCGTCATGTTAAAATGTTCTAATGTCATCATGCAAAGATCATCTATTTTGATGATTATTATGTGAATGTTCCAGTTTTTTTCGACAGCACTATACCAGTGTACCACCTCATGTTGTGTTACTAAACATTCAGTGACATCTATTTATCTCAAATAGCCTTGTTCCATATGGCTCTGGACTCAATGAACATCATTTTGATTCCAAAAACATTGCCCTTACACACCTGCAGTTACACAGTGTTTATAATTAAAATTTTCTTTTACTTAAGATGTTAGGAGCCTTGTTAGGAGATCCAAGCCACCTAAAATTTTACGTAGGAGTTCATATATGTGTTTATGTTTGTTCATAGATATGCTGGTGGCTAGGGCATGATGGTCATCGGCATGGTTGTGGACTTCAATATTTACATATATATATATATATATATAATTTTTTTTGTTTGTTTACGGTGTTGCTGATGATTTATCTTTGTCATTATCATCATTGTGAGCTTAACATTGAATTGTAATAATTTTATTTCTATATTATATTTAAATGATTATTTAAAAATTATATTCCTGGTACATGGTATTTTAGTTTTATAAACTCATGATTTTGTCAATTTTTTTCTTTCATTCTATATGGAAGTACTTAAATTTTTTTTGGTGATCACCAGTCTCTCACATTTTAAAGAAAAACCATGGTATATGTATATTTACCTAATCTTTTGAGTCTCATATATATATATTAAGAATTCTTATGACTAATACATTGAAATTTTTATTTAGAGTAAAGTATAAAGTTTAAAGAAATTATGTCTATGATGGGTATTTATGACACTTAATTATGACATGTCTTTTGATTGAAATAGCAACTTGTTTTTATGGGATACCTTGTTTGGGTGATTGAGTAGTGCACGACTCAATTACACAATTGGTATCACATACAATTGGTTGTCTGTTTTATTTTAAATGAAATACTAAGTTTGATACACTAAAATGATATCATTAAGTTTTATGAAAGTTTATTTATATATGGCCATTTCATTTCCTTTCATGTTAAGAGTAATAAAGAAAACTCTTTATTTTTTTAGATATAATTCTAAAATTAAAAAGTCCTAGGCATGTTATAAAAGTCAAACTACAAAATGTTTCCTGACTTTTTTGTTGCTTTTGTATTTGCAACTTTTATCAGAAATTAATTCTGTTTTTATTTGGTACCAAGATAGCAAAATTTGTTATGACTAGTCAATGATCTCAATTTTGTTAACTCAGAATATGTTAACATTTTTAGGATAATTTTATGAGATCAAATAGAAGGTTTTGCCAATGTTACTGTATTTTTGGCATTTTTATTGTATACTTGATTTATTGTATACTTTTTGGATTATGGATGTACTTTATGCAATGTATATTCTTTTTTCTCTCTCTTACTTTTGGTCACCAATATTTTTTTCCAGCACCAATTTTTTTTTCAACTGTTAAATCACCATTTTTTTTCCAGCACCTTAACTTTAAATTTTATTGTTCGACTTTAATGATTTTTTTTCGCTTTGGCAGTTCAAAATTTTGTCATCCCATTTTCTGTAAAAGGTTTTTGATCAATTTTGCCTTTTACATCTCCTGGTCTTACAAAATTTTCTCGGTGAAGGGAGGTAATGTGAGAATACTTCTCACAGTATTTAAATTTGGTTTAATTTTATTCCCTTTCAGCCTTTTTTTGGCATCGATGTCTATTTAAACTCAATCTTTACGCCGCGATGTTGACGCTTTTATCTCTCGCCGTAAAGCAAGTTCATTTTTCACCGCCGATATTCATATCTGCGTTGGGAGCGGATCGGCAGCTAGCGCATGCGCACTCCGTTATTTTGGGAGCACATTTCTGGAGCTCTCGTATCGATGGAGACAGCTTGCATTATGATGACGTCATTGAAATTATGCTCCGCCCTCTTTTGACGCCGATCGCTGACAGGAGAATCGTTTTGTTTCGTTTTCCAATCAGTGAAACTTTTTTAAATTCTGCAGCTTGTAATTCGTTTCTCATTAATTTCCCGTAAATGTTAATTTAGCTAATCAATTTAAATTCTGCCTTTTAATTACTTTGTCAACCCCGTATTCCTCATTTAAAAACTAAAACTCGTTAATTTTCAATTCAGAATTTGGTTTGATGTTGTCTGAAAAAGATGTAGTCTTTTAACGTAGTTTTAGCGGAGAGCGGCCCGCCGGCCGTTCGAATGTCGTGCCGCTTTTTTTTGGCCGAATGAGTTTGATATTTTATTTAAGTGGATGTTTTTTTTTTTTTTTTCTCAAAGTTTAATGCTTTAAAGTTGTGCTGCTCTCGTTAAAATAAATCCCATGGATTTATTCCATGTTGGCTGCTATTGTTCTTCTTAAAAGATTAGTTCTTCTATTTTAAAATGGTGACCAGAAGCAAGTATTTTCTTAACCTTCTACTGCTACTAACGACCGAAATAAAGAATATTATTTGTTTTCATCAAATTGCCTCTTCATTGTCTACATTTCAAGTAAGACGTTTCCAGTTTTATTATTTCTTTAACAATCAATAGTAATTTATTAAAAGACCTTCGCAATTTGTTCTAAACCACTTAAACGATTCACATTAATTACCGCCACATTGTAAATGTGCAAGATATTGTGATCAGTATTCCAGAAACCTACAGTTTCACAAGAAAATAGCAGACTTCAGCAATACATAAATCTTTTGGTGTATCACTTTCCAATTTTAATGTTCATTGGCAAATGTTCTTCGTTAATATATTTTATAAAATTTACTTATGGTCCATAGAGCCCATTGTATTGGGTACAATGGTCCACTCTCTCACTTTAAAAATATATATATACTTAAAAAAAAAAAAAACACTTTTAAAAAATATATATTAAAAAAAAGTACAGATAATTATTGGTTTTGAGTAGAGATCGACCGAAAATTCGGTTTCATTTTCGGCACAAAATCTAAGTTTTGCCGAACATTCGTTTTCGAAGAAAAAGCTGCCTAAAATTCAGTCGGACAGAAACTATCTGTATTCAAAAATTTTGTTCATTCTTTCAGAAATTTTCAAGATTATTCATTGATTTGAGCTGTGTCGGTTTGAATGAGACACTATTTATTGCTATGAACTTCACTGTTTATAATTGTCAGTCATCACCATCGACTCAAGATGTGAGTGCAAATAATAAAATAAGTAATGCGTATATGATTAAACTTTGAAGACACTTTTCGTGTGCACATTAAAACCTGCAGACTTAACTGTAATAGAAAATTATTAGTTTGAAACCGCAGAAGGGTTTCGAATACTCTTTGAGAAAGTTCTGGCATAATAGATGATCAAATACAAAAATCACTATAAAAGATAATTCGAGGTATGTATTCCTAAAACATTTTTTAATGAGATGAAATTTGTATAATTAGAAAATCATTCTGTGTTGTTGATGAATTAATTTCATTTTATTTTATATGAAACTAAAAAGTTTTGGTAGGAGGCACAGAGCCAACTTGGGCAACATGTATAATTAATGAATAATTATGTATATTTAATAAACATGTATAATTAACAAATAATTATGTATATTTAATTAATACAGTAAAACCCCAGTTACCCGAAAAGCATGGGACCAAAGCATTTTTGGTTAATCTGGGTTCCATAGGAATTTTCGGATAACCGGGGTACCAGAAGAATTTTCGAATAACCGGGAAGCTTATGGTGAAAACTTGTTTGATGAAAAGCTGTGATCGATATGTTGAAGTACAAGAAGATACAACAGCATCAGATGTGTTGTTATTTAAAAGGTGGCGTGATAAAACAAGCATTGAAACGATGCAAAGTTGAAAAACAAAAGAAAATCCCAACATATTTTGCAAAAAAATGAAGTGTTGTACATGTCTTTTTATTAGAATAAAGTGCCCGAAATTATGCAATGGATCAAATAAGTAAGTTGACTTTGTTTATTATTTTCATAAAGAACATGCTTTTTTAAGACAATTTCTACCAGCGTCCAATAATAACTTTCAAAGTTTTGATTTTTACTTATTTTCCTTGTAATTTTTAAACATAAGTATTATAACAACTCTTCAATGTATTAAAAATGATTCGGAATTGTTTTGATCTAAAACTTACAAATAAAATAGTAATAATAAATCAAAATACGTTAAAAGGTGTCATTTGACATTGGTCAAAATAGTCTTGACAATAAAATTTTTCACATTTAAAAAAGACTTTGAGGAATTTTAAGGTCTTTCGGTTAAGCCGATTTTCAGATAACCGGGATCCTACTGTAATTATGGATATTTATGTATGTATTAATTACTTAAAATTTGTTTTGGATATTTTCGTTTTTGTTTTCGGCCAAACATAAGAAAATTACTGAAATTCAGTTTTGGTGTGTGTTTCAGTCTTAAAAACCTCTTTTTTGGTCGATCTTTAATTTTGAGTGAGTGTCACTTAAACCTTAATATATAGAGAATATGCATACCTTTTTTCTAACACACACACATAAAAAAACAGCAACAACAAAAAACAGTTCTTTGAGAGTAAACAGCTAAAATTTACAAAAGAAGTCCATTGTAACCCAATCTCCCTATATTCAGCTTTATTTTTTCCTTTAAGACTTTTTCATGTTTCGCTGAATACCAGATTTGCCAAGTCTTTTTATTTACACAGGAGAAATCTTCAATTGCAACCAGTGTTCTCGCTGGATTTGGACCAACATTTGCGATTTGGCAAATAAGAAATAAAAAAACAGTACCCAAATGAAAAAAAAAAATGTTAGCAAAAAAGATTCGACGTGAAACAATGAAAAATCTATCTTAAATCCCTTATTGTATCTCTTTCTTTCAATATGTTCTAAAACAACCTAATTTTTTGTAATTGCTTATAAAATAGAAATTTGACTATCCGTTACAGAAACTACTAAAAATAACTACATTCTAAATGTCTCCTAAATGTGTAAATGTTTCAGATATTCTTTTAGCAGTCTAAATAAAAATTCAAAACAGCGACAATCTTTGATTTAGGCTAATGTCAGAGGGACGTCTTTTTGCACACTTTTTTACTTACGTATTATCCCTATTTACTTATGTATTACGTATAATGCCACTAGCATTGTGTAGGGCCTTAGAGCAACGGCCTTACCGTTCTGAAAATATAGTACACTAAAAATTTGCTATGAGATTTCGACTCTAACAGATAGAAAAGATTGACCAGCCAATGATACTTTGCACACAACTAATAAATAGTACGGTAAATGGCTAATTTCAAAGCCATATTCTAGCAAAACTTTTCTATACCTGGCACTTGATGCAAGTAATTTTTTTTCGTGTTTTTACTGGCCCGGTGCATAGTTAGCGATCAATTGACAATAGGGCGACCTAGCATATACTACTTTCTGTATCTTTGGCTGTTGCTAGACTGAAGTGGTGTTGACTCAGTATCTCTTTAAATAGAGTAATGTAAATGGTATGGTACGATACGGTAACACAGATAAAAATCTGGACTGTACTGGCACATGCTTAAAAAGAGCAGAAATTGAGCACTCGCAATTTGGCAAATCTGATTGCTCGTTTACTCACCAGATGAAGCATTTTTTTAAAATTTGGCGTGATGGCGATTGGCAGCGAGAACCCTGATTGCAACCAAATACAAGTTAAAAATAAACTTGTGCTATGCATACTTACTTACAAAAAATAATTTTTTACTGAAAATAACAATAGTAATATCCTGATTATTGAATTTCGGAGTTTGGCAAGTTTGGAACAATGATTTTTTGCCTAATACTGAATATTTAATCAAAAATTTTAATTTTACAATCACTATTTGGCTGAAAAATTTTCTTTTAATGGAAATAATTTTTTTCCAAATCTTATTCAAAAATACTAAATTTTCATTTACTGCATGTAGAAAAATATGAAAATCTCATCAGAAAATAAATAAAATATATTTTTTAAATATAAACATTAAGATATGCATCTACAAAAATAATCGTAGTTAATAAACTGGATTTCCTTGCCAGCTATGAGATAACTCGTTATTGATCTCCTTATTTAAATCACTAATTACGAGTACTGCCATTGAAAATATATGCTATGTTTAGGTGTTAGGCCCACAGGACAAGACAAAATAGTACACTTGGTGTACTGAAATGGAAAAACCTTGTTTCAATAACTAAATGTTTAGAACACAAAAACATATCTATTCACAATATTTTTTGAATAATTCAACAAATAAAAGTTTTTTTTTAATATTATGTTAAAATTTCAATAGGTATATGGAAACAAAATTCTGTATGATAAGTTTAAAATAATTATTTAAGTAATAAAACAACACAAAATAAATAAAATTTAAATGCATAAAAATGCAGATATGATCTGGCAGATACATCATCTTCAGATGAAAGTTTTTATTCAACTAATTGCCTCTTAAGGAATATATAGAAAATTAAGGAATTAAAGAAAAGATTAAATATATTATTATTTGTTAAGAAATTATTTCTAATCATTAATATTCAATATTAATCTTACCAAATAACTGGCTTTCCTTTGAGCTTTATTCTGAGCTTTGTCAGAGGATCATGAGTCTTTATAACAAACTTTTCCAACTTGTCTAGAAAGAAGAAAGAAAAATACTTAAGCAAAACTTGATTATCATAAAATTGTACATAAAATAATAGAATAAAATAAATATATTTCTTGACAGTATCCCTGAGATTAAGATCAGCAAAGGATGAAAATCATGTTTCTCATGCTAATCTATATGCAAAGTATCACTTTGATATGTAAATTACTTTCCATACAAAGAGCTAATTTTTTTACTATGTTAATGAAATTTATATATAACTTTTAAATGTTAATAATTTAATTTTAATCGTTAAATGTTAATAATTTTTTTTATAGCAGTGTTTAATATGAACATATATAATTTTTAGCTTTTCATTGTTATTCAACTGCCACATGAAATAAACTAGAGAGCCGTGTAGTGATGTTACGTAAAAATGTGATTTTAAGCAATTCATTGAAATATGATGTTATACAATTACTCCTTAAATAAATTCTGAAATCAAAATCTCTAATCTTGATTTTGTCACAAGCAGCCACTTAGTACTATAATATGTCTTCATAACATTCTCTTATTAAGTATGGCTTGGCATAAATTTAATTCCATTACTGAAATCTAGTTTAAGTGGTTATGTCTTAAATATACATTCATACTCGTTTATTGCAAATATGTTTAAAACATGGACATGGTTAAAACAAGGAAGTTGCACTTTAAGAATGGTTCATTATTTAAATTGCATTAAGATATCACACTTTTATGAACTGTAAAAGCATGACCATGACTAATATGAGCAAAACATCTGTACATCTTAATGTGTCTTATCAAACACTGTTTTCTCTTAGATATAATATTACAGTAGAAGACCACTAATCCACACACCTTGGTTCCAAATGTTTTGTGGATTTGCAGATTACAGATCATGTGTATTTAATACTTGTTTATGCTTTTTTATGCATATTTTGGACAAATTTAGATTGTTAATGTTTAATATAAAGAAATTATACATTTTAACACATGAATTAAATGAAAATTATTTATTTATTTATTTTTCATGTTCTCCAAACATATCATCAATAGTTGTTTGTATTAAAACATGTAGTTTATGTTTCTGCATTGTTGTATCTTGCAGTCTTCTGTAAAATAAATAGCCATAATTGGCTGCTAAACTGTAAAATTTTGTTTTTAGAAATTTAAGTATGCTTTATAAATTATTGTAAATACTTTAAAAGTAAATTTTTAAAAATAATTTTTTTTTTTGTTTACCATATAAATGATTAAATAAGTTAAATATTTTTATGCACATTATCATTTTAAATTAAAAAAAAAAAAAAGTTTAATTGATATATGATACATATGTATCATATATAAGATTAAAGCTGGAGGCAAAACTAAAAAATTGCCACCATTGAGAAATTATTTTCTAAGAACTTACATTCATTTGTGCAGTAATGATTACAGGCAGTAACAATTACAGGTTTGCAGATTAGTGGTACTCTACTGTATTAGATTTCGACTCTCTGTCAAAAAGTAGTCATTTACCAGACAGAAGATCTTCAATGAGAAACCCAGAGAAGAAAATGCAGAGTAATGTCGTGGAGTTTTGAAAGAAAGAAAGGTAAAGACCTTTCAAATGCCATTCCTTTATAAGATTTACAACTGAACCTCGGAAAGGAAGGAGCATAATAGAAAACCTTTATTTGTGTTTAACTCTAGACCATTTTAACCTTTTTGACTCTGCAACTTCCATTTGAAAAATATTTACTTGGATGCTATAACACATCATTTTAAGCATGTAAAATAATAATAATAATAATAATAGAACATAAAACTCAGCTGCACATTTCTCATACATATTGTCAAGTACAAATTGTAAAGTACTTGAAATTACTTTTGTAAACAATTTATTTTTGGATGTCTACAGCCTTTTTAATTTTACAAAATTTACCAAGTTTATTTTAGCAATAACCATGCCAAATACTCAAATGATAAATACAACTTTGGCTTGAAAAATTAACTCAATATCCTCGCCTGTTGAGAATTCTATGAACAATTTGTATTAATTACTGCAATGAATAAAATAGGCTTTTAACCCCTTGAGGAGCAAGCAGTTACTTTTGTGAAATGCTGAATTCCCACCGGAACCTTTGAAAAATTGTATTTCAAAATAAGTAAAAGCAATTTTACGGCTTTTTTCCACCAAAGTTAGAAAAGTAAAATTTAATAAAATTTTTCTGGTGTAAAACTTCATTAATCATAGGTGGTATATAATACATACCGGTGCCCCTCAAGGGGTTAATGCTGTATAAAGAACATTGATTTTTGGGTATGTTGCAGATATGCAATGCGGTGATACAAAAGGTTAACCAGCCTTTTCATGCCTCTAAAATGAAATAGACATATGAAATCAACATCTCAAAAATTGCAATATTAGCTGAGTTTTTCTGGAAAGCTTTATGATATTAAGATATTTAGCATTGAGATAATTAAAGTACGTAGCGGTACTAACTAGTTTATTGTGTGTGTATTTTTTTTTTTTTTTTTTTTTTAAGATTTTTAACAATTTTGTGGACAGTATGAGTAATGATTAATACAAGGATTTTATTTATTTATTTATTTTTTTTTTGTTTCTCATATTATCTGAGTTTGACTGTATTGAACTTATGGTGTGTTACTTGAAAGTTTACTGTGGGGCATAAAAAAGGCAAAATCAGATAAATGCTATTGTTTTTAGGTGCGTTCGTAATTATATAAATACGTAGCACCTATAGTCGTTGTTCGGTCTGTCTGTTTGTCTGTCTATCTGCATATAACAGAGCAAAAACAACCCAACTGAATGATCTGAAATTTTAAATATATAATTGTTGCAAAATTTTTTCGTGTCATTTAGAATTTTATGAAAATTGGATGTATAGTTTAATGACAGGGACAGTCAAAAGTTTTCCGTTACATTACTGCCAATTGGAAAAAATTATTTCAAGTGCATTTTAATGATGTTACAGCCTTTCAAACATAATGAAATTGATATGCTCTTATGAAGTGCACTAAATTATATATTCATTACAATATGCGGTGCAAAAAATATTTATAAAACTAGTTATAGTATGAAACACCTCCTTTGCCACGTTTGACGTGCAATTTTTATTTGTTTCAGATATTTTTTGTTTCATTTTTTTTGCTGAATTTAAATGTTTTCCTTAACATTCAGTAAATATACCAATTTTTTTTTTTCAAAATTTGTAAATATTTTAAATGTAACTGTTTAAAAAATGTATATAAATTTTAAAATTCTTTTCTTGATAACATAACAACTTGCATGTATATTTATTTGACTTTGAATTCAAGAAGAGATAAAGAGTAGTTTTGCAATCTTTTATCTTAATTTTGGTCATGTAAAGATGGTTTGTAAGATGTAAAGATGTTTTATTCACTTACTCTTAGGCTTGAATTATAATAATTAAGTACACAGATGTGTTTGCAACAATAAACATTTTAATATTTTAAAACTAAATTAAAATTTATTAATACAATCATTTCAAGGAATTTTTCTGTTAGCCAGGCGGCACAGGTGATAAATCACCAAATAGTCTTTATGGGTACAATAAAAATGTATTATATAGGTACTAAACTTAGGCTTGCTAAAATATGCTAACTAGTTGTGAAACTGTAATACAGGATTGTTTTAAACATTAACAGTTGAAATAAAAAAATAAAGAGTGCAATAATAACAAAAAAATTCACTTTTATCAATTATATGTTGAGAAAGCAATTTAGAAATCTTGAATAGATTTTTAAATAATGCCCCCCCCCCTTTTTTTTTCTTTCCTGTTGACATTTCTTAAAAAAGAAAAATTGCAATTATAAAACAAAATTAACTGTTTTGAACTTTCTACAAAGTGTCAATTAAAGCAGTATATTTTCCATAATTGGGACCTGCACCAAATAAACCTATTGTTATAAAAAAAATTGTGAAGAAACATTAAATTATGTGAGATTTTTAAGAAAAACATTGGATGCTTATGGTTTAAAAAAATACTATTTTTATATTTACTTAATAATCATTACAACATTTGTTTATGAATTTTTTTTTTTTTTTTTTTTTTTTTAAACAATTTCTTTAGAATTCACTTAAAAAATTTCAATGTTGCACAAAAAATTGAAACTTACTAATTGTATCTTGTAACCAGGGATAATATACCTTCCAAACTTCATTTAAAGAGTTGGAGTCCAAGTACACAGCACCAGCAACGGATTTGAATATTTCAGACATACATCGAGGTGCATGAATCTTGTTTATTGACTCACTGTATCCATATTTCTAAAAAAAGGTTTATATTATTGAGACAAATTAAGTATACTGGTATATTCAGGTGTAAATTAATGAACATTTAAAATTAGATTATCGTAAACGGAATAAAAAAAATCAAATCGTTTTTAAAAAAATGTTCAGCAGAAAGAAAGAGAAGCTCCTGTATGCCCTCTATTTCTTAAATAAAGCTATAGCATATGCCTAACCATGAAAACTCATGATTGTAGCGTATATACCTGCTTACAGGGTTCATAAATATCATGATATTTTCGAAAATATCTGATATTTTGACATAATCTGATATTTTCAGAATAGTAAATTTGCAACTAACTGCTGACAAATTCAAGCGTAACATAAATTAGAAATTATAACATATTGCACTTAACATGAAAACTTAAACTAGTATTCTAAAAATGCATTTCTCTTTTTATTTTTATATTTAAATTCACTTGGAGCAAAACTGAAGATCAACTAATTGAAAACAAATACAATTTGCTTTATACACACGCATAAAAAAGCAAACTATAAAATTCAGTATCAAGAAATCTATAACAAAATTTTAAATACAAAATAGTTTTTTTTTTTAAATTGAAGAATTTTAACATAAATGTAAGCTTGTCTTATTTTTTATTCATTAACATGTTGTACATTATCTTTCAATGGCTGTTTTGAACTAATTGTTTCAAATAATTGTTAAGTCTACATTTAAAAATAAAAGCATCAAACATGAAGCTTGTAAATGATATTTGCTCTCTTTGTTGACTACAAAAGTCACTGCCAGTGTAGCCAGTGTCTACAGAACTACCAGTTCTGTAGACAGAATTTCCTTATCTACAGAATAACACAGTCAGTAACAGTTGAAAATTTTATTTACACTTGTTTTGACCATATTTTGAAAATGAATAATCAAATATACAAATAATAACCAATAATATACAAATATATCAACCATCTTTATATTTTGAAAATAAATATCAAGTATATGAAAATATCAAAAATCTTGATATTTTAAAAATAAATATCCAATATATATCAAGATGTATAAAAAAGTGGTTTGGGCAAGACTATCTTTTAGTCTTGATAGTTTTAAATTTATTTTAGTTATTCAAATTAAATCAAGATAATTAATTATTATGCATTTTTTTATACAACTATTTTAACTGCTTAAAAGCAGACCTTTATATTTCTATAATGAATGAAATTATTAGTTTAAATTAAATAATTTTAATATAAAAACTGTAGAACTTACATTGAAATTTTGAAATTCCATGCTGGATTTGAAGGATTGTATAGTCTTCTTTATGACTTGCCTTCCACTAAGATTCAAATTTCTATGCAAATTGAATTTTATTCCTAAACACGAAAATGTAAAGGAATTGATGATTTTTCCTCTGATAACTGTTAATTCACCTGGTGAACAAAGTTTCCATTTATTGAAAATATGTCGGGTTATTAGATAATATAGTACTGATTCTCCTATAAACACCAATTTATCAAATGGTGCAACTTTATTTGCTGAATGCTTCTGAATATTAAAAGAATTTTGTAAGATTTTTTTGTTTTTGAATTTAAAATTGATGCTTCTTTCAAATTCTACATATTTATTCTGTAGATTCTTTATCTGTGGGGATTCAGTTGATTTTTTTTGTCCTGGTATGCTGGCCAATGGTTTGCTGACCAATCCTAACCAGCATGAAATTTTAGTTGCTGGTCCATACCCTTTGGCTAGCAGAAAAGCCCCAATTAGTGCTTCAATAACATCCGCTACTGCCTTGTCCTTGATTCTTGTGAAGCTTCTTTTTCCGATGTTGAAGCAAGGTGGACACCAGAAGTGTTGCTGAAATTGCCGAGAATGAATATATGAGCTGATTTGTTTGGTTTCTGCCAATTTAAATAAGAAGCTATTTTTTACAATATCAGTCCGTCTGATAGTTAATTGGGTTTTGCTTTCTTTGGGATGTTTGAAGTAGCATTCTGCTGTAGCTAAATGTTGCAGAAATGCATCACCTATAAACTCCATCCTTTCAAGATTTAAATCTTCTTCAGGCATTTGGAGTGTTATTGCCTGAAGAAGGATGAAAGGATGGATATCTTGCTTTGTTTCTTCGTAAAAACTGATGATTTCACTGTTAATAAGCTGTTTAATGTCACACGCAGGCTCTTCTGTTTTTGCCACAACAGTGGGAAATACATTAAATTTTTTTTCTAAATTATTATTTGCTCCAAAATGGCATGGTTTGTATTCGTTGGTGCTACTAATATTTGAAAACGGTGTTT
>CAWVRF010001252.1:0-44000 GCA_963932465.1 Maratus speciosus | reverse complement strand
CTCTGTTTTAGAAATACATTAGTTCTTTCGATATGGCGAGTTTGATATAGCTCAAATCTTTACACCCCCCCCCCCCTTTTAAAAGAATATTTTGGCCGCAGGACGAAATATTCTAGAAGAGAGAAAGACTCAAAATTTATATGAATGGCTCACATGCAAAAAAGAAGAAAAGGAAAAAAAATCTTTATTTGCCTGTCTGCCCCTCTAAAATATAAATATATTCATTATACACTCTGTATAATATTTTACACTTTATTCTATTTCAAAACACTTCACATTGTATTATATTGTCAAACATTAAAAGGAATGATAACATACTATATACAATTTTCTTTTTTTTCCCAAGATTACTCTGCCCTACTCAAAAAATTTACTTGGACAATGTCCTTCCCTGGCCTTTGTACTCTGGCATATTGGTCAGGTTGCAAAATATGTGCCCTTTTGAGTGGTTTACGAGTCATTTTGTTTTTGCTTTTCCTACATGAATGCGCACTGCTATCCGATTCTATTAAACTCTTTTTATCAGTGCACCTCTTTAATTTTTTTATGGCAACTATTCTCGTAGTCCCATCTTTTCCCGTATTCTTTTGTTTATTTGTCGAATGCCTTACGGAATGCCTCTCTGAATTTTGCCGATCCTCTCGCCTTTCACTGATTTCTTTTTGATCAATTTCCTTGTTTTTATCTAAGTCTTTCCTGTTTTCTGTTTCCCCTTTTAGATTTTGGCAATGTATTTATCTCCGTTATTTTAACTACGTTTGGCTTTCTCGGATTTTTGTTTATTTTTACCCTGATTTTGGCTTCTAAATCTATGTTTGTGCTTTTTTGTCCCGTTTTCCTGTTGCCACTTTCTTTCCATTTTCGTCTTTTCAATCTATTCGTGGAATTATGAGTGTTAAACTTCCCTCCTTGACCAGCAATTTTCCAGACCATTAAGGCCTTTAATCCTTTATTTCTTTTCATTTTCGTATTATTTTTCCTAGCACGTTTCGCTTCATTTGCTTTCGCCTGTTTTTTATTTTTGGGGATCTCTATAAGTTCGTCCACCCTTGCTATTTTTCCTTTCCCTTTCTTAATGTCCTCCCAACTAACAGTTTCATTTTGTTGACCGTTTGTTCCTAAATCTAGTATTTGTTTCCCGGGTTTAAAATCTTTTTCTACTGTTTCCTGTAATACGCATTTCCTTTTATTTTTAAGTGAGTTTTCACTCTTCATTCTAACTTTTTTACAGATGTTATGCGACTTACTCATTTTAATCCCTTCTATCCGGGATGAATCTCTGAACAGCTTTTCTTGTCCAGCACTTTGCCTATTTTGTATGATTTTTACAGGTATTTTTGACTTCTTGTCTTCGCGAGTTATGTGCGTGTCTAAGTTTCTTATAATCCGTAAGTTTTTGACCTCACCTGACAGCTGTTTCTCTTGTGGTTTCTTTTGGTTTTCTGACCCGTAGACTTTTCCTATTTTCCGTTTTCGAACGCTGTCTTTTATTTTCCTCTCTTTCTCAAAGTTTGACGAATTCGTCGCTATTCTGTTTTTCGGATTATCGTTATAATCCTTTTCCGTAACGTCTGTTTGTTTTTTCAAATCCCCATCGCTGGAAAGTTTTCTGACCTGGAAATCGATTCCTCACGCGACTTAACTATGTTTTGTGCATTTTTATAATCCGTCTTACTTTTTTTCCTTAAGCTACAAGTTTCATTTTCAAACGGTATTTTGTCATTCTCATTCGACTCCTGTACGAGCGGTGGTAAAGAAATCGGTTCCTCCCCTTCGCTCACGTCCGACTCATCGTCTGCCGTGCCGTTTTCCAGACTAATCTCTCGTGATTGACTCACCCCTTGAATGCACGTCTGAAAGCTTTGACTACTATTGGTTTCGTTTTTTCTGGCCGGCTGTTTAGTTTTTTATGCTCATTTGAATTGATTAATTCTTGTGCTCTGTTTCCATGGATGTAATAATCCAAATCTGACTCGTGGTCCGTGATAAGTGCTTTAGTTGTTAGCACCCTTTTATCTGCTAATTCTAAATTTATTTCCGCTACTGGAAGCTGTTTAAGGTCCCTGATTAGGGGTTGTCATACCCACTTGATTTCTCCGTTTAATTGCCCTTTATTAACGAATTTTCTTGAGCATAAATCATCCATGGTTCCCGTAACGCGTAACATTGTAATTTCTACTCCATTTATCTTTCCCTTACTTAAATATGGTTCGAAACCTTTATCTAATTTCGTACTACACCTAATATGATGTACCGTGCTTATTTCTTTCTCCGATTTTTTTTAATCTGGACAATCTCGTATCCTATGTTTGGACTTCCGCATTGAAAGCAAGTACTTGTTTTGTTTTTTCGAAAACTTTTTGCCTTTCCCTATCATCATTTTTTCCCCGCCAATTAGATTTATTATCGGGATTTTTCCTCTGGTCCCTTTCTCTGTAGCTTGGACGATCGGTCCGTTTTTCGCTGTCGTTTTCCGCATATCTGGGTCTCTCGAATCTTTTTTCCACGGGGGGGTCTCGCGTACCCTTTACAGGTCGTTGTGCCCTTTATTGTTTCGTACCCGTCCAGAATTTTTGCGAGCTTGTCTGGTTTTTTATACTCTGCCCACGAATCGATAAAATGATTTTTAGTTTCGGTCGGCACTCTTCGTTTAATTTGTTCCGTAATGAGCAAGTCTTTCAGCACCTCTAAACTTTTGATACCCAAACCATCTAACCACCCGTCTTGAAAACTATTTAATTCGAAGATTAGGTCTTTCCATGGGGTGTTTGTATTTTTTTGATGCCTCATTAATTTTAAACGATTGGCCTCTGCTGTTAACCTATATCGTTCTAAGAGAATTTTTTTCACGTGAGAAAAATTGTCGACACTGCCAGACGGTTCTTGTAATATAATTCTGCTATTTCTATGGGCAATAAAGCTAAAAGATGAGTTACTAGGTCATCTGACTCGATTCCCGACCTTTTTGCCTGTCTCTCAAATAAATTAAAAAAAAAGAGTTATGTCTGATTTTTCTGGATCGAAAGTATGCATAATAGATTTTATGTTTAATTTTGGGCCTCTATCAGAACGATTACTCGCACTGGAACTGCTTCTCCCTGTGCCTTGCGTTAATCTTAATTCTTCTAGCTTGAATTCCCTTTCTTTCTGTCTGTCTGCGCTGTCTAATTTAGCTTTTTCTAATTCTAACTGTTCCTTTTCCCGTTCCCTTTCCTCCTTTTCGCGTTCCCTTTCCGCCTTTTCGCGGTCTTTTTCCGCTTTTTCGCGGTCTTTTTCCCTAGCTAAATAGTCCTCTCTATCTTGTACACTATACCTGGCTTGCGTTAGCGCAAAGTCTTCCTCGTAACTATCTGACTGCTCAATTTGTTGGATGATTATTTGTATTGTATCCCCTTCCTCAAGTTCTACACCCAATTCTGCTGCTAAGTTCTGTAGATCAACCTTTCTGCAATGTTTTAACGCGGTCACCCTTATCATAATGAAACCTTATTTTTAACACAATTTCAATAAATTATACCAATAATTTCCTCGGAGAATTTAAATCTGTCAACTGACACTATAAAATAATTTCATCCTTATCCAAAATATAGCTTCTTACTGTAAATGCTTACATAAACAATTTTTTAAATACAAATAGAGCATATAAAGTATAAATTTAAAATATCTGTGAAATTATTTGGATACCTTCCCCTTTTGTTAAAAATAACCAATGTGCAAGATAAATTTTTCTGTTTTAAAGTCCCTATACACACAGGATAAAACACAATATATAGTAAAATCTTATAGAAATTGCACACATATATTTCGAATAAACTTTTCAAATTTTTCAAATATGAGCACTTCTTTGCAAACCATGACCAATGTAATCAGTGTTCTGACCATAAATTTCTAGAAAATATCTTTATTCAGTAGTTTAACTAACATAAATTAATTTTCCTCACAATTTACACGTAATATTACACTACTTGCATCTCTAATTTAAAAAACTCTTCCCCTGAGCCCCCTTTTTTTCGGCTCGCTACTGCAATCTCCCCTGAAAATTTTCTCCGCTTCCTTTCTTAGAAACAAAATTTTCCTTTGTATTCGTTTCGAATACAAAAAAGATTTTAATCTGCTCCCTAGCTTGAGCTATCTTAAATGCCTATGAATTTGCCTCTGCTTTACTTGGCTTGATGCCCTTATCTTAATGTTTACTTTACAAATTACAACAATTTTACTATCTCACAATTTTAGATCCCGAATTTAAAACATTTAAATTCTACTAAAAATAAAAAGAGAGCCATTCAAAAAAATAATGAGCCTACCTTCTCTGTTGTGTTGAGGTCCCGTCACAGTTGCTTTAGCCAGTGTCCTGCTGTTGAAGGATCAGTCACTCTCTTCACGTCAGGGTCAGGCCTTTCCAAGGGAGTCTGTCGGTTGTCGGCTCTCTCCGTTTGGCTTTAAGTGGATCTCCTGCATGTCCCTTTGCTTTCTCCTGGGTCGCTGAACTGTTGATTCCTTCGCTCTGTTGCGGCTATGACGTTGTCCTGCTGCTTGATTCTCAGCTCTCTTTTGTTTTTAATCATGGTCTGCTAACAATCTCATCTGTACTATTTTTTGCATAATAGTTCATTTCGTTGGCTGCCATCAGTTCTGCCGTGTCCTAAGAAGGCGGTAGCGATGGTCGAGGGCTTTTACTTCGAAGGCATAACGACTAATATTCTCTTAGAATATGACAACATGATTTTTATTTTTATAACAAAATAAAAGATACTCTTAAGTAAATATAAGTAGATATGTACACAACAATGTAATTTTGATGAACAAAAAGTTTATGCATTAATAGAAATAGTGTTCATGAGAAGGTGGAAGCTCGTCGATTAAGTCCACAAGGCAATGCACTATTCTATCGGCAGACCCTTGTCTTATTTTAGAGATTAAGATCTCTACACCGCGACGGCACCCGGTGCTCTGTCGCCGCTGATCCCACGTATGAGTCCCAGGTCCTAGGAATTCTAAACCTCGGCCCTTTCCGGCCTTCAATTTTTCTCCGGAGAGAACTTTCTCCTCTCAAAAGTCGCTCTTCCAACTCTAGACAAATCTAATCTCCTCTTCATCCTCCTCTCGTATATATATCTCAATTATCTCCCTCTAAAAACAATAGTGAGTTTCTCAGCCACTAACTGTCCGTTCTTTTCAAGAACCTCCCAGGGACCTAGGGACCTTTTCCGCTATCCGCTGAATGGACACCTAAAGAACCTCCTCTTTTTTGCACACGGACTCTTTAATCATCTGTTCATGTGAGAATGTCTGTTAGTTATTTTCCCACGCTAAAGATCACAAGAGTTGCGGCTGTTCCTTTGCATTAGCAAACTGTCACCGATTGTCAAATGTCCAAGATCGATTGTGAGTGAGTAGTTTACTTCATCTTACCGTTCGGCTCAGCGGACTTTACCATATTTTTACTCTGTTTTAGAGATACATTAGTTCTTTCTATATGGCGAGTTTGATATAGCTCAAATCTTTACAGCATTTTAAGACCGAGAGAGCCCTCTTCTTGATCAAGGCATTTTAAGCGTCACTCAAGAGAAAAGAAGAATAGGAGAAAAAAAATCTCTTATTGACCGAAGTAGGAATTGACTTAAATTTTTTTAAATTATATTACTTGTTTATATTACTTACCTATTTTTTTTTACTTACTTGTATTGATAACTTTTAAGTTGTGTTTAATGGTTAGTTCCTACCTATAAACACTGTTTTGATCAGGTCTATAGATGTCTATGATGGCTAGAGTTGCAGTAAAGCTAGAGATCCTACCTACACAACTTCCAGGTTGTATAATATTTTAACTCAGCTTCTGACTGTAAAATAGTCAATGAAACATCGTCTTCATTTTGAAAGACATATCCAAAGATATGCCACTCAATAGGGTGCGTAATTTTTTTTCGTCTCTACCGCCATTTTGTATTTTATGGCCACCATTTTTGAATTTATAGAAACAAAACCTAACCTATAATCATCGGGCCGTTAAGACGAATTTATAGAGATCTTATTCAGTAAAATCCATCCAGCCGTTGGGATGTTTCGAGAGTATAAAAAATCCACATACCCAGATATGCGTGAAACACATAACCTTTCTTTTCAGTCGGGTAAAAAATGATCATTAACCCTCTCGGCACTGAATTTTTTTCCAATTTTAGGAAAAATTACATTTACGCGAACAAAATTAAGAGTAGCTATCGAAATCACAGAAGTTATAGTTTACTGAAATTTAACGAATGTGTTCTTGACAGAAACCTGACGAATGTAGTTATGTTGCGTGTTTTTCATATAGAAATAGTCTAAGGAAGAATATTTTAAGACGTTTGGAAAATGTCGTATTACAACCAGATTAAACAAACATAAAAAATTAGTAGTATTTTTTATCTTTTATCACAAATTACTAATTCGGAAAATGAGTCCGTAATTTAAATTTAAAGAGTGAAACATATGTGTCGGAGTTTCCTCTTACTCCGCACAACTTTGAAGAAAATCCTTTGCTATTTATATGCTGCCACCACCGATATGATTACGTGATATTGGTCACGCACTGAGAGGATTGTTTAAATGCTTCCAACGCTTTCAATTAACTAAATTAACAGTTTATTTACACACTAGTTACACAACACAAAACACTATTTACACTTAAAACTCGGATGTAGGTGATCCGGTTCAACATTAAATTAAATACAGTAAATGCTGGATGTGTACTGTTAAAACTACGTTATATCACTCTCAATCTACACTCATTAAATTAGCGTTACCGGAGATTACTCTTAATCTCCCAACACATGGGCTCTAAGCTCGGCGAACTCCACTCAACCCTACGTTGTATCCAAGAGCTCTACACAGGTACTCACCTTGCGCTTTGCGCTCCATCCTTCAACGCACTTCCCCAGCCAAAGCGACTGCTTCTCGCAACCCCCTGCTTTTTCTGAACTCCTCCTCTTTCCCCAACATAAAACCGGGTTTTCCACTCTGACCCCAATGTCAGCTCTTTCCCTCTCTGGTGAAAACCTTGTCTACTTATCTCTGGCAGGTACCTGAATCCTGAATAGCAGGGCAAACCCCTTTCTATTATAACTACTTCCCTTCACCCATTCTGGCTACCTCACCAGCCCGGATTAAGTTTTAGATAAGAAATGAATGCTACTTTGCAATTCTCAGTACACAGACCATATAATATGAATACAATATAGGGGAGAGTAGCCTAATTTGGACCACTTCACTTATTTTCAGTTGTAATTCACTTAATTCTTGGAATATCAGCAAAATATCACTACACGGGGTCAATCAATTCATCTACTAACAAAATAGAATTTTAGATCATTTTCTTTTTGAAAATCTTAAATTTTATTTTGATTTGAAAAATTTGTCAAAAGTGGTCCAAATTCAGCATCTGGTCGCCTAAGTTGGACCACCAGTCTCCTAAATTGGACCAATAAAATCAGGTTGTTTTAATGACGAGGGAATGTAACTAATTTTATTAAAAGCAAAGTTTGCGGTTATTGGAACAATCAAACAAAATAACAGCAATGAAATATGACGAAATCAAATATCTCAAAATAAGAGTAATTGTTTTAATTCAAAATGTATTCAAAATATAAATCAAAGTTATCAGTAATTAAGAATAGAAATTATGAAACTAATTGCCAGTTACTTGAATATCATGTAAGGAGTGATGCAAAGATTACACATGACTTTTGTTTATTGATTTTTTTTTACAGTGCACATAACATGGAACCGTATTTGGCAATCTGAACACTGAATCATTTCTGCTGTTTTATTTTCTTACAAATTAGGCAAAACCATTCATCACTATCTAGATTTTTCTTTTTAGATTCTGAATTATTAGACTTTTTTTGCAACAGAAGTTTTCTTTACATTATGATTGTAGTTCTTCCCTTCCATCATTTCCTTGCTAATTGCAGTACGACTATTTTTTAAAACTTGATGTTCCAATTGCTTTTATGCTGTGAAAGCTTCTTTTTAGTCGATTTTTTGTGTTTTTTGTTTGTTTGTTTCAAGGTTTACTTTATATGGCGAAGATGTTAACACAACTGTTTTTTGGCTCCCTCTGTACTTTTATTTAACTAAATTTAGCAAAGACTATAACATTTCTAATGCTTTTTTGGCTTTTGGGGAGGATTTGTAGCTGCAGCCTTATTGCAGGTCAATTTCTTCACAATTTACTCTCTCCTTTTTGTTTCCTATATCTTTAACAGCATTTACTCTCACCTATTTGTTTTTTTATTCCAGACAGTTTGTCTGTGTCTTTTTCAACATTATATTATAAAAGAGTTAAAAAAATATTCTCTATTGAAAAATACGCTACGATTAATTATACGCAAACTTTATACATTCAAACAGTGTTGAATTCAGCCCCCTCCCCGGAAGGTTTGAGGTTTTATGCGTTTTAATGGCAAAAAAATGTAATTCCACCCTTTAGAACTGTAAAAAGTCTACCCTTCCTCACGGAATCGCAAATATCCTCCAGGAGAAAAACGTTTGAATTCAACTCTGTAAACCAAATACGTCATAGGAATAAAGAATTCAAAGAAAATAAATACAAATACATACAAGATAAAAGAAATTGAAAATAAAATTTAATGCATAAACATGTAAAAATATTTTTATGTTTATATAGGCCTAAACTGTATAAAAAAATTAATCCAGATATACCCCCCCCCCAAAAAAAAATAAATAAAAATAAAACTTGCATGGAGATAGTAATCCATTATAAAAAAATTAAAAAAATAGTGTACAAAGCGTACTGTGCTCGAAATTCATTACTTACTTTTCAAAATTTATGATCACATATCTGGTCCAATTTAAGAAACTTAATTTTGTCCAAGTGCGGCAACTGCGCCCTTTTTTAAAACAGATAATCTCAAGACTAAGAACAAAAACGAAATCAAACAAATCCGCGTGAAAAAAATTCGCAATAAACAGATGAATTTATATATGTATATGAAAACATAACAACTTACCTTAGTTTTAAAATATTCACTTACGTTTAGTAGGAAAAAAATAGATCAAAACAGCTAACTTTAGGTTTTTTTAAATTGTCTGAAAACAACACGTGGTAAGCGGTTGCTTCTTCTAATCATAAGTGACGTCATTCTGATGAGTAGGATTTCAGCGGTAGATGGCGTCTCTTCCTGTAATTAACGGCAGAATGGCAACGGTCCAATTAAAGCGGCAGTCCAAATTAGGCTACTCTCCCCTACAAGTAAAAAGAATAATGTATAACCCCAGTTCCAATAGGGGCTGGAATTAACAAAAATATTTTTTTTCTTTCAAATATTGCAATTCAAAGTAAGAGCCTCATATGAGGCTCAGGGTGACGAGAGGGTTAAGGCAGCTCTAAAGAATATAATTTTCTCCACTCAGCAAGGCGATACTTTCTAGAGATCTGCACGGACCGGCCTGTGGCCCGAAGCCCGGCCGATTTTCTTTCACGGCGCTCGGGCCGGGCCGAGCCTGGCCCTGAACTTATACTTTTATCTGAAGGCTCGGGCCAAGCCTAAGTTATTATTTCTGTACAGAGCCGGGAATAGTTTCATTCCTAAGTCTTCAAGGCCCATAATTTTCAGTCCTAGTTTTGACCCTGCCCGTATAAAAGTCATTGTCTCAGCGTGGCCTGGTCTATTCAAAGATCAGAAAAAAATTATTCCTGGCCCAAAAATTTTTGCAAAAAATGCATATATTTTTCAATCGCCCTTCTTCTACACTTAAACATTAAAATTTATTCTTTTTAAAGAATAACAGATTTCTACACTCTTTAAAATATAGCTAAAGTAAAATAAAGTAAAACGTGCAAAAAAGAATCTGCGTATGACGGAACCCTGTTTTAAACTGAAAAACGTGTTGATCCATGCAAAATTAATATTCTAATACGTAAGAAAATAATACATATCTCTTCTTTTAATAAAAGCTAAAAAAAACTTCATTCTTTTTTAAAAATATTCAGTATTTACCTTAAAAATTACTTCCTAACTAAATAAAAAAATTTCATACTATTTAGTATATGCAAAAATGTATAAATCATATACAGAGCTGCGCAAAATAATTCGGATACACTTCCGAATATACAGTGTTCAAAACAATTAGGGGAGCACATGGTTTTAACAAAATTACACAAATATTTACACCGATAAGTAAAATAAAATAAAACATCCATAATTTAAAGTGCTGTAGAAAACAGATAAAGAAAACTTCACATGTAAATTAAAGTTTATGACGTCAAAAACTATAAAAGGAGATAAGTGCAGAAATCGAGATTTTGCAGAAACGTCTGTTTCACTGCCTCAGAAAAGGTGGCTTGAAAATGTCACAACAACATGATTTACCGCAATCCATGACTTGGCATGTTATCGGGACAGTTGAATTTGAGGGAAACACAACGGAGTATAGTGGACGCTATTGGAGTCGCCAGAAGTGTCCATGAAAGGCTGTGGAATCGATTCCAAGACACATGGAATGGTAGTCATCGACAAGTGCAAGGTCGAAAATGTGCTAACACTGAAACTGATTACCGATATATCCTGTTAACAGCTCGTAGAGACGAAGCACACAATGCTACTCAGCTGCAAACACAGTTGTTCTTGGCCACAGGACGAAGGGTGTTCAGCCAAACAGTCCGAAATAGGCTTCATCAGGGTGGTCTCTATGCACGTAAGCTAATGGTCTGTATTCTGTTGACCTCAAGCCACTGTGTGGGCCAAATAAGTTGTGGAACTGAACATCGAGTTTGGAGGCAACGTTGTTCGAGTCAAATTATGTTTACAGACGAGTCCCAATTCTGTCTGGATTTGACATCTGATGTGTTTTGGCATGGAGAGAAAGAGGCGCTCAAAATAATACCACATTCGTTCGTGAAAGATTACATTACAGACGAGGTGGGTTGATGCTAATTGCTGGAATCAGCATAGGTGGACGTACGGGCCTGCATATCATTCGGAATGGCACTTTGACGATCCGAAGTTATACAGACGAGATACTGAGATCTCATGTCGTATTTTATGTTGCAGAAATTAGTGATTTCTTTTTTCCATGCATGATAATGCCAGACTTCATACAGTTCGTCTTGTGGAAAGCATGCTTGAAGCTAAAACAATACAGCGTATGGAATGACCAGCATGCTCTCCTGACCTAAATCCGATCGAGCATGTTTGGGACATACTCAGATGACGCATTGCTGCGAGACCGAGGCCTCCTTTTACTGTCCGGGACTTGGAGATTGCAATTCTTAAGCAGTGGAACAGTTTCCCCCAAAGTATTATGGATAACCTCATCGCATCCATGGAAAACAGGTGTGCAGCAGTATTAGCTGTTCAGGAGACCACACGCCATTTTAAAAATCTTGCATCATTTCTAAACAATACTTTTTTTTATGATTTACAGGAAAACAAATTGTTGCCCTAAACCATCTTTTCATGCTCTTTTCATCTTTTCAAAGAATAAAAGCTCCCTTACTATTTTTTGCGTCTTTTTTTCTGTATTACGCATTGATACACGTGTACTATCCATTTTATGCCCATACATGGCTGTCTTGCACTGTTCTCTTCACTTTTTTGCTTGCTCCCCTAATTTTTTTTGAGCAGTGTAGATGGTAATTGCTGAAATTGGATTGTTCAATTTTCAAATGTAATATGCGTTTCCCGAATTGTTTACATAATCTAATAAAGTCTAATTGTGTATTCCATCTTTCACCCTATTAAACGGTGAAGTTTTGTTACGGTATTCTGAATGTGTTGGAAAATGTTTCACATTCTATGCTTGACGCATGATTTTTCGACATACATTTAAATTGGGGAAACTTTGGTAATCTGAATGTTCTATAATTTAAAATAACAATGCTTATCAGTGAAAGAAAATAATACCTATTCTGTCCCTAAAAACAAATGTTCGGTGAATAGAGTATTCGTAAAAAAAATAATTCGTCTAATTTATACAATCCTGGAGAATAAAAGAAGTTATTTAATTCTTCATCGTTTTTAACGGCGTGGTGTTATTTGTGACGGCTGATTATCCGCACGAGGGATATAGGCTCGAGGGAGCGTGCCCTCCGTGGGGGTCTTTCTAAGGGAACCTAACCCGTATTTAAGCATGGAAATCGAAGGTTCAAAGAAAACCACGCAAAACTCCGAACAATTAAGCCGATAGCCGCGATTGGGTTCGAACCCAGCACCTCCCGTCTACCAGCTTTGAGAGAAGAACCTCTCGGCCACTAGTGGGGCCTCGTCTTTAAAGGTTTTAACCCTTTGAGGGGCAGACAGTTGCGTTTGTGTAATGCTGAATACCCACCGGAAATTTAGAAAAAATTCGTTTCAAAATAAGGAAAAGCAATTTTTCAACTCTTTTTTCCCAAAGTTATAAAAGTAAAATCTAATTAAAATTTTCTGGTGCAAATCTTAATAAAACTTAGGTGGGATATAATATAATATATCCCACCGCCCCCTAGGGGTTAAATTCTGAAGAGGAAGGAATTGTTTAGAAAGTATGCACTAGATGGCAGCACCAAATAAATTTCTGTAAAAATGCTATGAAGAAAATTCTGCTACATTGATAATAGACGTTTTGTCTATAATTTAATTAACCTGTTCACAGGATCACAGACACAAGCAATTGCGTCAATACCGTAACGGGCCTGTTGCGTTTTATCACTGCTCCCATGGTCTTAATTTAATCGTTTTTATTTTGCGCCTCGCGCAGACGATATTTTTTGTTGACAAACAGAATGTTTTTAAAAGAACTTTATGAACTGAACTGTAGCTACGAAATTATATGATGTAAGATTTATTATTGAAACGAAAGTATCTTCGCGAAAAGTTATGTGTTTTTTGTATTTGTGATGATAAAATAGATAGTGTTATGTCTACAGTTTTGTCTCTGCCATTACTCCTTAAACAGAATGAACTTTTATTCCGAAGAAATTTATATTAGCCTGTTATCTCCCGATAAGATGAACTTAGGTAAGCCTAATCCATTTGCATGATTAAATACAGTCGAACTTGGATAATTCGAACGTCTTTAATTCGAATTCGTGGATAATTCGAAGTTTTTTGTCAGTCCCTTGAAACTTGTATTCAGTTAATGCTAAAAAATCTTGGTTATTTTGAAGTCCAACTTCTTTAATTCGAAGTTTTTACAATTTCAAAAATGATAAAATCTAGTTTCAATACAGTTTATTTGAAAAGTGGCCGGGTTATTTTCAGCTATTGTGGAAATTTCGAAGTCCAACTTCTTTAATTTGAAGTTTTTACTCTTTCAAAAATGACAATCTAGTTTCATTGCAGTTATTTGAAAAATGGTCGCGTTATTTTCAGTTATTGTAGAAAATTCTTTAGGGAAGAGAAGGGGGTGGGAGAATATTCTTATCTGTTCTAGGAAACAGAGCAGGGATAAAGGGAGGAGAAACGAACGCCCTTTCCCTTGTAAATGACACATACTACTCTCGCCAATGCGATAAATCTTAGATGACACGCGTTGCAATTCATTCGAAACGAGGACTATAATCGCTTTAGTTTTCTTCATTGTGTTTTTAGTTTTTGTGGTGAGAGATCAGTGCAAGCATGTCATTGAGTAAGCCCCGTGTCCCGTATAAAACCTTATGTTTCGATGAAAAAATTGCTGTGATTCGTGAGGTAGAAAAGGGTTTAAAGAAAAAATGCATCATCGCAAAAGAGTGTGGAATAGCACCTAACACTCTTTCGACCTTTTTGAAAAATAAAGAAAAAATTTTGAAATCTAATCGAAATCGCAAACGGGCTAGAGAACCCGATAATCCTGATATGGACGAGTGTGTCTTAAAGTGGTTTAAACAAGCGCAGGACAAAAACATCCCTCTCAGTGGAACTCTTGTTCGTGCAAAAGCGGAAGAATTTGCTGTCAGCTTAGGAAACAACAACTTCAAAGCAAGCTCCGGATGGTTACACGGATTTAAGGAAAGAAATGAAATTTCCTTTAAGTCTGTGTGTGGTGAAAGTTCAAGTGTGAACCAAGATGCAGCAAATGAGTGGAAAGAAAAAGTTGTTCAAATCATTGAGCATACACAGGACAGAGACATTTTTAATGTCGACGAAACTGGACTCTTTTTCAAATGTACCCCTGCAAAGACTTTGGATTTTAAAGGTGAAAAATGTAGTGGTGAAAAACGCAGTAAAGACCGAATAACTCTACTTGTGGGAGCAAACATGGACGGTACTGAAAAGTTACCTTTACTGATGATTGGAAAATCAAAAAATCCAAGGTGTTTTAACAATATCAAAACAATGCCTATAGAATACCGTTCTAACACGAAAGCCCGGATGACGGGGAATCTTTTTGAAGAATGGCTGCTAGATCTCAATCGCACGTACCTAAGAAAAAACAGAAAAATCATCCTGTTTATTGATAACTGCGCGGCCCATAAATCGATACCCGCTATGGAAAATGTCACGGTTGATTTTTTTCCGCGAAGCATGACCTCAGTGGTGCAACCAATGGATCAAGGCATCATTAAAAATCTGAAGCATTTCTACAGATGCCTAGTCGTTCAACACCTCCTTAAGGAATCTTCCCAAAAGCTTCCCATTACCCTCCTCGATGCATCAAGAATGTGTTTAAATGCATGGTCCAAAGTGAGCCATAAAACAGTAGCAAACTGTTTCCGGAAAGCAGGATTCATCAGGAACACTGCCCCTAGCGAGCTTTTAGATGAAGAAAATTTACCTCGCCCAGTTGCATGGGAAGACAGCATACCATTTGATGATTAGATCGACATTGATAAAAACTTAGACATTTGTGGAGAGCTGTCTGATACAGATATTCTATCATAAGTTCTAAACAATAAGAACATTGCAACAGGAGACGATGAAGCTATTGAAGATGAGGTAGAAGAACAGAGAACGATTCCAACTTCAAGTGAGGCAGTCTTTCATCTAGCCGAATATCGTCGTTATGTAGAAGGTGAAGATTTTGTTTAAAAAAATCAAGTAAGTTCTTTAAAACAATCTGAAATATCTCAATATTTTAAAAAGCTGTAGTTTTTTTTATTAAAAATTAATAAACATATTTTTTTTTACAATTTCTGTTCCTATTGATTATTTTACGACATAAAAATAACTTTTTTGGATAATTGGAAGTTTGGATAATTCGAAGTTTTGCAGTAGTCCCTTGCACTTCGAATTATCCAAGTTCGACTGTAGTTATATTTTAAACTGTGAAATGAATATTGATAATTCACTATCAGTATAATAATATTGAACATAAAATTTTAGAAACAGGGACTAGAATCAATATTATTTGGCATCCAACTGCTGGGATATGATATTATTTAAGAAAGTAAAATAAGATAATGGAACAAATTAAAAAATTACGCACTCCATTAAGAAGCGCTTTTACACGAATTGCTAATTTACTTGAGAACAAATTAAATGATGAAGATAAAGATACCGAAGAAATTGAGATTTTATATGCTCAATTAGATGAAAAATGGGCAGATCTAAAACCAAAAGAAAGAGAAATTTTAGGTCTTCTTTTAAACGATCAATCATGTTCTCAAGAAAATTATGATAAAGAATACGAAAGTTTTAGCGTGTATGAAGAGAAATTTATTAAGTTAAAAATTAAAGTTGAAAAATTTTTAAAGGTTTCCGAGACACAAAATCTTACGAAACGGAAATTTAAACTTCCTAAGATAGAATTTAAATTATTCGGGAGAGATATTAAAGATTGGTTGGCTTTTTGGGCTCAGTTTGAAAAAAATACATAACGATTCTGAAATCGCGAAAGAAGATAAATATCAATATTTGTTGAAAGCAACATTAAAGGGTTCAAGGGCTAGGGAAATTGTTGAATCGTATCCCGCTACTGGTGATAGTTATGAAAATGTCACTGAATGCTTAAAGGCTCGTTTTGGTCGTACTGATATGTTAATAGAAGTTTATATAAGAGAAATGCTAGCTTTAATGATGAATAATACAACGGGAAAAGGTCCAAGAATTCCTCTTTTTAAATTGTACGACAAAATTGAAACATATTTAAGATCATTAAAAATGTTAGGTGTTTCAAGTGAACATTATTCTGCAATTCTTTATCCATTGATTGAATCGTGCTTGCCTGTTGAAATATTGAGAATTTGGGACAGAAATTTAAATTCCATTACTTTAAATTCAAAAGATGAAAGTAATAATAAGTTAGATTGCTTGATGAAATTTTTACGGCACGAAATCGAAAGCGAAGAAAAAGTCCGTTTGGCGAGACGTGGGTTTAATCTAGAAAATATAAACAAAAATATTTATCCTGCGTCCACTAGGCGAGAAAGGGACATTCCAACGGCTACGGAATTATATAATTCATCGAAAATGAAAAGGGAAACGTGTGTTTTTTGTAACAAGTCACATTTAAGTACTGAATGTAGACATGCTAATGGCTTATCTGATGAAGAGAAAAAACAAATATTAATGAAAAAGGGGGCTTGTTTTAAATGTTTAGAGATAAGAAAACACATATCTCGGTTTTGTAAAATGAAAATACCACCCTGTGATTGCGGTAGATTACATTTCAAAATAATGTGTCCAGCAAAATATAATAATGAAGACCCGATTATGGAAAAGTCAGATATCGAAATTAAAAAAGACACTGTTTTATCCAATAAAACAAGTACTCGCCACGTACTTTTACAAACGCTTATTGTACGTCTTAGATGTGATAATAAGATGAAATATATAAGAATATTAATTGACTCAGGCAGCAGTAAATCATATTTATCAGCTTTTGCACTGGCCGAGATGGGATATGTATGCATAGGGAAAGATAAATTGGAACATAGTTTATTCGGTGGCACAGAGACTGTATCCTCGCATAAGAAGTATTTGATCAGTCTGAGCGACTTCTTTGATAATTATCGCTGTCGTGTCGAAGTGTTAGATCAAGAAAAAAATTGTTCGGACATTCCTAAAATTCCTCGTGGCTCATTTATAAGTGAAATTAAGAAACAAAAAATCTTTCTATCTGATTTGAATAACCAGGTTGAATTGCTATATCAATTTTCACCTAACGAAATTCATAGGCTTATAGGGGCTGATGTAGCAGGAAAGTTGTACACCGGGAAAATAAAACAACTGGTTTCTGGTTTAGTATTAATGGAAACACGTCTTGGTTGGACTATGATGGGATAAACTGGCATGTTTAACGTATCCGATAGCGCGAACAGCGTTATGTCTCTACATGTAAATGATGCAAAAATTTCAGATTTATGGCGGCTAGACACACTTGGAATTCTCGATCCTGGTGAAAGTGCAAACAAATAAGAAATCGAAAAAGCAACTGAAGAACATTTTAATAGAAATATAAAAATAGATGCAGAAGGAAGGTATGAAGTGAGCCTCCTATGGATTGATAACCATCTTCCATTGCCAACTGGACGAAAAATCGCTGAACAGCGATTAAGAAGTTGTGTTGAATCATTAAAGAAAACGGGAACGTTACAAGAGTATGAAGATGTATTAAAAGAATGGATACAAAAAGGCGTTATTGAAGAAGTTAAGGACTCCTTTAACGACGAAAGTGAGCATTACTTGCCACACAGAGCTGTGATTAAAGAAGATTCTACTACAAGAGTTAGACCAGTCTTTGATGGTTCAACAAGACAAAAAGATTCACCTTCAATCAATGATTGTTTAGAGAAAGGTACTAACATTGTAGAACTCATTCCGACTATTTTAAATAAATTTCGATTGAAGAAAATTGGTGTGATTGCGGATATTCGAAGAGCCTTTCTACAAATTGGTTTTAATGAGCGAGATAGACCATTACTGAAATTTTTATGGTGGGAGGAAGGTGACCCCGAAAAGTTGAAAATTTTCCAGCATAAAAGGGTTGTTTTCGGCCTTACATGTTCGCCTTATTTGCTTGGTGCAACTATCCGATATCATTTGAAGAACGTACCTTCGAGATTTAAAGAAACAGCAGATAAGTTGTTAAAGTCTTTTTACATAGATAACTGTGTCACTAGTGTAGAAAACCATGAAGAGCTTGAAAAATTTATTGAAGAATCTAAAGTTATTTTCCAAAATGCTAAATTTGATCTTCGAGGGTGGGAGTATAATCTCCATAAAACAGAAGCAGAAAACTTTCCGTTATTAGAAGACAAAAATGTTCCAGTTTTGGGACTAATGTGGAATTTGAAATCTGATACTTTGAAAATAGATCATCGAAAAAATTTTGAAGACTGTGCTATTGTAACGAAAAGAACAATTCTAAGTGCTGTTCATAGAATTTTCGATCCCATCGGATTCACGTGTCTTGTCACCTTGGGGGCCAAAGATTCTCCTTCAAGAATGTTGGAAATTGCAATTTCCATGGGATAATGAATTGCCTGAATCTATTGCGAAGAAATTTGAAAAATGGCGAAAGGATGTCTCTAAATTAAAGGAAATAGAAATCCCTCGTTGTATTATTTCCAATTATGAAGCACCAGAAAATCTGTCTTTGCACATATTCTGTGATGCAAGTAACAATGCCTATTCTACATGTATATTTTTAAGATGTGCGACTGAAAATACAATATCCTGTCAGCTTGTACAGGCTAGGTGCAGAGTTGCTCCTATGAAAACCATTCCTATTCCTCGATTGGAACTACTTTCCTGTAATATAGGAGCTAGACTAGCACAGAGTGTGATACACGATCTTCAGTTGAAACATATCCCGAAATTTTTCTGGTCTGACTCGGCAAATGCTCTATATTGGATCAAGGGAATTGAAAATTGAGCTCCTTTTGTTTTCAATAGAGTTAAAGAAATCCGATCATTGACAGAACCTGAAAATTGGTATCACATCCCTATATCATTAAATGCAGCAGACCTCCCTTCTCGTGGTTGTAATGCAGAAACTTTAGCAAAATCTAAATGGTGGGAGGGTCCGGAATGGTTGCGAAGACCGGAAGAAGAACGGCTGAAATCCAACGTTGTTCCTGATTTCAACATAGTATATTCCGAAAAAATTAAAACTGTTATTAGTACAACGAATCATGAAGAATCAACTGAAAAAATTTATAAAAAATTTTCGTCGTACGACAAACTGATCAGAATTATTGCTTGGATTTCTAGATTTTTTACTAACTGTAAAGTGGAACGTGCCAACCGGATTTCTGGACTCTTAACTCTAGAAGAAATAAATAGAGCTGAAATAGCTTTATTAAAAATAGTACAAAAAGAATCATTTTAGGAACTGAAGATAAACGCTTAAAATCACTTCAGTGTTATGTAGAATCGAATGGACTACTGAAAGTGAAGGCTCGTATTCTGATGAGAGAAGATAAAAGAAATTTCCGATTTCCGATACTGTTACCCAGTAGCCATCCAGTTGTGGAAATACTTATTCAGACAAGACATCGTAGTTTAAATCATGCTGGTACCCAGATATTGATGAGTAATTTAAGAGAAGACTTTTGGATTTTGAAATGCAGGAAGACCGTTAGAAAAGTAATTAAAACTGTGTACGTTGTAAAAGATTTAATTCAAGACCTAAACCGATTATAGAAGCACCACTTCCGGAAGATCGTATAAAAGAAGCTGCAGTATTCGAAGTTGTAGGAACTGACTACGCCGGTCCTTTACTCCTTCGAGGAGGTCAGAAAGCTTGGATAGTTATTTTCACATGCGCTGTCTACAGAGCCATACATTTAGAGATAGTCACATCTTTATCGACTGACAACTTTTTGCAAGCTTTTAGAAGCTTTAGAGCCCGAAGAGGTAGACCTGCAATAGTATATAGTGACAATGGGAAAAATTTTACGGGTGCTGAAAATTTGCTTAAGAAAATCGATTGGGATGTCGTTTCTCAGTATAGCGAAGCTAAGAAGATCACTTGGAAATTTAATCCTCCCTCTGCACCGTGGTGGGGTGGATGGTGGGAACGATTGATAGACATAATCAAAGGGATCCTTCGAAAAGTTTTAGGACGAAGCTCTTTGAACTTAGAAGAAATGCAAACTGTTATTTGCGATACTGAAAGTATTGTTAATCAGCAGCCTTTGACCTATGTTTCAGAGAAAATTCATGATTTAATACCACTTACTCCTTCTATGTTTTTACAAGACATTAGAGAATCAGGTGTTCCTGATCTTGACATTTTGGATTCATCGTCTATTAGTAAGAGACATACCTATAGACAGCGACTAAAACAAGATTTGAGAAAAAGATTCCGCACAGAATATTTGGGATATTTAAGACAATCCTCGAAATTTGGCAAAAACCAGAGACCTGTTCAGATTGGTGATGTTGTTCTAGTATGTAGTGAGAATGTTAAGAAACTTGAATGGCCACTTGCCAAAGTTATTGAACTTTATCCTTCTAAAGATGGAAATGTACGATTAGTAAAGGTAAAAATGAAAGGTGGCGAATTTTTACGTCCTGTCTTCAGATTGATACCTCTAGAAGTAACTCATGAAAGAGGTACTGAACTGCATTCTATAGCTCAAAACTCAATATCTTCCGAACAGACTGTTCAACCGAATGGTAAAGAGTGTCCTTTAGATCCTACTTCTGCTAAACCGATGATAAAGCTGACTGGTAAAAACTGTTCTTCAGACCCTGCGACGAGTAAGCCGATGAGCCAACATTCTGTTAAAGACTGCTTTTTAGATACTGAATCTACTGAAACTATTTTCCAAAAAGGTGTTGGTGACTCTCCTGTGGTGACTGTACCTGAAAAAACGATCCAGATATGGTCGTGTATATAAACCCAAAATAAAGTTTGAGTTTCATTGAATTCGAAACTCAAAGGTGAGTGTGTTGCGTTTTATCGCTACTGCCATGGTCTTAATTTAATCTTTTTTATTTTGCGCCTTGCGCAGACGATATTTTTTTGTCGACAAACAGAATGTTTTTAAAAGAACTTTATGAACTGAACTGTAGCTACGAAATTATATGATGTAAGATTTATTATTGAATCGAAAGTATGTTCGCGAAAAGTTATGTGATTTTTGTATTTTTGATGTTAAAATATATAGTGTTATGTCTACAGTTTTGTCTCTGCCATTACTCCTTACACAGAATGAACTTTTATTCCGAAGAAATTTAAATTAGCCTGTTATCTCCCGATAAGATGAACTTAGGTAAGCCTAATCCATTTGCATGATTAAATAGTTATATTTTAAACTGTGAAATGAATATTGATAATTCACTATCAGTATAATAATATTGAACATAAAATTTTAGAAACAGGGACTAGAATCAATAGGGCCATACCTGCGCCCTGCGCAAGAATTTACATTTAGGCCCCTCAAATAATTAGGTTCCGGAAAATAATAAAATAAATACATTTAATATATTTTTAATAAGATTTATTTTAATTGCGCTATTCTAGCTTTCATTTTAGCAAATTCATTAATTACATCATCAGAATTAATATTTTTAACGATATTGTATTCTATTAAACAATAGAAAATTTGCATAATCGTTCTTATTTAATAGTTGATCTTAAATAATTTTTTATTAATTTCAACTTCTTAAAACTTCTCTCGCAGCACGAAGCACTAGAAACGAGAAGAGTTAGAAATATTCGAAGAGCGACATATTTGGGTTACACTCAAACTAAAATCACGAAGAGTCTGTAGAATATTAAGCGGAGACGCAGTTTCTATGTTTTATATAAGATTTGTTACTTAAAACTTAAAACTTTCGATTTCACATAGGATTTCGTACTTTTTTAAATATTTGCTATACTTAATAGCGAAATCTGCATCTGATTCTTTTTTTAATTAGCAACAATCCTAGACCGGGAGGCGGCACAATCACCTCATCGAGTTCACGGCTCAAATTCCAGAATGAGTTAAAATTCGATTCGCATATAAAAACGTAATGGGTCTGCCAAAACATATTTTGAAGGGAAACGCCTGAAAACCCGATTTTAGCGATTGGCTCGTTGATTTACCATTGTGTTTTCCTGCGCAAGAAGGTATGAAAACATGGAGGACTGGGAGTAGGAAAACACAATAGTAAACCTAGTACACAATAGTTGTACCGTATACCAGCTTCGAAAGCAGAAACTCTCGGCTACTGGTGGGCTACTTTATTTTTGGATTATTAATCAAATTTTATTATGCTATTTTATTTAAAAAATAATCACTTGCACATGTATTGCAAAGGCAAGACAGAGAGAAATCAAAAATCGTCACAGATTTTTTGATAACGCCAATCTATTTGAGGCGATAAAGTGTCAAGAACACTATAATACGTTATATAAATGAATTTATCAAAAGTCGTGTGAAAAAAAAGTGTATTTTTTTATCCAAATGTGCGCAAGATTAATTTTATGGGCAAATAAATGAGTGAAACGAAATAAAATTCGACAAAAGTGATGTTCGGAAATGAAATTTTTTCAAGGGATTAATATTCGTATTTTTTAAAATGGCGTTGGAAAGTGAATTGCGCGTGCATGTTGCTTATTATTTTCTTTTTTGATTGCAGCAGAATCCCGTTACGACGAATTCCTCTTTAACGAAATTTCCACTTTAACGAATATTACATTTTTGGTTGGTTGGTTGATTTTTGACTGCCAATTATCTACTCGAGGGATATAGGCCAGAGGAGGGTGCCTACCGTGGAGGTCTTTCTAAGGGAACCTAACCCGTATTTACGCATGGAAATCCAAGGTTCGAAGAAAACAACGAAAACTTCGAACGATTAGGCCGACGGGCGCGATTGGGTTCGAACCCAGCACCTTCTGTATGCGTATACCAGCTTCGAGAGCAGAACCTCTCGGCTACTGATGGAGGTACTACATTTTTGAATTGTTAAGGGTGTTCTCAAATCGAAAAGGGCAACTTTCTGACAAAAGTCTTAATTTATTTTTGTTCGAAAATGCATGAAAGTAGCTGGTGTTGTTGTTCAGAAACTATGTCATTGAGCTGTTTTTTCAATTTTTTTTTTTTTTTTTTTGCAAACGCACTAGATCTTTTAGAAAATAGTGTCAAAGTGGGCGTTTTGAACCGAATTTCCGCGCGAAGGAAGAAAGAGCAGTCAAGAGCGGGCGAAAAACGTGTTTGTCTCGTGAAATTCGCTTATAACTAAATAGGTAATTGATGGATCAAAAAATGAAAAAAAAAAAAAAACAGTTCAATTCCAAATCGCTTCCATGGCCAAGCTTTCTAATTTTATACCTTTCCGTTAAAAAATGAATTTGTAAATGTTTCAAAACGTTTTGCGCTTGTTGATGCTATTTCATTGAAAAAATAATCACTTTAACAAATTTTTCAGTATAGCGAAATCAATCAGTGCTCCCCTGCGATTCGTTGTAACGAGATTTTACTGTATCTTGGTTCTCAAAGTTGTTGCGTAATTTCGAAATTTGCAGTGAAAACAGAGCGAGGGGGTGGAGGCATACATAAAAGGAAACAATTTTAATTTATTGTGAAAGAAGATTAATTTCCAAAAACTTCAAAATTCATAAGAATCCAGTGAAAGTATGACTATATCAATTTCGAAATTTGCCGTGAAAACAGAGCGAGGGGGTGGAGGCATAAATAAAAGGAAACAATTTCAATTTATTGTGAAAGAAGATTATCTTTTGTCTTATACATTTATATGACAAAAGAAAATGATGTCGTGTATCGAAATTTTACATTTAATTCCGTAATGAAAATCTAAATAAGCAATATGTATATATTAAATTCACAATATATCTTTACTAAATAGGTGCTAAAATACATAATGTAAAATCATTGCACATGCATCACATTATAATATTTGTATAATCAGAGAATCTCTGGAAATTTTTGGCAAGAGACAAGCGTACCTGTAATGACGTTCTGTCCTATAATATACCAAGGATTTGGTTTAAAATACTAAGTGTAACTGGTGAATTTGGTTTTGAATAACCATCTCCCTCCCTCTCCCCCCCCCTCTAACTTTTTCAGTTTTAGCTACACTTCTCTATTTCTTTTCTTCCCACCCTCCTGTTTGTGGTTTTTGGTTTCGCCCTCTGTATGTAACCAGCAGTTGTCTTTCAGCCGGCAGTAGTTTTCCCTGATGACGACTAATGTTTTAGTCGAAAGCACTCGGATTTTAACATCATCTGACTCCAATGTTTTAACATCTTGATTGTTTTCAAAAATGTTTTAACATTTATGTATTTTATCACCTATTTAGTAAAGATATATATTGTGAATTTAATATTCATATTGCTTATTTAATTTATAAAGGTGAATCTGTCGTTCAACTTGAAATATAGATTTTCTATATTTATTTTAATGAAAATCTAGTCACAAATAAATGCTGTACAGTCAATCAGGGTAACTTTGATCCGCATTTTCTCTATTTTCATATGCCACACTCTTATTTGAAGAATATTGTCGCAACTAGGGGCATAAAAGAGAAGAAATGGTCCTAAATTATTGTTTGACTATAAAAAATTAAGGAATAATAAGGATAAAACAATAAAAAAAGGATTTTTAGCCTGGTTCAAAGTTACCCAGCCATTTGGGGTAACTTTGCACCATATGATAAATTTTTGTATAAAATAATTAATTATAAAAAAAAGTATTGTAGTCAGGACAACTTTAAACACCAAAAACTGTTTTCAGATATGTAAAGACTGCGAATTTACATTTCCCAACATCACAAGATTTGTATAATTTATGATATTACAACAAATATCAGGCATAAGAAAAGTGAAAGAAGAGAACCATGAACATTTAGAAAAAAAAAAAAAAACCTGTTTATTGTTCATATAAAACATAAAAATGCAGTGAAAAACAATTTTCAATGTTTTAACTCTATAATATATCCATAGTTACAGTAATACATACAAGTACTAGTATTATTCAAACAAGAATAAAAAACGTTGAATGTATGAAATGTCACATTTGAGTAGCTCCGCCCCTAATCACGCCTCTAAATGAATTTTATGTATTTTACACATATTTGTAAAAATATTTACATGTCATATCTAATGCACACTTTCGGCATTTATATAAAATATACGTGAAAATATGGGAAATTTTCGACAGTAGCACCTATAATCAGTAAATTATAAGCATCAGTGTAACTCTGAGCCGGTTCAAAGTTACCCTGAAAATGCGGCAAAATGCTAGTGCCTTCTTATTTTACATTTTATTAATTATTAATAAATAAATAATCACAAAATATTAACACATTTACAACATTTAGATAATAATATGTCTGATAAATTAGTATATTGCTACTTACTATGAAAATTTAATTGGATTACAACAACTTCAAAACAGCATTCAAAATTAACTTGAAAACAGTACTTCACAAAAATAGTTAGATGATGCAATTAATTGCGCATAATGTTGCTAATTTATTTTCTAAAATAAAGAGTAGAAATCCCAGTTTAGAACCTTGCCAACAGAGCACAATTCTGGAATTTATTTAGTCTTTTAGAGTCAAAAATATTGAAAAAAAAGGAGGTGGTGCAAAGTTACACCCCGTGGTTCAAAGTTACCCTAATTGACTGTACAATTTTTATTGCTTTATGTGCAAAATGTTTATATTTATTATGTAATGGAGATATTTATGTTTAGAATGGAGATATGTTTAAAATTATTAAGTATGATAAATAATAAAATTCTAAATAAATAAAAAGAATTGGTCAGGAAATCCATCCTAAACTCGAAAGAAATAAGAACGAAAAATCATGCATCCAGCATAGATATGGAAACTTTCCAATATATTCAGAATTCTGTAACAAACATTTACATTACATTAAGGTGAAAGATGATGTCTAAATAAAACATTTAGAAAACGTCTAACGCATTTGAAAACCCAATCTCTGCAATTACCATCAATAGTCGGGAAAATATCCGAATTCTTTTTTGCATATCACGTTTACAAAACAACTTTAAGTAATTGAAGGGGGGCCCGGAACACAAAAATCTTCAAATTTTGTAAAATCAATTTATTTCATTTAAAAAAAATTCTATTTTTTCTTCTTAAAATGACGTTTAAATCATGTTTCTATCTCAATTAGAACAAAAGGTATTAAATTTTTCGTTTTTTTTTTTTTTTTTTTTAAATCTAGCTTTCAAGCAATGGCTATCATGGAAACGACTTCTTATAAAAATGCGTTTTTCTTCATGATAGTTTTTTCACCGTCTCTCGTATTTAAATTCTTATAACTCGAGAACCATCAAAGATAAAGAGTTCAAACTTGTAAAATATATTTTTCAATTGTTTTACTTTAATTCTGACTCAGCATATTTGAAAAAAATATTTACTTTTGAAAATATGATTTTTTTTTTTTTTTTTTTTTTTTTAAATTTTTTCGTTAAATACTTTTAATTTTTTTTATAAATTAATATTTTTAAAAATGCTGAATCAAAATTAAAAGTTATATATTTCTGTTTATTTAAATGAAAAAAAAATTGAAATTCTATAAATAATATTTCGAGTTATAACGATTTTAAATTCCCCCACTTTTTTAATAATTTTTTAATAATTTTTTTTTTTTAATTCTGAGAAGTTTTATCATGTGATTTTGTTTAAAATTGATAAGGTTAACCTTCACAAAAAAAAATTCGGAATTTTAACTCAATAAATAAAAATTATTTTAAAATGTGTCCCGGACCCCCTTAAGATAGATGGAAATTTAAAAATTATTTTGTGTGACCCTGCAAGTAAATGATAAATGTTTCACACTGCATATTCTGCAGAAAGTATGTTTTAGTGCACTTGATAAATTCATATCAATTTATTTATCTATATTATAAGGGACAAACGTGTCCATGTGTAACTCTGATATCATTTTGAAGCTGGCAACAGCAGACGATTAAATTTCGTTTATACTGCAGTTTTAAATTTTTTGAACTTCTAAACACTGCACATTTTATATTTTTACATCGTCGAATAGAGAAAAATGTGTACTTACAAATGAAATTTGTTTCTAAACTGCATCGAAATTTATTTATTTTTTATGATTTTTAAAATAATTTTTAAGCATTATTTAAAAATAAAATCTATCAGCATGCAGACGATTAGGGAAAATAAATCCGTTGTTAATACAAATAATTCAGCATTTGTTTCCAGTTAATAGTCCATAATAATATTAAAGCATTCATCGATCAATAAATAAATTATAAATGGTGCACAAGTTTAAGATATATAATCGACCTATACGTTTAAACCACTGAAATGATCAAAATCGTACGGATTGAAAATAGTGCTCTTTGGCAATTTGTTCGGCTGTTCATTTTTGGCATGAGGCCAGTAGCTAAATATCGCTTTTAATATATTTAGAAAAATTTATTTGAACACATAATTGCTATTTTTCATATAAATATCATTTTTGGTATTGTTAGTGGACATTCTAAAAATCCAGTTTAAAAAGAAAAAAATGTTTTCACCTATATTCTGTAACCCGGGGAACCCGAGTATTGTCCCCTTGTGTTTATAATAGTGTAACATAACTAAAATACGCCGCAAATGATTTTTCCGCATAGACCATAATGTAAAGGAATATTTTTGAGTGGCTTTGTAAAAGTGCTATAAATGCTATACAGTTCATTTTCAATAAGGAACATGCTACAGTAAACATGAATAACAGATATCAACTACACAGCGATACGAGTCTATTGACGAGAATTAGAGACAGACAGACAAACTGAAATCAAAGACGTTGGAAAGTGTTTTTTTTTAAGCATTTTGGGTAAATGAATTTAACACTTTGAGTTCTGGTGGGCGAATTTCTTCCCACTGAATTTTAATCTCCCAATGACACAATGACACCGGAATATTGGACCAAATTATTTGAAAATAAATTAATGCATTTTTTCGTGTATATAATACACCGAATTTTTTGTTTGCAAAATACTGGTGACCAATGTGACATTTGGGTATTTTGAGGAAATTCACCCACCAGATCTTAAAGGTTTAAATCATGAAAAATATTTTATTTTCAGCTTAAAAAGTAAAAATGTAACCCCCCCCCCCCCCCCAGATTTTTGTATTTTAGGCTATCTTAAAAAAATGTGTGAAAAGGATGGAGAAGGTTTTTCCAAGTTTTTTTCACATCTAAATACATTTCTCAAAAAATATTCTTTGACTCTTAAAATAAACAAAGTACTAACGATTCTTCATTTTAGGACAACTAAAAGGAGGTACAGAAAGTTGATACGATCTCTTTTTTTTTTTTTTTTTTTCACATTCATCCATGACCTGATACTATGCATAATTAACAATAGATGAAAAAAAACTCCCTTCTTTAAAAAAAAAAAACATTCAGTGTTTATCTTAAAAAGGACTTCCTAACTCAATTAAATTTCATCATACTATTTAGTATATATACACATCCATGGATGATATACAGGACTGCACAAAATAATTCAGATATACTTCCGAATATAGATCGTAATTGCTGAAATTGGGTTGTTCAATTTTCAAATGTGTTATGCATTTTCGGAATTGTTTACATAATCTAATAATGTCTAATTGCTTACATCATTTCTGAATGTGTTGGAAAATGTTTCATATTCTAAGCTTGACGGATGATTTTTCGACATACATTTAAATTGAGGAAACTAAAAACAACTGTTCGGTAAATATAGTATTCGTTAAAAAAAAAAAAAAAAATCGTGTAATTCATACAATCCTGGAGAATAAAAGAAGTCTTTTAAATTTTTAAATCTTTATAAGGAATTCTTTAGAAAGTATACAGTAGATGGCAGCACCAAATAAATTTCAGTAAAAATGCTGTCAAGAAAATTAAGGATAGACCTCAGATCAAAGAACTAACTTCTTTCTGCCCTGCCTTCTTTCCTGTGTCTGAGGGATAGACCGGAACAGATTTTTAAGACCATAACCGAAACCGAATTTCGGTAATCTTCCTATTTTCGGCCGAAAACGAAAACGAAAATGTCCAAATATTTTTTTAAAAGGGATTGATTGATACATACATAAATATACGTAATTATTTTTGTATTATACGCTTATAGAAGCACATTTCTAAGAAACAAACAAACATGCACATACTATGTATGTGTATGTATGTGTGTATAAGTTTCAAAAACAAACAAAACATACATAACACCCCCCCCCCCCCCATCACAGGCCCGTAGCTAGACGATTCTTCCAGGTCGGGTGCAAATGTTTTTCCAAGAGGGGCAAATTTACTTCTTCATTTTCTTTTAGACTTTTACGCTCCCTTAAAAATATATATTTCCCGTGTTCAATATAAATTTATAGCTCTTCCTAAAGTAGTTAAAAAGTGATATTCTTTCATCTCGCTGTTTATCCATAAACTAATTTTTGTAAATATGGTTCAGATAATATGGATTTCCACAAAAATGTTAGATATTGTTGAGGATTGCTACAACAGCGTCACCAGCCTGCTTTCTGTGCCCCCCCCCCCACCCCCACCTTCCCCTGTTGACCGCAGAAAAAACCTGCACACTTGCAGTTTTATGTTTTATTAATAATAAACTAATAATACATTAATACAAGAAATTCATTTACAGTAAAATCTATAACTAGTCGGATGTACCAAAACTTTCTTCTGTCTCAAACATGTTAATACTTCAAAATTCGCCATCACACTGCGAAAATTAAATGGCAATCTATGCATCTCATGAGGATTCTAAAGATATGAAATTCCATGCATTAGTTCTTGAGATATGACTATCACTGAAATCGTCTAAATCCAGCAAAATGCTGCCTAGTAGCGCCACCTATTGGGTGATTTATACCAAATCCTAATCAGCAACAATTCATGTCAACGTATGACTGAATCTGAAGTTTGGAGAAAATCCGTCCATTAGTTTTTGAGGTAGAGCTATTGCGAAAATCGTGAAAATTCCTTCATAGCAGCGCCACCTATTGGGTGATTAACACCAAAACCTAATTAGCAACAACTTGTGTCAACATATAACTAAATTTGAAGTTAGAAGAAAATTCGTCCATTAGTTCTATCGATACAGCTATTGAGGCAATCGTGAAAAAGGCAGCACAGAAGCGCCACCTGTTGGGCGATTTACACCAACACATAATCAGTAGCAAGTCATATCAAGGACTAACTGAATCTGAAGTTTGATCAAAATCCGTGCAGTAGTGCTTGAGATAGAGCTATTGCGGAAATCCTGCAAGATGCAGCATAGCAGCGCCCCCTGCTGGACTATTTACACCTAAAACTAATCAGCATCAATCTATATCAGGGACTCTCTGAATATATTTTTTATTCAATTCCGTGCATTAGTTCTTGAGATAGAGCGCTCACAATATTTGTGTCACGTAAAGACAGACAGACAGAGAAACAGGCTCACAGACAGACATTTTGTAAAAACATGTTTTTTGGAATCTCTGACCCCTAAAACGTGTAAATCCGTCGAAAACCGGAATTCGAAAATTTTCATGAATTCAATACTTTTTTCTTGTAAAGATAGGAGAAAGTAAAAATGAAATCGCTAGGGATAGGGAAAAACATTCCGTTTTACACAAGTTTCCATCTTATCAGGTATAATTGCAGTGTTGAATTTAAGCACTTTTCTGCGGGAGAGATTACCCCGGATTGGTCACAGTATGGAGCTTTTAGGCTAATGTCAGACGAGCGTTTTCGGAAAGCGGTGATAATGACGGCCTCTCGAGGGTATAGAAATCTTCTGGACTGTTCAGACGAGCGTCGAGAAACCTTTGCGGTAAAAAATACCATAAGCTTTTCTCCCTATTGTCTGGCGTTTCCTTCAGGATGATCTGCAGCAGGTGTGTTTTTGCGGCTGTTGCATCTTAGAGGCTGTCCAGACGAGCGTGGTTTCAAGCTGGAATTTCACTATAAGAGTTTATTTTTGTGGTTCATTATCAAATCCTCTCGCTGGAATTTTAAATAGATCTAATAGACGTGTAACTAGAGAACTGCACGGACCGAAATTTCCAGACTCGGGATCAGCCCGACCATAGAAAAAGAAATCAGGCCCAGTTGGCCTAGTATAAAAGTTCGGCCCAAACCCGGCCCGTACGAGAAATTTTTTGGCCCGACTAGGAAAAAAGGTAAAATCTCGGCCCAATCACAGCCCGTCCCGATTGTAATTCTACAATGCATGGATTTTTACGTCGATATGGTTAAAAAATTGTTTCGTACGAGGAATTCTGACAAAAAATACATATTTTAGCTTTTTTGTTTTCATGTTTATAATCTTCATTTATAAAGAAGTCCGCTAGGCTGCAATATTTTTTTTTATTATTATTAAATCTCTATTTGTATGTAAATCTTTCAGTTATTATTAATTCCATTAATCTTTAATTCATGTATTAGAGACTTAAAAATCTGAAAAATGCTATACAGTAAAATCTTCTAAGACGGTATCGCATAGGAAAGAAAAAAATGCGTTATAGACAAGTTCCCTCTTTAGCAGGTGTCAGTGTATTATATTCTTTTCTCAAGTATATCCATTTTGCATGGATCAGCATATTTTCCGTATAAGGCAGTATTTCGTCGTAAACATGCTCTTTTTCAAAAGTTTTACTGTATTTTAATTTTAATGCCTAGAAAGCTACTATTCTTTAAAAAGTATAACTTTTAAATTTTTAATTGTAGAATAATGGCGATTTAAAAATATACGTATTTTTTGATAAAATTTTTGGGCCGTGTCAAAGGCCATACCCGATAAGGATTTTCTTACGGGCTGGGTCGAGACTGGGACTGAAAGTTTTGGCACATGCAGACCTAGGAAGAATGAAGCCAGTACTGGCATCGGTACGGAAAAAATAAGTTAGGTTCGGCCCGGTCCGATCCTTCAGAAAAAGATAGACCTGGGCTCGGCCCAAGTGTCATGAATGAAAATAGTCCCTTGCAAACCTCTAAGTGGAGCAATTTGTTTATGAGATCCGAGAATGCCCGATATTGTGGGATTCGTCGTCCGTTTCTGGCTGCTTTTGACGAATTTTTAATTTCATTTTCTGTAAGAGTTGGTTTTATCAGAATCATGTTAATATAATATTTTTTTCTTCATCCCCAAATTTTTTTCATCCCTTCAGAATGTTTTTAGTAATATCATACATTAGTACAGTTCATCTTATCAAAAACTTGTTACTACACAAGTTATACATAATATTAAGAAGATTTACATAATAAATTTAAACAGTGTGGTGATTTTTTTATTAAATGAACCACACACTGTATTTTAAATTATGACGATCTTTTTATTGAGGCACGCGCGCGTTTAATAATTCAACCCTATATACAGCACCTCTAATAAGGGTTGTCCAAAATTTTCATCACGCCAATGATAAATTTTTTATTATTGCCTTAGTGGCGGATTAACGGAGATGTGAAATTTTTCATCTAAAACCCCTCCCTTTCTTATATTTTATTATTATTATTTATTTTTTGGTGTAAGAGTAGATCCTAACAAACACATGTCAGTACAAAAGTTGTAAATAATATTAAGAAGATTTATAATAAATTTAAGGGGATTTGATACATTGTGAATTGACGAAGCTGTGATTTTTTTTTCTTCTTCAACCCCCTTCCCCTTCCTTTTTTTACTATAAGAGTTGATCTTATCAAAAACCTGTCAATATAAAAGTTGTAGATAGTATTAAGAAGATTTATAATAAATTTAAGTGGATTTCATACCTTGTGAACTGACGAAGTTAGTAATTTTTTCTTCTTAAAACGATTTTTTTTTCGCCCCTTGAGGACATTTTTAATGATATAAAAATTCTCTCATACATAAATTTTTGGTCCTTTTCCTAGAAGTAATAATAAATTTAAACTGATTTTATATGTAATATAATAGAGAAATTATGCATTTTTTTTTTCAGTTTTCTCAAAACCCCTCCCTATTTCCATCCCCAAAGTCCGATTTTGCTCATTAACCCCTTGAGGACGAGCGGCACGTATACGTACCGCATGAAGCGCTCAGAATCCTTGTTTTTCCTCAACAGTAAAATTTTACTGTAAAATTTGCCTTAATTAATCAGCGCATTTTCTCGATTCAAGAAGACATAAATTTCTGTTTTTAAAAAACGGTGACAAAAGATTAAAAATTTCGTAAAAGGCTCCCGTCCCGAAGGGGTTAACGAACATGACCGAAATTTTCTGCCCCTTGATTTTGTGTGTCAGTTTGGAAGAGATTTATGCAGAATTATGGAAGTTATAGTGTTAATAAAAAAGTGATATAGATAGATAGACAGATAAAGTTTTTAACCACTTGAGGGGCGGTGGGATAAAATATATCCCACCTAATTTAAATAAGATTCTCACCAGAAAATTTTAACTAAATTTTATATTTATAACTTTGTAGGAAAATCGTTGAAAAATTACTTTTCCTTATTTAAAAATAAAATTTTTCGATTATTCCGGTGAGAATTCAATATTTAGAGTCATTTTTGCTTGCCCCTCAAGGGGTTAACTGGGGGTTATTTTGGATTCTTGGGGTCATGATCGGCATAGACCTGCAAAAAATTTTCAGAAATACCAACATAGGGGAGAATGTAATAGGTAGTATTTCTTATTAAATCTACCTAAAATCTGCGCTCTTTAAAATTCCGAATCCGCTATTTTTTGCTGAAATACGGAAAAATATATAAAATACTTTAAAGAGCGTACATTTTACTTTAAAATGTCGCATTCGGTATAAATATTGCGGGGGCTCCGATACGAGTTAGGAAATATTTTTGTTTAAAAGTATCAATTTTGAAAAATCGGATAAAAGATATAAATAAACTAAAACAAATTTAAGGTTAATATCATCACATCACGGGTGACGCCAGGCTGGTCAGCAAGTGTCACAGAAATAAAAACTATCATGAAAATGTATGTCAATATAATTCACTATTAGGGTCTCCATTCGAACTTTCTATTCTCTCACAATCACGAAAATATTTTTATGCTTAAATGCCATAAATTTACAATTATTTTTATTCTGATCTTACGATAATAAATAGCGTTTTCTGTTTTCTATAAAGACAAAGAATTTTTAGAAAAAAAAAATGTAAAATAGATGTTATAAGCCAATTTTTGAAGCTAGGATAAGTCATCTGAGGCACTATCGTTTAAAGCTCAAGATTCGATACATATGTAAACTAGTTGTATGTGCCAATTCCAAAACGTTCTTCTACCTCATACATTTTAACATTTCAAAATGTTGTTACAGATGTCAATATTTCATTTTTATTAGTTGAATACTATATTAATTTTGGCTTCCATCTTAAATTTCTGCTTCAGTCAATTAATCGGAGTAAAAACGAGTTAATCTTGAACATGATATTTATTAAAATCACGAATAGCCGGCTTATCAGGATCCGTCGATTCACTAGCCACTGTTGTACAATAGAACTACGAAAAATTAAGAAGATTACACAAAAATCGCTATTACAGCGCCCCTTCCGGCACAATTTTTATACATTCAGGGAGGACTTTCTTGCCATGGCCAAAAACATACATAAATAATTTGGTTCAATTCTATGCAAAACTTCATACACTTTTCGAAGGTACAATATTTAAAATGGCACAAAAATCGCTATTACAGCGCCTCCTACAGGCGGATTTTTTCCAAATGAAGGAAGAACCTGCTTGTCACAGCCAAGAACTTAAAAAAAATGGTTCAATTCTGTGCATAACTTCATACACTTTTCGAAGGTACAATATTCAAAATCGCACAAAAATTGCTATTACAGTGCCCCTTCCGGCGGATTTTTTCCAAATGAAGGAAGGACCTGCTTGCTATAGCCAAAACCTTAAAAAAATTGGTTCAATTCTATGCATAACTTCATACACTTTTTGATGGTACAATGGCGACAGACACACGGACAGACAGACATTTTCTATAAACATGTTTTATGGGACCTCTGACCCCTAAAACGTGCAAATCCGCCGAAAACCGGAAGTCGAAAAATTTTTCGATTACAATACTTTCTTCTATTGAAGAAAGGGGATGGGGAGAACATATTCTACTTGTGTTGAAAGTAAAAAAAATGAAAAAAGCTATTCGCTTCTAAACCAATAATCTTGCCTGCAAATGTCATGCCTTTACATTTGAAAATAAACCCCCGAATGCATTATAAAATTTTGCAAAGTCGAGTGAACGAAAATATTTTTTATAAACAGCCGTATTGATTATTGTTTGTAAACTATAGTTATAAATTAAGAAAATACCAAAACAAAAATGAGTATTTCATAGCTTAAAATATTAATGCTCGTTTAGTACTTTTCTTAACTTTTCAATTTATATATTCGCTTCACAATCTTGTATTTATTTCCCCTTTTTCATACAGAAACTATGTGATATTTTGATATTTATATCCTATATATAGGAAGAAAAGAACAAAACAACTAAAAAGAAGAGGAGATGGAGAGAACATATTCTACTTTTGTTGAAAAGCCCCCCAAAAGCAACATAGTGAAGTTAACAATGACAAAACCACATGATTATAACGCATGATAGTTGCCTGTTTTGTTGAACTTGTCATGTTAGGCCATAAAATTTGTAGCCAATTGCAACTGAAATCCAAGACATTGGTTTCAACCTTACCTGATTTCAATAAATTTCATGTATGACAGACAGTTGTACAAAGAAAACGATTTTCGCGGACATCAGAATCAGTTTGAGAAAAGGGGATAATCTCTAAACCCTATTATCCTCTAAAGTCTGCAGTTTGACTCTTTGGGGAGGCGGTAACATAAATTTCTACAAAGAAACAAAGCGAAAGATAACCTACAGCTCTTGGAATGAAAGAAAAAAAGTCTGTACAAAGTACAAATGAATTTTTGTTTAAACTGTTTTGTTAGAATTAAGAAGTTTTAGGGATGAGTGTCTGTTAGGTTACGGTCTATTCAAAAAAAGTTCTTTTTAAAATGAGACGAAAAAAAGTTTGGAAATTTAATATGTCAGCGTACCCAGTCAATTTTGCTAGGTCGGGCATATATTTTTCCAGGTCGGGCCTTGCCCGACCTGGCCCCCACCTAGCTACGGGCATGCCCCCTCACCTCCAACCCGCCTCCCTAAGAAAGTTTTGAAATGGCGGCCTTGTTGGAAAATTTTAGTTTGTTTGAAAATTTAGTAAATTTTAGTTTAAATTTTTTGCTCAAGTTGGCTCTCTGTGCATCTGACCAAAACTTTCCATATAAAATAAAATGTGATTTATTCATCTATGATTAAAAATGGTTTTCTAATTACGAATTTCATTTAATTAAAAAATGTTTTATGTATACATACCTCGATTTATTTTTTACGATGATTTTTGCAGAGCCGTAACCAGCGAGTAATGCCAGGGGAGGCTCTGAAAATTTTTTGTGGGGCTGGGCTAACATCTTTTAACAATTCATATGTCTTATGCAAACTAAATACAACGAAGCCTGTTAAAACAAATCTCTTTATAAGCAGTTTTTATTTGCTTTTTTTCAAACCCCTCTTACGAAAGCCATAAAAATATGAACTGACCTTTCTTTTCCAACTGTTCTGCAGTCAACAAAATAAAAGGGAGTCTCAATAATGGAAAGAGAGGGAGAGGGATTTTGTCGGACTGATTTCCGGATCCTACTACATCTTAGGAAAATCTAATTTAATAATTTAACACATGAAAAGCACTGCCTGACCACTTAAAAGCTTCCACTGTCAACAGACGCTGTCTGTTTGGATCTTAAATGTCCCAATAGACGCATCTTACAAATGGCGCTGTCTTTGTTAAGCAGTGTTTTTCATATTTTATTACCTTCGTAAGATCTGAATCGGATACAAAATCTTTCCGACGAATCCGTTTCTGCCTCTTTTCATTGCTGAGATCTGTTTTTCTTGATAATCACAGAACAGTTGATAAAGCAAGGCCAGTTGATATTTTTATTGCTTATGTTGGAGAGGGGGGGGGGGACTTTTTTCGTTTTGCACCGACCTTAAAAGAACTTATCTGTAACGTAATCTTTTAATAACGGAACTTAGTATAACGAAATTCTTAAAACTGACAAAAAAATTCGTAATCTGGAGAAAGAAATACAAAACAATTAGGGTTGTGTGCCTATTAAGAAGAAAATCCATCTAAAGTAGAATATGTATCTACAATAGAATGTAATAGGAAAATGTACTTTAGTATCTTGTTCTAATTAAAATATACATCAAGTAGAAATAAAGTTTGATAATAAAAGATCTAGCGTGCATCTCATTGAATTATCATAAAGCCATTTTTATTTTTATTCAAGTTAGAATACATACAGTCAGATAGATAAATTGAAGTTAATTACACTTTTTGAAACTATGGTATGAAATGTTAAAAATGCTTTTAGGAAGAAAAGGGTGAAAAAATATAGATTTGCTAATTTTGAAAATAAATAATTTAATAAAATAATCTTAAAGATAAGTTAAATAATGTTTTAACTATAAATATTTTATGTTATGGTTGATATTTTAGGAGCGCAGCAAGATCAATGAAAATATTATTAGTTCACATAATAAAAAATAAAAATGCAAAATACTCCAGGGTAAAATTATAAATTTAAAAATTAAACTTACCTATTTCCCGTTCTTTTGTTTCACTGATTGAAATAATATTTAAAAAAATATATATTAAAATGTAGGGATATGTACAATAATGCTTAAAATATCCGTTTACATTTGTTATTCAATATAAGTTGAGACTTCTATTTTACATGAGTGAAAGGCTTTTCACAAAATTAAAGTTCAAAATACTTTACTTTTAACTGATAATGCTATTTTTCATGGCAAAAGCGCCCTCTTGATCAGTCGCTATTCCTTTTTCCTATTCATTCTTATTCTTACACTACTTGTTTCTAACAGCCATGGCACAGGTGACAGGTAACTAAAATTCCAAACCAGATGTCTATTGGCAGCCGTAAGTCGTTAGTATACTGATAGCAGAAAAATCTCTGTAGGATCTATGTACTTATTCATACTTGTTCTGAAACTTTTGTTCTTCCACTTTCACATAGCGAATCTTTCTGCACTTTAACAAAATCCATTTTTATCGATTCAAAAGACTGGAATTTAAAGAAGTTACTACTTGAAGGGTTCGGAATCGAACATCGTTTTTCATTTTCTTCAAATAAATTAAATTTTGAGTTATAACCGAATGCTGTCAAATAAAATCATGTAATATTTTAAGCTACTATTCTGTCTAATTTCGCTCCTTATTCATCAAGACGCCAACATATACAAATGACACAAGAAACTTTCAATCCTCTAGCGTGACATCCCTCCTCCCCCATATACATTAAAGATACATTTTAAAAAATTGAGAAAAAGATTTCAGAATCCATACGATACATATCGGACACTGATACTTTTGACACACAATTAGCCATAAAATTTGATTCGTCTTCCGGTTCAAAAAACAAGTAACGAAATCAAGTTAAAAATGTCATGGAATCGGACAACCGAAAGTGAAGATATATTCATTTAGGCGATTCTCTAATTCCCTATTCAAGAATGCGAAACTTTCCGACACATTTTCTGATTCATTTTTAAACGTAAAGGTCTGTCTATTGAAGCGGTATCGAATCGAATAGCGTTTTCCATTTTTTGATAAATAAGTATCACGTTACATAAATGATTCTTGTCACGTGATAAGTTTTCTCCGTTGTCGCCTTCGGAATTCGGTTCAAAATGCCCACTTTGACAGTATTTTCTAAAAGATCTTCTGCCTTTACCAAAAAATGGAAAACTCCATTCGATGACATAGAGTATGAATAACAACGCCTAACAGTTTCATGCGTTTCTGAACAAAAACGAATTAGAACTTATGTCATAAAGTTGCGCCTTTGGATTTGAGAACAGCCTACTCTTTGTTTTAAACATAGTCAGTTTTTTCATTAGATGACAGAACTAGGGAAGACTTAAGGGTGACAGAATAATACTTGATTAACGAATTCATCCAAGATGGTAGCAAGATCAATACACTGTCCCAATTAGGTTTGAATTTTGTACGATATTTCGGACATTATCGTGTAGACAAGTTTTGCATGTTTGCCTTTTTGTGTTTCTGTAAACAAACTATAACATCTACATACTTGATTAACGAACTCATCCAAGATACTTGCCAGAGTTATAGCCAATTGCTACCTGACTGATCAACATTCCGTCGTTGTCAAGTCATAAAAATCAGCCTAAAGCGTCGAATTTACCGATCACTTTCAGATAGATTGTTTACTGTTATACGAAAACGTAAAACGCTGTTCGATTCCTTACACCCCTATTACCTGCAAATTTTATACCTTTATATAAAAAAAATTCTGGAATATGTCAGAAAGTAGCTGGCTTAGATATGAAAACAGTCTGGTAAAATGTAAAACGCTGTTAAATTCTTAGAGTCTGAATAACCATAGCTGCAAATTTTATTCCATTGTCAAAAAAAGAAAAAAAAAATATGCAAACATGTCAAAAAATAGCGAACACACTTAACCTTAATCATATTTTTTCCACTTAATGGTTCATACTTATAAGACAAACTGACGAAAGTTGTTTTTCAAAGTCATGAAACACAAGCAGAAAAAACAGATAAAAGTTCAAAAAACATGCCGACCATGTTTTCATATATACCTCTGCCGACACCCATGGCATAAAACAATATCGTTCAAACAAAGCTTTTTCTCATTTAATTTGTATAAATTGACAATCCTTTTTAGCTTTTCTCCTTTCTCAGCTAAACACATATGTCAGCCTGGTTCACCATTGAAATTTAGAAACCTGCTTTCGTTGATTAGCTTGCAGACGTTCAGGCATTGCTTCACTAATTACCTATCAGGATGAATAACATATGTCTATTTCCGTTCCAGCCTGCGCAGATTATCGAGTATAAATTGTTCTCGACCATTTACTATGTACTAAAACATATGGTGGCAGATTTGTACATCTGGGGTAAACTTTTTTCAGAAGAAGGAAATGTTTCTATCGTACTCCTATCGTATTTCGCTTGCATGTTGAGAATTGTACTGCAAAATAATACATCGCAATTAATATCCTTCTGACTGTAAAATCTTTGGCATTTTCCGTTCCTGAAAGATCTAAATGGTTTTCTTGCAAATATAGTTTTTTTACCCTTCAGATTAGTATTAGTTAAAATATACATTTTATTGAAAAAAAGTGAAATGTCTAGAGGGGGCTCAAGAGGAAGCTAGGGTGGGGGGCTCCGCCCCTTCTGCCCCCATCTGGTTACGGGCCTGGATTTTTGTAAAAGCATTTTGCCTCACCAGTGGCTGAGAGGTTCTGCTCTCGAAGCTGGTAGACGGGAGGTGCTGGGTTGTGTTGTGTTGATTTTTGACGGCCAAGTATCTACTCGAGGGATATAGGCCCAAAAGGGGGTGCCCTTCGCGGGGTTCTTTCTAAGGGAACCTAACCCGTATTTTCGCATGGAAATTCATTGTTCGAAGAAAATCACGAAAACTCCGAACAATTAGGCCGACGGGCACGATTGGGTTCGAACCCAGCACCCCCTCTCGAAGCTGGTAGATGGGAGGTGCTGGGTTAGAACCCAATCGCACCCGTCGGCTTAATCGTTCGGAGTTTTCCGTGGTTTTCTTCGAACCTTGGATTTTCCTTGCGTAAATATGGGTTAGGTTCCCTTAGAAAGCCCCCCCCCCCCACTGAGGGCACTCCCCCCTCTTCGGGCCTATATCCCTCGTGTTGATAATTGACCGTCATAAACAAAGTTCAGTTCATACAAGCATTTCTTGCTTTATAATTTGCACTGTCGTCTTGATCCGGTCATGAATTACAAACAGTGATGTTCATAGAAATAAATAAAGAGCGTCTCGGGCCCACCGTGGCTGAGTGGCACCACATCGCTAATCGCTTGAGAGCGCAAGTCGGCTGCGCGTTCGACTCCCACTGGATCCGTTGCGCACTCCCGGTTGTAATTTTCTGGTGTTGTAAATTTCCATGTGACTATCTCGTCCTTGTATGTAATGGAAAAAGGAAATAAAAAACTGTTGCGGCTTGTGATTGTGTATAATAAGATCAATCGTGGCGAAAAGCCTCAGTTGCTATAGGCCCCAAAGCAATCTCCACTTCCTCTACGGTGGATTTCAATGTCGATGAAAGAGTGTCTCATTTGAGCCGATGAAGTTTAAATCAATGAGTAATGTTGAAAATTTCCAAAGGAAGAAACGAGATTTTTAGAATACAGATAGTTTCGGTCCGCACACATAGACATGCGAGATTTTCTAAGAAAATTGTGAGAAAACGTGCGCTCAATGTATTTTTTGGATTTTTCGATAAGATTTTTTAAAATTTTAAACCACTTCTTAAACGAAAGAAAAATTTTTTCCTCGCTCAACAACGCGACAATTTCTGGCACATTTTTAAACAAAAAATCCTGATACTTGCTGATGTTTTATGACAGTCAATTATCTACACTTGAGATATGGGCCCGAATGGGAGAGGATGCCCTCCGTGGGGTTTTCTCTAAGGAAGTCCTAACCCGTATTTACGCAAGGAAAGCCAAGGTTCGAAAAAAAAAAAACCACGGAAAACACCGAGAGATTAGGCCGACGGCCGCGATTGGGTTCGAACCCAGCAACCCCGGCCTACCAGCTTTGAGAGCAGAACATCTCGGCCGCTGGTGGGGGTGTGAAACTTGCAGGGACAATAATTGAAGTGATAGGTAATCGGACATTTTTTGCCTTTTATAATAAATGAATTACACTTTGAGTTAAAAGCGATTGTTGCAGTTTTTCTTTCCTACGCATTCGCGTCCGGAAATTCATTTGCAAACACCAACTTTGACAGACATTTCTGAAAAATCTTTTACCTTTACCGGAAAACGGAAAAAACAATTTCTTTAAAAGAGCACCTGCCAATTTGTTAGGTTTGCGAAGAAAAATGAGTTGTGGCAAAAAGTAATCAGTTTGAATATGAGAACGCAGTCTTAATTGTTTCATGCGATATATATATTTTTTTTCGCGTTACTTAGTAGTTTTTCCTATCACTAAAAACTTATCGTCACGTGACAAGAATCACCTATAACTCGATAAGTAATTTATTTATAAAAAATGGAAAACGCTATTCGATTCCGAACCGCTTCAAAAGTCAGGCTTGCCAAATGTATTCCTTTACGTTTAAAAATGCGACAGAAAATAGGTCAGAAAATTTCGCGTTGATGCGCATTAGTTTCCCTTTTTTATCGTTTTCTCATAAAAATATAACTTCAGTTTTTAAATATATTTGTATCTAATATGAAGGTTAATCAGCATAGCCACTTAGCGCCTTTTACAAATAAAACTGTATGAAAGGGGAGGAAAAAGAACATTTTAATGTTATATGTGGCCTTTATAATTATTTTTTTTACCAATAGATTTGTTTTATTAATATTACTTACTTTTTCAAAGTACAGAATAAAAAGTCCTTCCGGCCAGTGCCGGGAGGAAGAGGTAGCTTTCATAATCCTTATTTTAAAAAAGCCAACTTATATCATTCAAACACACGAAGCTCAATTTAGTGGAAACCAAATATAGGAGATTCAATACTAATTTTTATCAATATAATGAATGAGAATTTCGCGAAATTAGTCAGCTTTATCCAAGCTGCTTTTCTTTAAAGTAACTTATATTTGGCTGCCAAATTCGGCAATTTCTTAAAGTGCCTGTCATTTTAAGACAACATGGTGGATGAGGCTAAGCAGTGAACTTGGTCGAGACCTTAGTAATTGCTGTGCACATGCTCACTCACATCGGAATCGGTTAATATATAGGAGTGCTGTCGCATGCAAAAAGTCAGATTTTTCAAAATGTCACCCACAATAGAAATTGAAACTGCTATATCTGAGCCATTTTTTAAGGTAAAGACAAACAAAAAATGTTCCTGAATCCTTATATCAAGGTCAAATACTTAAGAAAGAAACCTTTTTCAATTTCTAATTTTTTTGCACCTCACTTTAAATATATATATATTTTTTAATTTAATGGCCACCATGTTGAAACAAGATGGCTGATGAATCTGACCAGCGAAATTGGTCGAGGTGTTGATGTATACTATCCACATGCCTTCTTACATCGAAATAGGCGAATACGTGTGTTATCGCGTGACAAATACAAGATCGTTTCAAAATGTTAGCCATGCTAGAAATTCAAAGTGCTATAAATCAACCATTTTTTAAGATATAAACAAAAGAACAAATTTTCAGAAACAAAAACTGCTCCGGAATCTTTGTATCAAGGCCAAACACATAAAAAAAATCTTTTTCATTTTCCAATTTATTAATACCTCATTTTGAATTTTAAATTTAATTTTTTTTAATGGCAACCCTTTTGAAACAAGATGGCGAATGAAGCTGGCCAACGAACTCGGTCGAGACATTGGTATGTACTATGTACAGACCAAGTTACATCCAAATAGGTTCATAAATACGCCTGTTATCGCGTGACAAAAATCAGGTCGTTTTAAAATGTCAGCCACAAGAGAAATTCAAAATGCTATTACTCAGCCATTTTTTTTAGATATAGACGAAACAAAAGCTGCTCCCGAATCTTTTTATCAAGGTCAAACACATAAGAAGAAAATATTTTTTCAATTTTCAATTTTTTGGTACTACATTTCAAATTTAAATTTTTCTTAAAAATTTAAATGGCCGCCATTTTTAAACAAGATGGCGGATGAAGCTGGCCAACGAACCCGGTCGAGACATTGGTATGTACTATGTATAAACGAAGTTACATCCAAATCGGTTCATAAATACGCCTTTTATCGCGTGACAAAATTCAGGACGTTTCAAAATGTCAGCCACGCTAGAAATTCAAAATGCTATAACTCAGCCATTTTTTAAGATATAGACGAAACAAAAACTGCTCCGAAATCTTTGTATAAAGGTCAAATACATAAGAAAAAAATATTTTTCCATTTTCAATTTTTTGGTACCACATTTCAAATTTTTAATTTTTAAAAAATTTTTAAATGGCCGCCATTTTGAAACAAAATGGCGGATGAAGCTGGCCAACGAACTCGGTCGAGAAATTGGTATGTACTATGTACACACTGAATTAAATCCAAATCGGTTCATAAATACGCCTTTTATCGCGTGACAAAATTCAGTACGTTTCAAAAT